>JAODLD010000088.1:1342383-1375628 GCA_026781065.1 Mormyrops boulengeri | reverse complement strand
CCCCCCCCCCCCCCCCCCCCCCCCCCCCCCCCCCCCCCCCCCCCCCCCCCCCCCCCCCCCCCCCCCCAAAAAAGGGAGTAGAGACTCAACGGGGGAAGTTAAGAGCATCAGGTTTCCTGAAAACACACTTTGTTCCTAAAACGTTTAAATAGATTGTAGAAGCATAGCTACAGAGGGGCTGTAGCCCCAGCAGACACACACCTCAGGTGCCCTGTCGCTAAGCATGACCTGTCGCTCACGAGCATCCGCCCTTTTTTTTGATAGTGTTCATGTGCAGACCTCAGATCACCACACTAAGCATCACAAGTTAGTTAGGAACACGCGGCCCACACTAGAGCAGTGGGCGGAGCCTTCCACCACGCCTCACCATGGCGACCGCGTGTCACTCAGCCCGCCGCAGTCTCACTCTCAGTGGTAATAAAGGCCTTTCATTTGCAATATTTGCGAATGGCTTCCTTGAGGTTTATTTACGCACGAGGGCTTGGTTGTGTACAGTCTGTCTCTGTGACCATTGTGACTTTTTCATCTCGTCGAAACCTGAGTCACCTATAATAACTGTAATTGATTTTTCTATGTTCTGCCACCCAAGGTTATGAAAGAGCAGCCGTATTTCTTGGACACATGGCAAATATATTTTTCTACTCCAGCTTGATTTGCAAGCCAAAACTACATCTGACCTATAAATCTTTTCGCGTTGTGATGGCTGCATCCCAAAATCCAGCTACCTTGACAACTTTTCCCAAAGATTATCCCCAAAAACGAAACCTTGAACCTCATTCAGACTCTAACATGTCATTTATGCGGTGAATCAAAAAATGCTAAATCCTATTAAATTAAATGCTCATCTCCAGATTACGTAAACATTTAAAACCTCCATCAACAACTAAGCTCCGCCCTCTCTCCCTTGCACCCCCTTCATCAAAATATAATACCGTCATTTCCAGTCTAAAAAATCTACACATAAAAATTTCCATTACTTTATCTGGTTAATGCGTTTTTGACCGAACACTGCAGGCATTTGTTTCATTTACAAAATTAGCAAAGTAAACATGCGAAGCCGTCTATTATGAAATTAAATGCAATGGCAAATGCCAGCAACAGCAAGACATCAAAAACGCAATTTCATCATAAAAATACGACGGGGTATGCGTGATTATGAATTCTGAAGGCATTTAGATTTTTTTGATTTGTTGATATGCAAATACGTTTATTTGTGGAAATGCTATCAAAATCTTGCATGACAGTTATTTGTGTTGATTGGAAGAGAACAAAGTGATTAAATGGATAACTATAGCGTCACGCTAGTATCAACTAATATTTTATCACTTGAAGTGTAGCCCTGCTGAGCATACACAAGCAGGGACACGCAGTCTGTGTTGCTCAGTGCTATATATTTTCTAGCAGTGAGCTGTCACATTTCAGCTGACAGATTACTTGTTCCACTAAGGCTCATCCTACGGTCCGACACTCAGGTCAGGGAAACCGAATTTTCCTTGGCGTGTAACAGTGTGCATTAACGTGCATCTGTACGGCTGCTTAGCATTACGTGTCAGTGAAACCTTGCCCTGTGCTGTCTGCTTTATGCAAATCGGGATCCAAAATAGTGCAGAATAAACGTCGCTTAAATCACCCTAAAGTTCATATCACTGCGTTTATAGCTGGGGAGCTTTCATTGTAATATTTGGTATGTGTTTATGTGCATCAACTGCACAGATATATAATTTTGTAATAGGAATAGGGAAGGGAGAAAAAATGTTGTATTTTTTTCTTAATATTTTGAGAATACAGATACTAAGCATACAAGGCAGGGGGTTGAGTGACAAAATATTCCTAATTATTCCTGAATGGAATTGTTCATGCTTTGGAAATAGAAGTCTTTGTGAATATGAATCTAGAGTAAACTGGGACAAGACCCTCATGGCAGAGTCTGAGAAGGCCTTGGGGAGTAAGGGGGAGGTAAAAGAAAAAAGAATGGTGTGCCAAGTGATAGTTGCTTGGCGACTGTTGTCAAGGAGACCGAGTCCTAGAGAACTGTGACATCAAAAATTTTCTTATTTGGTAGTATTTTTGTCAAAAAAATGAATACGAGTAGAGAACGAGGAGGATGAAATGTAAGTTAGAAATAGGAGAGACATAGAACATGCATATGGTGAGAGGACGGAGGAGTAAAAGATGCATATTTATCTAAAAACATAGATTTAGTCACTCGGTTGTGCAGCTAGGTGTTAAAAAGGCCCCAGAAGTCCTGCTGTTCAGTGTGGAGGCCGCTGCACACTGTAATGCCGGGTCCATTATCGAGAGCCACCCAGACCACGTGCAGAAAGTCACCGCTTGTGTCGGCAGCATGCGCACCCACCGTGTCTATTTTCTATCTTTGCTTCCTATGCTGTCCATCCGGGCGACTTCCCCGCTTACGCACAGCAGGCCACTTTAACAAGGGGGGGGGGGCTCCAGCACAACTGAGAAAAATGGGTCCCTCCTGAAAATAAAATTCGTGACAGCCAGCTGTATAATACAGTGACTCATTCCGCTGGCATTCCTGATAAAATGGGGGGCGGGGGGGGTGGCAGGTGAAAAATAAATTGAAAATACCGCATCATTACGGTAGAGTTGTAATATTTATGCTGCATTATCTACAGTACACGTTTAAATACTCCTCCGTAACCTTTTACATTTTATATTTCCAGTTATTTATTACATGTTTGTAATTATAATTAACTTTCCGTCATTACTGTGTTACTATGTGGCACTGGATTTTAATAACCGAGCGTAGTGAAACCTTGTGCAAGATGTTGCATATAGATCATTAATCGATGAATGACTCGTAAAGGTTTAAATGTAGCAGTGAAAAGAAAAAAACTTGCTTACAGGTGGATGGAGATTGTGATGTGAAGATGGAGCAACAACGCAGCTGTTATTTTCCCATGTATACAGAAGTCATGTGACGTGATACAAGGTTAGTCCCTCGGGACTCACAGAGCCGACCCAGAAGGCAGCTTTAGTATGTGTGCTCTATGTTTTCATAGATCAAGCATGTAGATATTGTATATGAGTAGTTTATCAGATGCAAACAGCCCATTCCTACAAACAGCGAATTGTGTGTCTGCAGCTGAATACATACAGCATGCAGACAGGGCCGAGAGGTTCACACACTCCTTGACTAAGTGTCAGAACAGCTAAGATGTCTGCTGTAGGCGCTTTTGAACTTGGTGTGATTGCTGGTGTCTGATCTGGTGGCTCCAGTGTCTCAGAAGCAGCCCTCCTGGGATTTTCATGCACTGTACAGTTTGCAGAGAATGATATGACAAACAAAAAACACCCAACTAATGACAGTTCTGACTGAAAAAGCCTCGTTAATGAGAAAAGTCAGAAGAGAATTGCCAGACTCAGTCAGCGCTACAGTCAACGCTAACAGGCCGCAAATGCAAAAATAACAGCTCAGTACAATGGTGGCATGCAGAACGGCTTATTTGAACCCGCAATGGCAATCCATAAAACACCTCTAGTGTAATAGAGGTCCTACATGGTAATAGCTAGCCGTCCCCAATAAGCCACTTACTGTGTGATGCTTCAGTTCTTACAGTGTTACTGACGGCATATTGGAGATTATTCAATGCAATATGTCCCATTTTTTTAAGTTTATCCAAATGCATAATAAAAAAAATCACCAGCATAGAGGAAACACAATATATGTGGAATATATTTACACTATGGGTCTGCTATGTACGACTATAAGACCACTCATGAGTTCTTAGATGTTGCCACCCAGTGGCCAACATGCCTCATTGCATTACGGTGCAGCCCCTCAGAGTGATAAATGAAGGAGTGACTCACGTCAGGAGCCAAAAATTAACAATGACCCTAGATCCTCTGGCTTTAGGTCACCTCAACTGATCTTACTGTGAAATTTGCTGGGAAAAGTCCTTTACTTAATGGCAGGAACTTAAATTAACTTTATCGGTGGCTGCCAAATGGAAAAATTTAATGGATTTATTGCAATTACTGTGCATTAAAAAAAATGTTTCCCCTCCAACGTTTTAAAAATGACTTCCTAACATGACATTCCATGGCATGGCACACTTCATATTTTCATATTAAATGATTAATGTGCAACAGACCCTAACCGAGAAACGCATGGTCAATGTTACATAAGATAGCTGCTAGTATACATAATGTTTTGTCGTATTACTTTCAACAAGTGGCTTTTAAAATATCAAATGAAACCCATGATAACAAAACACTGTAATCTGCAGGCACACTGGGGTGGGGGGAAAAAAAACAGGAGCTGGTACTGGGCCATTTTCACGTTTATTTCATAAACGGGGGGACACATTAGCACCCGTGTGCTAAACACAAATCCACTTACAGCTGGAGACAGTTATTGTCAACAAAACTTTGATTCTGCAAGATTACTTTTTTTAAATAAAAAAACACAAAAATCCATGATTGCCCAGAGGGAAATATCCACAATCTAACTTGTGTATTTTATGCCGAAAGAAAAATAGACCTATGTTTACAAATTAGAGAGCAATAAAAATAGATTTGGTTGATTGTCTCAACGACCTATCCTGTTTCAATCAAATCAGAATGCCGCAAACTGATTTATTTCTCCTTGGCTTTGTGGGTCCGCTTATGTGCAGTCAGATGGTCTTTCCTGCTGAATCTCCTCCCGCATTCAGAGCATTGGTGCGGCCTTTCGCCGGTGTGAAGCTTCTCGTGCCTTCTAAGGTGCATCGGGTGGCTAAACAATTTCCCACAGCTGGTGCATCCGTACGGTCGCTCTCCAGTATGATTCATCTGATGCGTTAACAGGCTGCTCGAGTTATAAAAACTCGTCCCGCAGCTTGAGCAGAGGTACGGTTTCTCACCTGTGTGAGTTCGCTCATGTTGTTTCAGGTACCAGGCGGAGCTGAAGCTCTTGCCACACTGTGGGCAGCTGAACTGTCTTTTTTTAACGTGGCTTTGCTGATGCACTTTAAGACTGCTGGCTGTGCTAAGACACTTTCCGCACTGCGAACACTTGTAGGACTTAGCACCCGAATGAATCTGCTGGTGTATTTTAAAAGTGTCGCTTCTGCTGAAGCTCTTCCCACACTGGGAGCAATGGTACGGTCCTCCCACTGCATGAATATATTTATGGGATTTTAAGGTGCTTGAAGTACCAAAAGACTTGCCACACTGCAAGCAGTCATATGGCCGCTCCTTAGTGTGTGTTCTCTGGTGCATTTTGAGGCCCTGTTCCCGGCCAAAGCACTTCCCACACTGCGAACAGCTGAACGGTTTTTCTCCAGTGTGGACCACCAGGTGAACCTTCAGCGTGGCCGAGTGTCGGAAGCACTTGCCACACTGATGGCACTTATACGATTTCTCTCCGGTGTGAATTCTCAGGTGCTTCAGCAAATCTCCAGAGGTGCCGAATCTTTTCTGGCATTCTGTACAGCAGTAAGGTTTTTCTCCCGTGTGGGTGCGTTCGTGAATCTTCAGACTGCTGCGCTGACTGAAACGCTTGTCACAATGGGAACATTTGTGTCGCCGTTCCCCCGTATGCGTGAGCTGATGTGACCTCAGGTGTGCGATGCGACCGAATGTCTTCTTACATTCCAAACACTGGTAAGGTCTCTCTCCTGTGTGAATGCGTTCGTGCAACTTTAGCTCATTTTTCCTAATAAACCTCTTGGGACAGTGAGAGCAGGGATACGGGCGTTCTCCAGAATGCATCCGCTGGTGCGTTTCAAGATCCTTTTCTCTGCTGAAGGCCTTCTCACACTGGGTGCATCGATGGGGTTTATCTTCTCTGTGGACAACCCAATGTATTCTTAGGGATGCCGAGGTGACAAAACCTTTCCCACAAGTGGAACAGATGTAAGGTTTCCACCCTGCATGCCGCTCTTGGTGTAGTTTGAGGGAACTTCTTCTGCTGAAGTTCTTCCCACAGAGGGTACAAGAGTGTGGCTTCTCGCCCGTGTGGCTTCGGACATGTAGCTTCAGGGCACTCTTTCGGGTAAATTTCTTCAGACAGTAAGAGCAGGGCCACAATCTTTCGCCCGTATGAAGTCGCTGGTGTAGTGTCAGTTCATGTTTGCTGACATAGACCTTCCCACACACAGCACAGTGGTACGGTTTCTTCAGCGAGTGCGTTTTCTGGTGCACTTTCAGGTCACTTTGGTTTTTGAAGCCCTTTCCACACTGAGAGCACAGATGCATACTCAACACAGTGACAGCAGGCTGAGGAAAATTAAGAGAACCAATATCACTAGTCCGGGTAAGAGGGATTATCAAGGTTTTGTGACTGCTAACTAGATTTTCAGCAATGCACAGTGTTTGACTAAGGGGCAAGTCGTTTTCGGACTGAACCCGTTTCTGACCATAGAATGCATCAGATTGTGCCGTGGGCGGAGTAAGGCTGTCACAGTCAATTTTCTTTTCTTCTCTTCTACAGGATCTGGAATATACACAGACAGACATATGATAGAGTCATTTACCAGGTTTTACATGGAACTGAGCAAGAACTTTTGCGCCGAATACATTCAAAAGAGTTTACACACCTTCTCCATGTGTTCTTGGTCTCCTGCAATAAAGAGGAGTAGCCAGTGTAAGAAATTATACCGAATTCACCAAAACCAGGAAACAAGGGCATGAATGCAGGTTAGCAGAGAAATAACTGTCATATGAGGACTGAAAACAGATTTTACAACTAATGGTGTGAAACTGCAGCCCTCACCTGAAAAGCTGAAATTTCTTCTGTCTTAACCTCCTGTTTTATTTCTCCATTCACATGAAGTGGTGGAAATATCTCTTCCTCAATCTGCTCAACCTTCACCTGAACATTTTGCTTTCTCTGTGATTTCTGTGTTGTCTTTTCCATGTCTTCACTCTGTAGATACTGTGACCCAAAGATGACCTCCTTCAATCCCTCCGTGGCCTGGGTTGGAATGGAAAAAGACCATTGTTCCATGAACTACAGTATAAAAACCTTACTGAAGATAAATGCATTCACCCCTACATGCATTATCCAGAACCAAAAAAAAAATTAGAATTACCAGTTTCACTAATCCTTACGTCGCCTTATGTCGAGCTTTCAAGCTACATTATAATGACACAAACCTTGTGCTCTACATCTTCATTTCGTTCATGATTTCTGTTTTGGGTATCTTGTTTCTTCGAACTCAGACTGTATGCAAGATGTTCTATGGGATATAGGTGCACATAGCTAGAAATCTTCCTCCTGCAGATTGGACATCGAAGGCTACTACAGCTCTCCCAGTAATTCTGCAAACAGCATCTGCAGAAGCCATGGCTACAACTCATAACTACAGGGTCATTTAAAATATCATGGCACAGAAGACACAACAGACTGTCTGCCGAAGGAGATGACCTTATCGCCATTTAAAAAAAATCCCGTTTGTCAAAAATTGATGGCAGTTTCGTACTTGACAAACGGCTACTTTTATCAAGGCACACACTTTCGGCCTCCGAATTCTTAGTAGACGTTAAATGTACGGCTTGGTAAGCCATACGCGTTTACACACTGTATTTTTGATCCCAAAGCACCATCTGCAAATTTCATCCACCGAAATGCCTAGGCAAGTTACATGCAACTTCCATATGCAGCAAAGTGGCCAGAACACCACCAAGAGGAAATCACCAATTTACTTCCTGTAAGAATAAGTATCAATTCAAAATAAAAGAAGCTCTTCGTCAATATTATAATTCGGTTATATATTTCAGCTGTCTGCTGTGCAAGAAAATATTCAATGTACGATTAAATACTGCACATAAATAAAACGGACGTGATTTATTATTACTGTAAATAAGTGAAACTGCAAGCCACCTGTTAAATGCTAAGGACAACTAATACTACTGAAAGGCGGTTTCCTATTCTTCTCCTACTAAATCGCTCTAGGAATTGCAGAGGGTCGGCCATCGACAAACTTTTATTTTGAAATGGATATAATCAGAGTTACCTACCAACAAACGCTCCGCTACTTGGAAAATCGTGGGAGCTCAAATCGTGGTATCTCTCCTGGAATCGCGAGCCGCTTCCCGCCTCTCGTACTCAATTGGACGCGGGCCTCGGCTGCTCTCGCACGCGATTGGATGCTGGACTTGCACGGAAATCTCGCGACAGCTCTCGAGATGCAGGAAACTGCGCGCTGCTCGGCGCCATCTTGGCTCTCATTCGCTGCGCTAAGGTTCAGCGTTCAGCTACTCGTTCCGGTGCTTCCACTCAATGAATGATGGCGTCGGCCAGTACCGGGAGCCGCGTCTCTTGCGGGAGAGATTTAAACTGCGTGCCCGAAGTCGCAGATACACTTGCCGCGGTTGCTAAACTCGGGTGAACAATCGGGGGTTTCGTTTTGTAATGTTGAATTAAAATTTGATGTCGACGGATGCGCTTTTGGCTAGTTAGCCGCACGTGATGCTCACTTAGAGTAGCCGGATAGCAGCAGGTCGCTAAGTTTATTTCACACGTGTCCGTGAAGGTAGCCGAATGGCTGCCCTGGCAAATGATGAGCTACACCGCTACTGCACGCTTCTAAATCTGTTTAATTTACCTTACATGACCAGCGGAGAAGTTATGGTGTTCTAAGTGGAGGGAGACTGAACATGTTATCTGCCTGGTCCTTTATGCCCAAGGAATCAAATTCATTTATTGGTTTTAGTTAAATACACCAATTGCGAATTACGTTACAGCTAAATTATTAGGATTAATGCAGTTTAAAATTGGGGACGTAAAATAGGATTACCGTCGACCATGCCCACTTAGTGAGCAGTAACATACAGTATATTTGCTATTATAAGATGGTAATAACCGTGATATGAGGTTTTTATGTACAAGCATTTTTTATAAATTGGTCGTCACCATTGTGGGTATATTGTAGTGTATGCATTTTATTGAGTTTAAATATTTGGTCCTTCTGTGATTTGAACTGGAGAAATGTGCCAGTAAATGAATGATTTCAACCAAGCGCTCTAAAATCCAGAGGCCTTTATTAGGGCAAGCATGTGGGTGCTGCGCGTCCCGACCCCAAAATATTAATGTTAACAGGGGTTTCTTGCCTTATACAGAGCTTGAAATATAAAAATATATATAGTATAAATATATATCTATAATTTATATAGACAAAGGTAAAATGTGTAAGTGTAATGGTTATTCTTGTCTGTTGTGTAAATTATTTGGTACTTGACCTCAGACTAAACCTTCCCTATCAGATTCGACTTCCTGTGCATGCCACTGTTCCACCCACGCTTCAGGAGGGAGTTTGAACTGGACCCGGCTCGGTTGCGACGTGGCGCTCAGACGCGCTCCGACCTGCTGCTGTGCGGGAGAGGTGAGGGTTCCCGACCCCTAGGGCTCACGGCAGTAAGAAGAGTTCAGCCTCCATGCGTTACCGATTAATATGTTGCCGTTTTTTTATGGATGGTTGCCCAGCGGGTGGGTATGAGTTTAGAGAGAGTAATGCATCTAAAGCGTTGCATTGAGCTCTGTGCGGGATTGGAGCACTTCAAATGCCGATGAAGATGGCTGTGGTTGTAGCGTAACCCTTTGCTTCTCGTCAGATTGGAATACGTTGATAGTGGGCAAGCTGTCGCCATGGATTGAGACTGATTCCGAGTTGGAGATGGAGCGAAGAAACTCGGAGGCGGTGAGTCCGGGGCAGGGGGCCCCACAGCCCCCCTCATGCTTGACGCGGGATTCAGAGCAACACCTCATTGCAAATAACTCGCTGTACTCATTATATTGTTTGTACATGTGGTATTTTACCAAAGCATTCTTTGCACGTACATGCACAAACCTGATTCCCGATTTTAATTCTGATTTATAGGCTTTGGTGCAAGAGCTGAACTTCTCTGCCTACCTCGGCCTCCCAGCATTCCTGATCTCATTGAAGGGCCCCCACTGTGCCAATCTGGCCCGTGTTCTGCTCAATCACATCAACACGGGCCACCATTCCTGCATGGTAAGGTACCAGCCAGTCCCTCTCTTATGCAAACCGTCGCCGGTCGCTATTCACTTCCTTATCTCCTTCACTCTTATCTGTATATTTATTTGTTTTCGGGTCTCTTTTTTTGAAGTTCTGGATTCGTGTTCCTCTGATGGCTCCTGAAGACGTCCGCGATGACCTCGTTGAGAACGACCCAGTGAATCACTGCACCGATGCCAGCGATGATGAGCAGACCTGGTCTTGGTGAGTTTTGAGTCTCTGGCAACATCCTTACTCCACTAAGCAGAAATGGGGCCTTTTTTGATGGATGATCATTGTGCCAGTGTAGCGTTGTAGTCAGGGACCACACCTCATGACCTGAGCTCCTGCCGGGGGCATTGCTGTTTAGATAGAATCTTATTTCTTGACTAAATCATCAATTAACATTACATCGTACTTATTTAACAGGTGCTTTTGTCCATAGTGATGTACACGTGAGGCAAGTAGCACATTACAAACAAACAGCTGCCGAGGAGTCAACTAAGCGTTAGTGAATGCTCAGGTACAAGTGTAAGCAGAATTGGAGCTGGAGCTACACAACAACTTCTAACAAAGCAAGATCCTAATAAGACTATTCAAGGAGCAGAAGTGCAACATAAGGACTTTCAGGAAATGTAATGAGACATCAGACTAGTGACGGTGTTAATGGAACACATGGGTCTTGAGGCGTTAAATGAAACAACCACTTTACTAGCATGCTGAGGTCTGCACCTCTGTGGTTTGTATGCATGTTGACATGTGTTGCTCGCCAATATTTATTTCCCTACGTATGCCTGCCTTCTGTACTGATGTACCCTCGTTGCTCCTCTCTGATTCCCAGGTGGCATTCGTTCAGGTCACTCTGCGACTACAACAAGAGGGTCTGCCTGGGTAAGATCCATGGAGTAACAAAACAATGACTCCACGTCCCTGAGTCGCATGCAAAAAAATGAGTCTTACAGGAAACGCATGGAATGTATCTAGTCATCTGTGGTATTGATACTTAGAGTGACGCCGTGTTGGTGCAGAAACTTGCTTGCAGTTGTAAGGAGATCTTTATTACTGATGTCTACAAATACCTGACCACTTTGTGTTACTCTTCCACTTTCTTCTGGTACAGCCATTGAGATCGGGGCAGACATGCCCTCGGATGCTGTGGTCGACAAGTGGCTCGGCGAGCCAATCAAAGCAGCCATTCTGCCAACTAGCATCTTCCTGACCAATAAGAAGGGGTTTCCTGTCCTGTCTAAGGCCCATCAGCGAATAATATTCCGCCTGTTCAAGGTACAGCACCGGGAAACTTGGCTGGTTTGTGGAAAGTTGCGATAAATGATGATGTTAAACCTGCCCAACGTTTCTGTCCCAGCTCGAGGCCCAGTTCATCTTCACTGGGACCAGCCGCCACAGTGAAAAGGATTTCCGCTCCTACCTGCAGTACCTGGAGTACCTGAACCAGAATCGGCCCGCCCCCAACTCCTATGAGCTTTTTGCGAAAGGCTATGAGGATTACCTTCAGTCCCCCCTGCAGGTGCAGCCTGTTGCTGTTTTTTACTGCTGGTCTAAACTCAGATATTCAACAGTGTTCAATACTACCTTAAATCTCTACTCTTTTCTCATGTAAAGAAAATATGGCAAGCTGAATAGGATGGAAATATTAATAACAAACTTTACGAAATCAAGTCCAGTTATTGGTAAGATGACAAAAGTTAACTTGGAGAATCACTGGGGCCAGGCCGCCTGTACAAGGTCTCACATGGACCATAGCCGGCTGACTCATGTTTTTACTTACAGGTAACAATCTCTCTGTGTGTCCTACATGCGACACTCCTTTACCTGTTAAACACACTGTATTGTGTTGTCTTTCATTTAACTCCCTCACACCGGAGTTGTCATTTTACTGTCTCCTTAGAAGAGGTTTTTAACATGTCGAGCTAGAGGCGCTTTTAGAATTTTTTTTTTATGTATAGCTAATGTTTAGCATCTCATTTACATTGTTTTAACCGCTTCGTAATATTTTATAGTTATTTATGAAGTTTTCACCTTTTTGGTTCTTCACTGTGTTTTAATATCCATATACTCTCACCATGAATATACCTCTGGACGCTGGCATGGCGCTAAAAGTCGACATAACGTGATATTTTGGTGATGGCTCTGGCACCCGTGCACATCTCGCCTCTGGTTTTGACACGGCTCTTCATCGTCCATTTCAGCCCCTCATGGATAACCTGGAGTCCCAGACGTACGAAGTCTTTGAGAAGGATCCCATTAAATATTCCCAGTACCAGCAGGTAGGCCTGATTTTCCTGTTTAGTCCTGTCCGAGTACTGACTGCTGAGTCTTCCTCGTGCCTTTGTAGCTGTCATTGTTTGGGTGCTCGTGGCACAGGACTGGCATGACCTGTCAGGTTTGTCCCCCAGGCTGTATACAAGTGCCTGCTTGATAGAGTCCCAGAAGAGGAGAAGGACACCAATGTGCAGTAAGTAGTACCTCCTGTTTAACCCAGCATGCTCCTCCTGTTTGAAGCACCATTTGAAGCAGTCAAGCTGTCCATGTATGTGTTGGCTACAGGATGCACTGTGGGAGTTAAGCATTGACTTCTGTAAGGAAACAGCCGTTTGTAGCATTACTATATGCAGCCCGTCATGCAGTACTTGGCGTATTTTGGCAAAGCCTCTCTCTGTCAGGGTTCTGATGGTGCTGGGGGCAGGGCGGGGCCCCCTGGTGAACGCCTCCCTCCGTGCAGCGAAACAGGCTGACCGGAAGCTCCGCGTCTACGCCGTGGAGAAGAACCCCAACGCCGTCATCACGTGAGCACATCGTGGTGGAGGGGAGGGGAGTGAGCGCGTTCTGTCGTTCCCTCGTCTTCTCTCCTATTGACTGCTGTTCTCCTCTCTGTACTCTCTCAGGCTGGAGAACTGGAAGTTCGAAGAGTGGGGCGATCAGGTGACTGTGGTCTCGTGCGACATGCGGCAGTGGGCGGCGCCGGAGAAGGCAGACATCATCGTGAGCGAGCTGCTAGGGTCCTTCGGTGATAACGAGCTGTCTCCCGAGTGCCTGGATGGTGCGCAACACTTCATGAAGGGTGAGGCAGAGCCACAGGGCTGGATGACTGTATTATTTAATCTTAATTATAGGCATAAATCAAACATTATTGCAGTATGACGCCCTCTAGTAGTTACGTAAAGTGCAAAGATTAGGCAGTCGATTAATATGGTGTCACCTCTCCTACAGTCACCCCACGATTTGCAGCAATCATCCAAATTTGTCATACTATTCAGTGATAGTGGCCCTTATGATTCCTGCATTGTAATCTCTGTGTAACTTATTAAAGTAGCTTTTCAAAGTGTGCCCATCGATAATGCTGGGACCGCACTCTTTCAGATGATGGGGTGAGCATCCCGTGCTCCTATACTTCCTTCCTGGCCCCTCTGTCGTCCTCCAAGCTATACAACGAGGTGCGCGGGTGCCGCGAGCGCGACAAGGACCCTGAGTGCCACTTCGAGACCCCCTACGTGGTGCGGCTGCACAACTTCCACCAGCTGGCCGAGCCCAAGCCATGCTTCACCTTCACCCATCCCAGCACAGGTGAGGGCCGCTGCCTCTGTCCACAACCGGTTCTGGGAGGAACCAGGCCTTTTCTAACCCACAGTAGGTGGTACTGCTGTTACCCAATCCCCACTGGCCCAATTCACTCATTTCTCTTGGGCTGACCCAAGCAGTGACTCACAGTCCATGATAACCCCATCCACGGTGGGTTTCAAAGCTGCTTCTCACCAATCACAGGGTGCAGCTCTGCTTCACAGTCCATGGCAACCCCGCCCATGGCGGCATTCAAAGTTGTTTTTCACCAATCACAGGGTGCAGCTCTGCTTCACAGTCCTTGATAACCCCGCCCATGGCGGCATTCAAAGTTGTTTTTCACCAATCACAGGGTGCAGCTCTGTTTTGCTGCATAGCTTTTTGTGCATGTTGGTAGTAATGTTTAGAAATGCTCGTTTGTTCCTCAGAGTCCATTTCTGTACCTTAGACTAAAAGTACATTTACAAAAACACACAATGCTTCTGTCTTTCACAGATATGAATAATAACCGGTACCAGTGCCTGCGGTTCTCAGTGGGCTGTAACTCGGTGCTCCACGGCTTCGCCGGATACTTTGAGTCGACGCTGTACAAAGACGTGACTCTAAGTAAGTCCCTGCATGTCCTTTCTGTGCCAGAGCTGAGGGTTCAGGTGAACGTTTAACACTAGGCGTTTGGGTGTCATTGTTAGAACTACACTTTGGGCTGGGGTCCCATACCTCACACCCTCCTGGAATGGGACCTCATTAGGACCCCTGAGTGGGTTTGAGAATGGAAAGATTTTGTAGTATTAGGTTCGAGGCAGGGGTAGTGGTGCAGTGGTTAGCACTGTCTCCTCACACCTTTAGGACCAGGGTTCGAGTCTCTGCCGTGGCTCTGTGTGTATGGAGTTTGCATGTTCTCCCCGAGTTGTGGCGTTTCCTCTGGGTTCTCCAGTATCCCCCCAAAAGCATGCTAGAGTCGCCAGATTGTCTGTAGGTGTGCATGTGCATGTGCCCTTAGTTTCCGGGGTAGGACCTGAATCCAGGCAACTCTGCATGGGACAAGCGGGGATGGATGGATGGATAGATGGATGGAACGTTTGAAGCATCAGATAGGTCTAAACTTGGGGAAATATACTGTTTTGTTGTTTTTCCATTCACTTGTAGTTTTTGCAATTAAACTGAAATTTTCAGCTGAGCTAACGGTACCATGTGTCTCTACCAGGTATCAAACCAGAGACCCACTCTCCTGGAATGTTCTCCTGGTTTCCTATATTGTTCCCGCTCAAAGTAAGTTACTGTTTCCCCTGGTGCAGTGGCCATGGCCTTGATGTCACCCCCTGCTGGTCAGTGTTGCTCAACGCATACGTGCGCTCTTCTCATTACAGCAGCCAATCTCCCTGTCACGGGGAGATCACGTCAGCGTGAGGTTCTGGAGGTGTAACAACGGCAAGAAGGTGTGGTACGAGTGGGCCGTGACAGAACCCGTCTGCTCTGCCATCCACAACCCAGCCGGTCGCTCCTACACCATCGGCCTATAGGGCGGCGCTCAGGAGGACGCGCAAACGCAGCCCAGTTTTCTCTTTGCTGTTGGATTGTCCTCATTTTTCTCTGTCTGCTGAAGTAAAGATTTTGTGAAAACCCACATGGTCTTGCCTTTGTAACAAACACAGGGGAAACTGATCAGTATTCCTCGGTTTTATGTTTCAAATGTGAAACTGGTACCGTGTGTTCCCCTGGTTCTAATGTCATAGGTACAGCTAGCGTCCTTCAAAACTGTTCTTCTATGATGGGGTGGGCAGAGGCACTCAACCGTATGTGTGTGCGTGTGCATGTGTGGTATAAGCCTGAAGGACATTGCTGATAAAATCACTGATATGGCAAATGAAGTCCGGAAATAGTTTTATAAAAAGAGGGGAAAAGGCAGTTTATGGCATTTCAGACGCTAACAGCTTCTTGTGGTTGTTGTTCTCTATGCTCTCGGGAAGATTCAGCACTCCCTTAATGCCCGGTCATTCAGAAGGTCCCTGTGGTTCTGTAACGCTGAACGAGCTCACGTGCTTAAGACGCTTGCTTACCACTCTATAAACACGCGATCCAGGGCCACCACCTGAGTACAGCCGGAGGGTAGGTAGTCATGCTGATGCGGCAGAAGGTCAAACTGACCGAGAGTTGGCAATCTCTAGGTCAGGCAGATTGTGTTCTTGAGGGAATGTGTCTGCCATGCGTAGACAAGCTTGATTAATTAAAACGACAGCCTTCTGTGTCCTCAAAGGCATTTCTGAAGTACAGTGCAGTCAATCATTATAGAAGGAATGGACATTTTAACCGGGGTTAAGTTAAACTGCACCTTATGTTTACAGAACAGTAAAAGTACGTAAGAGGAATAAAGCTGGGCAACAGGGAACTGAGAATGGTTCGTTTCCCTAAGAAATTAAGTTGTGTAGCTAGATGAATTTCAGCATAAGCATCTTACAGAATATGTATTAGACATGCAGGAACCATGTTTTTGATTGGTAATTCTTTTTGGATTACAGACCATACACATGCCAGTGTGTGGTGATTCTTTTTGCACCCTCTGTAAACCCCTTTTTGCTCACTCCTTGTCCCTTCTAGATTTTCCTTGAATCCATCCATCCATCTGTCTTTCGTGACTCCATATTCAGTACAGCTTCCTAGTGAGCTTGAAGCCTGTCCTGTACAACAGCGTTTCCCAAACCAGTCCTCGGGAAACCCCAGACAGTCCACGTTTTTGCTCCCTCCCAGATTCCTGCTGTACAAACGTGGACTGACTGGGGAGTCCCTGAGGACCGGGTTCAGAAACACTTGTACAGCATGGAGCCCAAAGCAGGGGACACCCTAGACAGGATGCTGGTCCTTTGCAGGGCACACGCCATCAGCAGTTTAGTGACACTGATGCCCCTCTTCTCATCTTCCTCTCCCATATTGATTTTTTCCCTCCCCTGGTCCATCACTCGATATATAGCTATTTATACATGCACTTTCACAGAACTCAATGTCATCGGTTGTGTGTGTGCACATCTGCACTAGTGTTTGCTTCCTGTGTTTTGCTGCAGACCCTGGGTAACGTATCCCACTTTCTCCATTTGTGCCTTTTACATTTACACAGTTATACAGTGATTAAGAGCCACAGCAGCTTGCAAATTCTTTTCAGCACATCCTGTTACCCCTTTACGCTTAAAATTTGTCATTGCAGACATCGCACTTTGTTAAAAGCAAACTAATTGTGAAGTAAAGTCATGGTGATACTGAATCTCTCCTCCATTTTTTGTTTTTGCATCCCTTGTTAATTGACATTTCATTAATGTTGATTTAACTGCTGTTCCACATTCCCACACAACAAGTACCAGTTTGCACCTTTTGAAGTCATACTTGAAGCTGGGGCTGTACCCTCAAAGGTCTGCCAGTTGTACCCTAGCTGTAGGTAAATGTACCTTATAGTCTAAGGTACAGAAATGGGCTCTGAGGAACATTTTTGTATCATTGAGGATAGGTTCTTGTTGTTAGTACCTTGTGGAACAAAACTACCAGTCCTGTCTGCCTGGTGGCACTTCTGTGATCTGTCTCTATGACCCTGAGCTCTAAACCCCTAACGGCTTGGTCAGGTACGTATCCGCGTGTCTCCCTGCAGGAACGCTTAATTTCTTATTGACTATCAACAAAGTACTACCGAAAGTTTGTTGACTGAAAGCATGCATTGGTGGGTACGTATCTGTTTTTAAGCCATTCGTTTTTCCATGCAAAACGTCAGTGAACCTATTTTTTAAAAATTGCGATAGGAAATGTAGTTACACTTTCCAAACAATGCCTGAGCTCGATCTGTATTTTCCCGTATACAGGATTTTCCCGAGCTCGTCATTTGGTCACGGAATTATTAGACCCCATCATTTTGATCACTGACGTCAGTGGAACATGCATACGGCCCTTTGGCACAATAAAGGTACGACGTAGCTGTTTTACCCGGAAGACCTGGTAGAGAGTTACCGTGATGTGCTTAGAGCTTACGAGACGCATCTCCTCTAATGACCTGTGGGAGGGATTATGCGGCAGAGGGAGGTACTACGCTACCTATGTGATATATTGAGTGAAAGCTCATGAGTGTGATACATCACTACGGTCTAGTACCGACTCCGAATAGATGCTTAAATTATTAAACAATCAGATAAACACAACGGATACAAGAAAGAACGGGACCCATTTATCGTGTTTTCATACGTGCGAACATCTTTCTAAAAGAAGGAAACTATGATGTATGCCGTCGCTGACGCTCGCTGTTGACAACAGACAGTCTGTTATCATATTCAACATGGTTGATTAATTCTGACCCCTTTTTAAAAACTTTCTTTTTTAATAATACAGACTTTGACGGTAGCCGGAGAAGTATCCTGAGCCGTCGAACCAGGGAAGTACTCGCATCCATCTCGCTGAAGTTCTGTGCGCTGATAAAGAGCGCTCATCGACTTATTGCCTATATATATATATATATTATAGGACAGTTATCATAACAAAGTGCCATTTCTTACTTTTTTAACTGTCTCACAAAATATGGGAAATCAGCACGAGACTCTGAGTAATTTATTTGACTGTTTTTTAAAAAGTAAATCATTATTCTAATTTGTTTTAATAAATAGACGGGCAGATCTGTTGCGTCAGACGTTACAGTTGCTATAGATTGAACAGCTGAAGAATACTCATTGATGCGAAACGTTGATGACGGAATTTCATTCAACTAATATAGAACTGGGAAACTGTTAGCGTGTCTTTTACCTCAATTACCGTGGAAGTCCCATCATCGTCATTATTTTGACCATCGCTAAATTAGGCATAAAGACTGATCGAAGGATCGCACCTACACTTTTCAAACGCCGCACTTAGCCAAGTCAGTAATTCATCCAAATAGCGTAACCGAGCGGGGAAAATGAGCGACGGTCCCAGGCAGAGGGGCAGCATCTCTGCATCCGCGGAATCCCCGAAGACCGGCGAGGGCTCTGGGACCTCCGGCGTGGCTCTGAAGAAAGAGATCGGACTCCTCAGCGCCTGTGGGATTATTGTCGGTAAATCTCCGCGCCAATGAATCGTATCCAATGACTTGACAACTTTGTAGGTCACGCTGTTTTTATTTGTTTAAAAATATATTTTTGCATATCTGATGCATAAAAATATATTTTTACAACATTATGTTAGAAATGATGTCCTTTATCATATTTATTACTGTATAAATTGTTATTGGAAGGAGGACCAAGGAAATTAAGCACTGTAGTGGTTAAGGAATACTACATGTGACGAAATGGACACGTGTTCATATCAGTCACGGACACTCAGCCAATCTGTCATTGAACCTTGAATAACTTGATTTGACCATTTTCACTACATTATCCAATGCACACTGGATACACTTTAATATTAAGGTGCAGGTATTTGGTTCATTAGCAGTGACATCTCCAGTTAGTCAAATAAATGTGATGTCAGTGTACATGTATATGGCTGGATATACACTAACTGGGGTGTTAAAATTGGGTTTTAATCAGCAAAAAGTACTACCATGCAAATAACTTTAGTATGTTATCCAGAATGATGAGCAGACTATAGGCCATGCTAAGTTTGCCCTTAGTTTCAAGAAGGGGAAGATATGATGTAATGTGCAACATCCATTTCAGCAGATCACATGACACGGTCACCTCTCACTTCTGGGCTGTGGGCGTCTCACACTTGAGCGGTTGCAGCGTTTGCATGGGTGTCTTCTGAGTCACCCAAAATCATGCAGTCCAGGTAAAACGCTGCGGCGGGCCCGAGAGCGCCACCTCATAACAGAATCAGCCTTGGCTCAATCTGGCTCGTGATGGATGGATCTGGTCGTTTCTAGACGAGGCTGGAATGCCCTGCTGCAGGAACTGACGTCATATCAAAAGTCGATGCTGCTTGAGTGTAGCATCCGGAAGGCGTTAAAACACCATTCTGTATTTAAGTGGCCTTATTTTTATGCTGAATGTCTTAAGCTTGGTATTTAATAATACTGTGTTTTATCCAACCCTGCCTTGTACCCTAAGTTGTTTGGGATGGTCTCAAGTCTCCCATGAGTAGCTGGAAGATGGGAGGATGTAGGATTTTATACCATAACCTTTAATAGGACAAATGATCTGAATATGATTATCTTATTTATTTTTTTACAAAAAATAAGCATACACCTGTGTACACCTTTGTTTTCTGATTTGTGAATCTTCGGAGACAGAGCATGCCTCCCACAGAGAACCAGAAATCCAGTCACCGCCTCACTTGCCTTCAGCAGCGTAGTCATACATTTGTCCTACACAATTAAATGTGCGTAATTGTACATAGCACCATCTCCAGCATGGTATGTAAATGCACGGATATCCGTCACTGTATTCCTATAAAGTACATGGAGTTTAAAATGTGTCCTCAGCAAAACACGACTATTAAAGGTTGCCATGGCAGTACAGCCTTCCATCCTGCATGTTCCTGAAGTCCTCGCGCGGTAGTATATGTGCCTGGCATGGTTGCAGGTTTTGGCACCGGCGGAGTTGCATTTCGAGGGCAATCGATGAAATTGTTATTCAGCTAATGCACGTCCTGCTGAGTCTGCAGCCTGCGCGTGGTACGGCATGCATTTGCGTATTACGTTGTGCAGCCTGCTATTGTACACATTGGTTCATGGTTCAAGGTCACTTTACTGTCATCAGCGGCTGTCTACACATACATAGTGGGATGAGGTGTTTCTCCATGAACCGCGATGCAACATGCATCAACGTATAACAAAATGCAATTTGCAACATGGACAAAAAAACAACAGGAAACAGTACATCAACATAATAATAGTATAGGACAATGGGATATTGAGGTACTTTCTCTACTAATATTTAAATATAACCAGCATAATGTACAGTACTGGGCAAAAGTCTTTGGCACCCAAAGAAAATTATGTTTAAATGATATTAATGTTTGCATAAAACTATGCTATTTTGCCTCTCAAAGTGTGTCAGCTTAGTCATTATAAAACTTCTGCTAAAATCTCCCCAGTGTTTGCAGCAGCCTTCCAGTGCACCCATGTATGTTTTTGACTCCACCACCAGCACACCTCGTATGGCTAATCAATACCTCATTGACTTTTTTAAACTTAATTAATCGATTAATAGTTAGCTGGTGGTGAAATTTAATAAATACATGGAATGGCTGAGGTGCCCCTGAGGAGAGGATTTGGGCACTGAAGCGGTGTGCATCTAACCATCCGACAAGATATCGGTAACTTTATGGAAAACAGAAGAAATCATTGCTAGTTTTTATTGTGTCACGCTTAATTTGCATATGTTCTAATGTGAAATTGTGCTTTTGTTCTGAGCCAAAGTGCCTTAAATGGCCTTAAGCATTTCTTTGGACTGCAGGTTTCAGGGTATAACCCATCCGATTGTTCTATGTTCTGACTTTTGCACAGTACTGTAAGTGTCAGAAAAACACGCAGCAGCATCCTGGACGTAAATTATTGCACACAAGGAAAATATAGCACCATTGATTGAGTGTTAACACGTCTGACATTATATACTGTAGAAGAGATGAAATGTTACCGTACTCGTGCTTGTAACTTGTACTTACGCACTTTCACTGAAGTTTCCATACGTCCTTCCTGGGATATAAACACAAGAAAAGTGATTTGTTTCTGTGGAACCAGCATCTAATGATCTAGTGATCTCCTGCTTGCCAAAACAGAAACAACGCCCCCCCCCATCCCCAACCAGTATCCTCTTTTGTTTCACTAACATTGCAGATAATAATTCGATTCACCCTAAACACCGTAGTCTTAAATGAGTCAGTCAGTAGGGCTTTTTGGGTTACATGACAAATGTGTGTAGTTTTAATAGAAGTTACCTTTTTTCGTCATTCCTTCTTAAGATAAATACTCCCTATACACAGATGGCCAGGCTTAGACTTAACATTTGTAACGTTTCTGGTTCCTGGAACCTTAAATTGTGGCTTTTACAAGTGAACATTCCAAGCCTGTTTTTTTCCAGCACTGCCTTAGCTAGATGTAGGTCATCACATGCTGTGTAAGCGCAGTAATAATAACACTTGGGAAGGTACTTAAAAAGCAGTCACAGCTGTGGGTGGAATCTGCTTGATCTTCCTATGTTTGCGTGAGTTTCCTCCAGGTAATTCTGGCTTCCATTCAAGTCATGTTGTTCAGGTGTCTATGCATTACTTTGTGTAGTGTGTGGGCGGGTCAATGCCATGCCGTACTTGGGATAGGCCCCAAGCATCTGAGGAACATTGGTTAATGGGTGTCGAATAAGAACAAGCTTGGTATCCTGAGGTGTAACATTCAGGTAATTTACTAATGTGACTTAGCTGGTAGTGATTAAATCCTTGTGTTTTTGTTGAATGTGTCACGAGTCCATAACATGATACTTTATATGTTCCTCCCTTAAGCTCCTCCAGAATGTGAGCAGAAGCACCAGGTTTGCATGTCTGGTTTGAACGTCCTGGAGGCTTTCGTGATGAAATGTGGGGCACCTTTTGTCTTTGTTTATTCCTCTATTGCCGTGTAGTGGCTTTGAGGTTGATGGTTTGGCTGCAAATACATTTGTGGAGCGAGGAACTTAATAAAATTAGTGAAACGTTCACAACAGATGTTAATAATTACCTCTGTCTCAATTCACAAACAAACATGGTTAATTTAGTCTATGTAGGAATGTAGACATATATGTGTGTGTGTGTGTGTGTGTGTGTGTGTGTGTGTGTGTGTGTGTGTGTGTGTCTGGGCTAGGTTGAACTGACAGTCCTGTAAGATATTGAAAGGATGTTCAGTAATTGATGATGACGGCATCAAGCCTATTACAAAACTAATTTATCCTCCAGGTTCCAGGGAATAACCCATCTGATTGTTCTATGTTCTGAATCATTGTACTTGTACACACACCTTCTGGTCCACCCTGCTCGGTTGCATCAGCTATTATCTCCAGTAATCATTCAGCTTTGTTCGACTCCTGCATTCTAGGAGGCCAGGACGTGGTTCTCCACATGAGAGAGTGTTCAAGAAGTTGTGTATACGGCCAGTACTAACCAGATTGGCTGGATGGATTTTTCTTTCCAGCACCCTTATTGAGCCTGCCTGCTCCTTAAGTTGTGGCCTTAACCCATTCCAGTGCTGTGTTGTCCAGATCGTCCCTACCAGGAAAAATTCCATGTGAAATGAGTCGTCTAGCATGTCCATTTATGGTCATTCCAGTGACTGCCATCGATTTTCCAGTTCTTAATTTAGCCCTGTTTTGCATCTGTTCAGGCTATAGTTCATTTCTTGTATTTTTTTTCCGCTTCTCTGGCATTTGTTTTGTTTTTTTGACTGCACTTCCTGTGGTTGGTTATTATAGTGCCACACGCACGGCTTAGACTGCCTTGGTTGCATCAGATACTCTACACTATTGCATTGCTTAGCTCTGCATTTTCTGTCTCACTTTGCTCTGGTTAATCACTGGCCTGAAACCTGTCCTGAAGACCCCGGGTGTCCAAACCTCATGACCGGGGGCTGAAATTCTGTCTATATTAACTTAAAATCAGTTAATAGTAGTAGCAGTTATTTATTAGTAAACTAATTATCTGGCAGCCGCATTTTTATATTTGATCTAGGCTCTACATAACAAGGGTTTCCAAGCTTTCCGCCCCTTAAAGTCGTCTTCCGCTCTCTTGCTGACCCAGGTAACATCATCGGCTCTGGGATCTTTGTGAGCCCCAAAGGTGTCCTGGAGAACTCGGGCTCGGTCGGCCTGGCCCTGATCATATGGGTGGCCACTGGGGTCATAACCGCTGTAGGGGCACTATGCTACGCTGAGCTGGGAGTCACCATCCCCAAATCCGGAGGAGACTACTCCTACGTCAAGGACATCTTCGGCGGATTGGCGGGGTGAGCGCTTGGGACAGTGGTGACCCAGCTGAGTGAGGGCATATTCAGAGATGTAAAGACACCTCTTCACCTAAACACATGCTTCATTTCAGTCAGAGTCTAGGCCTCCAACCACCAAACACAGTTAACGTGTCCCCTCTCCCACTGTTCTGTTCCCTGTTTTATTTCTGTACTTTACTTCTATATGAGTTACTTCTCTACCCCCTGGCTAACAGAGAGCTAGCCGTGCACAGAGATTAAGTCAGGGGTGTCAAACTGCGGTCCCGGGGGGGCGGAGCCCTGTGTACCTTAGTTCTTTCCCTGTTCCACCACAAATGATTCAACTCAAGAGCTGTGTGGTAATTAGCACAAGGAGTTGAATCAAGTGTGTTAAATGAGGGGAAACCCAAAAATGTGCAGGACTCCGGCCCTCTAGGACTGGAGTTTGACATCCAGCTAAGGGATTAATTCTGAAGCACGCTGCTACATGCTGGCACTTTACTGATGCATGTACAGAAATAAAAGATTTATGGCGACAAAACGCCAGCCCAGTTTGGGCCTTGGAGTATGTTCATGCACTGTTGACATAATCGATGTACGTTTATTATGCTGACTCTTGCGCCCCCTCCTTACAGGTTCCTGCGACTCTGGATCGCCGTGCTGGTGATATACCCCACCAACCAGGCCGTTGTCGCCCTCACCTTTGCCAACTACGTGCTGCAGCCCATCTTCCCCACCTGCCTGAGCCCTGAGATCGGCCTCCGCCTTTTGGCCGCCCTCTGCCTGTGTGAGTGTTATGGTTCTTTTATTTTCTTCCTGTTGGTTTGGTTTGGCCCGGCTCCTTAATTTTACCTCAAGCACGTGCGGTAAATGGCATGTCTCTGCCCATGTGAATTAAGGTGAGCTAGCTGAATGTTATTTCCCAGGATTCCCCAGGGTGGAAAAAAAAAAAAGATTCTGTAGGCAAACCGGCGTGGTTTTTCCAAACCAGTTCAATCTGGTCCCAAGTAATCCTCACTCAGTTTATTGGATGTGGCGCCATGCTTTTTTGTTAGAGTTGAAAGCGTTTAGGGTGGCCGTGTGTGTGTGTGTGTGTGTGTTTAGACAAAATGTCCCTCACAATGTAATAAAAACCTGTTATTTTGACATTTATTTTGATGGACATTGGCATTTATCAGGTCCCCACAAAGATCTGTGAATGCAATCAAAAAAGTAAAAATGCCAAAAGCCTCATATTCTGTTCGGTTACTTATGGTTAAGGTTAGGGCTGGGTAGGGGTTAAGGTCGTCATGTTGAGATTTCCCCATAGAAATGAATGGAGAGTCCCCACAAAGATATAATTACAAACCTGTGTGTGTGTGTGTGAGTGTGTGTGTCGCATCCTCCCTAGTGTTCAGCCATCCGGCGTGTGAGGCCACCCGCCCCCATTCTGCCCCTTGGTAGCAACACAGCGGCTCATGTTACCTTCAGGCAGATGCTGTTACAGGTTTTGGTTTCAGAAGCACATATGAGAAGGGCTCCATTTCCACCTGCTTCCTTTGGAGTCGGTGTAGTGGGTGTGTCTTGCGGTCTTGCGTACCGGTCCTTCGCCTTCCTTGGCCTTGGCTTTAATATAAAAAAATGCACCAAATATGCATTGTATGGCGCTAAAAATATAATTTGAATCATTTGGCTCCATTTCCTTTGTTGCGCAATCAGGTCCTGTTTGTGCATAGAGCTAAAATCCGTCAGTCATTTTAAGTGCTGCAGACTGCCACGTGTAGTGGGAGAAGCAGAGGGACCCCATATTATAAAATGAAGTGCATATGACCTACAGAATGGTGTCTGTCAACTTGGTTGTTAATATTAAGCATGTATCTTTATACAGAACGATATACATGTAATTGTTTTTTGCTATAGCATGATATATCAATGTGAGCTGCTTAAGAGAATCAAATTTTTTATTTTTACTGCTACTTTATGATGCTGCAGAGTTAGGCCTGTTTAAGGACTTGGGTTTGAAAACGGCAGCCATGACGACGTGGCTTTGAAGGTCAGATGAAACGGGCATTTGTTTGGCCAGCCAATAGAATGAGGCGGAAGCCCTCACACAGGCTGCTGTGACAACACGGGGGAGAAGTCAGACTCCACATGACGCAGGTCACACTGTAGAAGCTCTGCCTGCGTGTTTGGGGTCAACGCAGAGGGAAGGAAGAGACTGAGGCCCCCTAACGTGGCCTGCTGTTAACCTACAGTGATACTTACAGTTCTGAATACGATGGACGCTTCGCTGAAGTAAGTACCTTGACCAAGGACTCAAGAAGGAGCAGGCATCCTGCTAGGTTTGAAGCCATTAACCTCCACCGGGACGTTGGTTCGGATCTCAGTGAACTTCCAGCTCACTTTGTTTGCAGTGAGGTGTCAGTGCAGTGTCTTTTATTCATTTATCTGATACTTTTTTTCTCAAAGCAATGCAATGTGTGCTTTTTGGGATTTGACCCCACAACCTTTGCATCGTTAGCACAATGCACTGCTTATTGAGCTACTGGAGCATTACCCCCCCCCCCCCCATCTCTTTATCTCAGTGCTGCTGACCTGGGTGAACTGCCACAGTGTCCGCTGGGCCACACGTGTCCAGGACATCTTCACCGTCGGCAAGCTGCTGGCTCTGGGCCTCATCATTGTCATGGGGATCGTGCAGATCTGCAGGGGTACTCCTCTCCTTTCTCCGCGCTTTGTGCCCCTTGGGCTCCGGCGGTATCTGATGACTGTATATAAATGACCCTCCTGTTCTCTCTCCTTAATAATACTAAGTTTTTTATGTGGTGGACAGTTCACTGATGAAATTTGACTCTTGACACAATGTTTTCAGTAAGTCTGTGCATGCACTGGATGTTGGCTTCAGCAGGAAGTCAGTTTCAAAGCTCAGTTTCAAATTAAGAGACCACCCTGTATATATATTTTTTTAATCTGCATTTGTAAAATCCTGGTTTAATCCTGGTTCTGCTGGCAGAAGGCTACACAGCAGGTTGCTTCCAGGCTCAAAATTTCCTAGACAGCAGTAGACAAACACAAGGTGAAAGAGGAGACAGTGGGAACGACCAAAAACCAGCCAGGTAGAGGGTGGAAGCGACTTTTTAATGCCAGAGGTGACCGTCAATTTATCCGACAGATTATCATAAATCGGAGGATGACCTTAAGTGACCTTCAAAAGGAGGGGTATGACGTGCACTGCTAGGACAATTCATAACAGACTCCTAGAAGCAGGACTGACTACTTCACATAATAAATGCCAAAGTAATAGTATAGTACCGGTTTAGCTGTCATTGATGATGTTTGACCGTTTTGAAGACTGTAATGACTGGAGCAGTTCATCTTTGGTTTATAACCAAATGCTATGTCCTTAGCTGTATTGAGGGTGAATTGTTTTTAATTCTGATTCCTGCTTGTCTGCCTGTTTCTCTGTCTACCTGCCTGACCGCCTGCCTGTCTGTCTCTCTCTCTGTCTGACTGTCTTTCTGTCTGTCCACCGGTCCGTCTATCTGTCCGTCTGCCTGCCTGGCCTTCTGTCTCTCTGTCTGCCTGTCTGTCTGTCTTTCTGTCTGTCTACCTGCCTGCCTGTCTGTCTCTCTCTATCTGACTGTCTTTCTGTGTGTCCACATGCCTATCTGTCTGTCTCTCTGTCTGACTGTCTTTCTGTCTGTGTACCTGTCCGTCTACCTGTCTGTCTGCGTGTCTGTCTGCGTGTCTGTCTGCGTGTCTGTCTGCGTGTCTGTCCGTCTGTCCCTCTCTCTGTCTGTCTGTCTACCTGCCTGCCTGTCTGTTATTTTCTCCATTTCTCCACCTCCTTCCCCTTTCTCCAGGGAGGTACTACTGGTTGGAGCCGGTCAATGCCTTTGCGACTTTCCAGAAGTGTGACGTGGGGATGATTGCCCTTGCTTTCCTACAAGGTTCCTTTGCCTATGGGGGCTGGAATTTCCTCAACTATGTTACAGAGGAGCTGGTGGACCCCTACAGGTAAGCTCCCCCCCCCCAGGCCAATGGCCTGTGCAGATGAAAGTCACATGTTACAGTTCCACCAGCCAGGTCAGTCAAAAACTCCTAAGGTCCCGGTTCCACCCATCAGATTGGGTAGAACTTTAATTGAACTTTCTCAGCTGTCAGTACTGAAGGAGGAGACGTGTGCCACTGTTTCAACATTTGAGTGCGTGCCCAAACTGCATTAATATCCAGGAAGGCATGCTTGTATTAATGTAGGATAAGAATCTCCTTTTTCCTGCCCTATCCAGAAACCTGCCCAGGGCAATTTTCATCTCCATCCCACTGGTGACGTTTGCGTATGTCGCTGCCAACATCGCTTATATCACTGCCATGAGCCCTCGGGAGCTGCTGGCGTCCAACGCTGTTGCCGTGGTGAGGATCCGTGCTGTCATTAAGTCCTTCCCTGACATTCAGCAACACAATGGGCATAGCAGCTCTTCAGTTACAATATTACCTTTTTATTCCTGCTTGAGATGAAACAAAAATACTGTAAACTGTATTGAAAGGTATCCTGTTGTTATTGAAGTTGTTGGGTGGTGTGAGGAAGGTTAGAATGGCTGAATACAATTTACATACATTCCCTTTAAATTGTAACGTTTAATGTCATATAAAGTCGTATACATTATGTTTCCTTGTTAAACATCCATCCGTCTGTCCATCTTCTAATCACTTATGCTGATAATACTTATAAATTCTGTTGATACTTTGTTGACATTCAATCTTCTGCAAATGGTGTGTTGCATTTCTGGAAGAACAGTAACAATGCATTATAGTACATTAGCCTAGACCCAAGAGAGTTCTGTTGTTGTGTTCTGGGTGTAATTTAGTGTCTTTGTTGGCCTGCATTGTGCGTGAGGACATACCACACATGTGTATCTATTTGATTTCGTGTGCCTGCCTGTCTTTGTTGTAACTGCCCTCTCACTCCCATCTCAGACATTCGGCGAGAAGCTTCTCGGCGTGATGTCATGGATTATGCCCATATCTGTGGCTCTGTCCACGTTTGGTGGGGTCAATGGATGCCTCTTCACCTCATCCCGGTCAGTCTGTGTGCCCCATCCTGCACCTGTCCTGTCCTGCTATCGCCACCCTGTTCCATCTCAGCCTACTGCCATACTGCTCTAACCCAACCAGTCAGGAACCAGGGCCACTTAAAGATAAAACTTGCGTTTTACAGGGGTTTCAGTGCTATCTCTCCATGCAGGTTGATCTGCTGGGAGGTGCATAGTTTTGGTGATATGTTGGGCTTCTCTCAAATATAATGGGACTGAGTAGCATTCTTTTTGTGGTGATTAAAGCACCAGAAAAATACAGTCAGTATTAGATGACTGTGTGTAAATGGCTGAACTCTACACACCAACAAACATGCTTTATTTGCCATTTACACAAGTACAGGTATAATGGAACGCTTCTCTTCACCAATCCCATCTTGCTCTCCATAACCTGGGGGTCACAGCACAGGGTCAGCCAACATGTAGCCCCCCTGGAGTTGGGGGTTAAGGGCCTTGCTCAATGGCCCACTGACATGTGACTGTTCTGTCGAGGTCTGGGCTCAAACTGGCGATCTTCTGATCTTATCCCGCTGGGCCACTAACCACTACAAATCGTATCACTCCACAGCAGATATAGCTGAGGTGCTCCTGCTAGTATCTTCCGCGCAGTGACACGATTGGTGTGTGGAGTTCGGTAGAAGTAAATAGTTCCTATATTAATCTGCTCACCACGAAGTCTGTGGATTATATTCAAAACTGGGTCATGACTTCTGGTAAGAGACACTGCTGTTGGATTTTTCAGATGTAGCTAGGTAGCACTAAGGCCCCTCTAAAATATCTTTTTTCAGTTTTGTGGTAAACTGCTTCTTTAAGGGACTGGTTTCTCGCTCAGACTTCCCCACTGCGGTTGTGTTCTGACTGGGGATCCTAACGTCATTTATCTGAATCTTCGGCCGGATAAATGTCCCCATTTTCTCTGGTGCCACCTTTTTGTAACACAACCACTTATTTTCACATTTCTGCAGTCCATTAGCAGGCCCAAAAGCTTGATTACTTCGACCTGTTGTGTCCCTTCCTACACGACCAGGTGGAGTGCGTTTGCATAGATCACAATAACATAGATCATTGTAACATAGTAACGATGACATGTTACTGTGCAGTGATATCCGGTGTTACTGTGCAGTGATATCCAGTTACCATGTCTCCCATGCTGTAACTCGTTTACGGGCTATGTCTTCATTTGCTGGACTGGCCATACCTTTCTCAGGCTCTTCTTCGCTGGAGCGAGGGAGGGCCACCTTCCCCGGCTGCTGGCCATGATCCACGTGGATCGCTGCACCCCCATCCCGGCTCTCCTCATCACCGTGAGTCCATTATAACCCTCCTGAGCAATCCGCTACTGAAGGCCTGTTATCTACCACAACATGACAGGGAGTGTATTATTTATAGACATGCAGAACAAGAAGTAAGTACTAAAGGTTTTTCTTTAATAACTACGGATTATGAATGACAGGTTACAGCAATTGGGAATATTATGACTAATAAGGGCACAGTTAGTTAGAGGTTAGTGTGGTTATCTTCTTATCAGTCTTGTGACATGCACTGCTTCCTTTAACAAGGCCTGTCACTCTTCTTTTTGTTCTGCTTATGTAAATCTGGGGTGGTGGTGGTTTAAACGCTGGTGTGGAGTTAGAATCAGTTGTCACTTCTGCAAGGGATGTTGGATAATGTACCGACGGGAACATTTCCATTGTTCTCAAATTCGCACATCTCACTGGCTAACCGAAAGTCTGTGTACCGCTGTCTCTGTTCCCCAGTGCGTCTCCACCCTCCTGATGCTCTGCACCAGTGACATTTACACGCTCATCAACTACGTGGGCTTCATCAACTACCTTTTCTATGGGGTCACTATTGCTGGGCAAATCGTGCTGCGTATCAAGCGCCCAGATATGCATCGGCCAATCAAAGTGCGTATCCAGCGAGGCTGCCGCCTTCTCATTGCTTTTTCCCAGCGAATCCATACCTTGTTGTGAGTCATGAGTTTCGCCAATATAGGAACGTAGCTCCATTCTTCTACGCTAATTAGCATTCATTGCTTCAACATAATTTTACTGAAATGGTTGTATGACTGGAAGAAAAAAGAAAAGAAGAAGGAAAGGTTGTGTAGGCCTTACCAGCCGGCAGCATGGTGGTGCAGTAGTTACACTGTTGCCTCACGTCTCTGGGACCTGGCTTCAAGTCTCTGCCGTGGCTCCATGTGTGTGGAGTTTGCATGTTCTCCCCATGTCATTGTGGGGTTTCCTGTAGGTACTCTGGTTTCCCCCCACAGTCCAAAAACATGCAGAGGTTAATTGAAGTTGCCAAATTGCCCCTAGGGTTGCGTGTGTGAGTGTGCCCTGCAGTGGGTTGGCGCCCCATTTTGGGTTGTTCCCTGCCTTGCAACCCTGAGTAGGACAAGCAGTTTTAGAAAATGGATAGATGAGAGAGATGCCCCTTTTAGACTTACGGCATTGAGTTCTGTACCAGCTTTGGCCTGATCCATCTTCCCTGTCCCTCCCCAGGTAAGCTTGGCCTGGCCTGTCATCTACCTGCTCTTCTGGGCCTTCTTGCTTATTTTCTCCTTGTATTCGGAGCCGTTGGTGTGTAGCATCGGCCTGGCCATCATGCTGACGGGAGTTCCTATCTACTTCCTGGGTGTTTACTGGGAAAACAAACCCCAGTGCTTCAACGACTCTGTGGGTACGTCTGACATCTGTGCGTTCCCGCCGATAGTGACAACCACGATGATGATGATGGTTATAATGGCATGTCTAGTAGTTACATGTTATTACGGTGGGATCAGCATGGTAGGCATGGTGATCGCAGAACATGGCGATTGCAGAAAGTCTTGGAAAGCTTGCTTAATTCAGTAAAACTATCTATTCTTTATTCTTTCGTTTACAAAAACACATATCACATTAGAAGCAATCAGTTGTTTTAAGTAAAACATTCATTTCAAATAGTAACAAATTGAAACCTAAATTATAGTTTTAAAAAAGCTGCTTTGAGTTAAAAAGTTAATTGACAAGCAGTGTCACTGGGGGCTTTTTACTTAGTAACACCTTTGCAATAACATAAAACACCCAACATTTTGATTAATATCCCTTTGGAAGCCAGTGACTGCAATGGCAATTAATAGCAAAATGGGAAGGACCAGGATTGAATAGGTCAGTCAAAAAAATAATGGCACTTAATGAAAATGAAAATGTCTGTGATATGTTCAGATATGTTAAACATTGCTTGTCAATGGTCTTTTGTTATGGAACCAATAAATCTGCAACACTGTTACAGAATTAAGCAAATGCCCTAGACTTTCTGTAAGCAATGTATTCATCGTTTCATGGACTCACTTATACCAAGAAAGGTAGTGCGCAAGGCTGTACATCAACCATGGACGTCAAAGAGGAATGGATACCCTGGCAGATTCTGAGGACCCAACATTTGACAGGGGTCCTTGAATATGTAATGTTATACATGAAATTGGAAGGGGGCCCAAAGTGATATTTGATAGGGGCCCCAGAATTTCTAGGTACGCCCTGATAATAACAGTAATCATTAAGGACCATTCCTGTCATTCCATTTCTACCCTCACTTTTACATAATCAGTTAATAATTGATTATTATTAATGGTAACTGGCCAGTTTTGAGTATTATATATTTACATATTTATGTACTGGTGACTGTACAAGTAGTTTCTGCTGCTGTAAACGATGAATGACCGAAGTCCGCGGCGTATCTCTGTCCTACAGACCGGCTGACGTACATGGGCCAGAAGCTGTGTATGGTGGTGTACCCAGCGGAGGAGAGCGCCGGGGGCAAGACCAGCAGGGGGGCAGAACTGGAGGAAGAACGGGCCCTTAATTCAGGAGAGCTCTGAGCATGACAGGACTCTCCCTGACCTAATAGAGCATCACAAAAATAAAAAAATATATAAAAAACTAAAATAGTGTGAAGACCTGCATATGCACACAACTCTGACAGTACACAGTAGTGTGGACCGCTCACTTACACTCTCAGAAAAAAGGGTAAAAATTTGTACCTTTGCTTGTCACTGAGGCCCACAATGTACCCTCAATGGTCTGCCAATTGTAACCATAGCTGTAGGTAATTGTACGTTTTAAGGTACAGAAATGGATTCTGAGGAACATTTCTGTACCATTGATGGTACATTAATGCTGTTTGTACCTTTGGGATGTTCCTCCAGAGTCCATTTCTGTACCTTAAAAGGTACAATTACAAGGGTTTTCTACCTTTATTTCCAAGAGTAATGACGTATGGTATTAAAGAAAATGGATTGTCACAGTATTTGTATATTTCAGCTCGTAAGAGCATTGTAATCTTTTATTGTAAGCTGAGATCCAGTGTTTGCTCCTCACCCCCATTTCTTAAAACTTCACTCTGCGGGTTTTATAGTCTGTTTTTAACAACAATGTTGTATTGTAAATTTGACAATATTGAAAATATTGTTGAGAGTAACATCTTTAAAATTACGTGTTTAAACCGATGTCTGACGTTTTGAGCAACATTTGACGAAGCGGTACATGTGCAGATGCCTCACCCACTGCTTTTCTGCACATCTCCATGCTTCCCACTGTGGTTTGCCTTCCATATTCCTACCTAGATTCAAATAAGTAATGATTTTTTTCTGGCAATTTATTATAAAAGTAAAATTTTTCACTAGAGTGCATGTTTTTTTTCTTTTCATTTTCTATTTTTATTGTAATATTTTATACATTTTATTTTTATAGATTACCTTTTAAGCAC
>JAODLD010000088.1:1313130-1329165 GCA_026781065.1 Mormyrops boulengeri | reverse complement strand
TTGCAGCAATTACAGCAGCACATCTCTCTGCCATAGTGTCAGTATATTTCCTGAGAACTTCAACACTAATGTTATCCCATGCCTTCTGCAACTCAAGCCAAATGTTATGCGACGGAGGCACAAAGATAGCGGGTCCCTGGTTGCGGAGGTTCAGAAGGTTTATTAAGCCCAGCAAGAGAAACACAACCAAATCGGGAGACTGGAATCGTGGTCGTTGAGCAACCCAGAGGTCAGTTGCCGGGGAAGTCAATCCTACACACATGGACAGAACGGGAAGACAATGGGCAGGCAGGATCGACGTAGACGGGATCGGAGGGATGGACGAGCGAGGCAGGCAGGACAGGGCAGGACAAGCAGGGCAGGCAGAGCAGGCAGGGAAACGGGGAGACAGGAGACAGGTAAACGCTTGGTGATGTTCCTGGTCATGGGCAACAATACTTCGCACCGGGCGTAGCATTCTTTCTGCTTAAGAACCGATCTAATCAGCGGAAGAATGTCTTCCGCTGGTAGGTCCCGCCTGGGTGGGCGTGACACCAAAGGCTTTCTTTTGAATGTACAATAGATCTGTCCAGTTTATTTTCCAACTCGCCCCAAACTTGCTCGATGGGGTTGAGGTCCAGACTTTGAGGGGGCCAGTCCATCATTTTCAGTGTTCCAGCAGACTCCTTCTGTCGCAGGTAGTTCCAGCAATAGTTAGAAGAATGTTTAGGGTTATTGTCCTCTTGGAAGATGAATCCAGGCCCAATAGGACGACTCCCAGATGGTACTCCATGCCTCACCAGAATGTTGTGGTATACTTTCTTATCCATGATGCCATCAATTCATCAATTTTGGCCACCACTGTATATACTTCTCACGCATTCGCCCGCCCCTTTATTTTCATTTAACAGCTGTTAAAAACCTGTGTGTGCAATTACATAGCCATGAATTAATACGGTTTTCTTAAAAACCTATGTGTGCCATGAATAAATGCTGGTTGTGATTTCTCCCTGTTTTGCATAGCAGTTTTAAATGATCCAAATAGTAACCACCAATGAATATAAACAATGTTTTAATGCTGACATATGTTGCAGCCTACACGGACTGCTAGAAGCATCGTGGTGGTGTTATTGTATGAATCAAAAGGTTACAGCAAGCATTTATGAAGCGCTTTAGTGGAAACTTCAAAATCAAGATTCACAACTCTGGAAAAAACTAAGAGACCACAGGACAATTTCTTGTTTCTCTCATTTCTTAATTTATGGGTGTGCATCTGTGAATTTTATATATATATTTGCAAACTGCAGCCTGGTTCTTCTTTGTTTTTCATTAATGAAGGGCTTCATCCTCGCTTTATGGGACTTCAGTCCTGCTTCTAGTCGCCTGATACGAACTGTCCTAGCAGTGCACTTCACACCTGCACTTAATGTTTTCCATTCCTTTTGAAGGTCACTTGATGTTGTCCTTTGATTCATAAGAAACTCTGCATCTCTGCCATTATAAAGCTGCTTCCACCCTCTACCTGGCTGGCTTTTGATCATTCCCAGTGTCTCCTGTTTCACCATGTTCTTGTGTACTGCTGTCTTAGAAACTTTGAGCCTGGAAGCAGCCTGCCTCACAGTGTAGTTTTCTGCTAGCCCAACCAGGACTAAACCAGGATATAGAAGTGCAGATTTAAAAAAAAATATGGAGTGGTCTCTTAATTCTTTTCCAGAGCTGAATATCGTATATCACGATATAGCCTAAACATATTGAAATATTATTAATAGGCCCTATGTTGAAGCATTAAGTTTTCTTCACTGGCACTAAGGGGTCTAGCCCAACCCCTGACAAACAATCCCATACCATTATCTCTCCTCCAGCAAACTTTACAGTTGGCACCATGCAGTCAGTCAGATAGTGTTATCCTGGCATACCCAGTGCAAACCCAGTCTTGCCCATCAGACTGCCAGACAGAAAAGTGTGATCCGTCCTTCCACAGAACACGTTTACACTGCTCCAGAGTCCAGTGGCGGTGTGCCTTACACTTGTTTGGATGTTTGGAGTCAGCAGAGTGTTGGCGACTTTTACACACTGTGTGCCTCAGCAATCGGCAACCCTGCTCTGTTACTTTACGTGGTCTGCCACGTAACCACTTCCATTTTGCAATAATACCATTTATATCTAGCAGGGAGGAAAATTCATGAACTGACTTATTGCAAAGGTAGTATCCTATGACAGTACCACACTTGAATTCACTGAGCTCTTCAGAATGAACCATTCTTTCATAAATGTTTGTAAACCTAACTGTATGGCTAGGTGCTTGATTTTAACCACGGATTGAATGAAATTGGTGAAATTTAACAAATACATGGAAAGGCTGGGGTGCCCCTGAGGAGATCTTTGGGACCTGAAGCGGTGTTCATCTAACCATCCAACTAGATATCAGTACATTTTTGGAGAACAGAAGAAATTCTTTTTAGTTTGTATTGTATTACTATTAATTTCCATGTATTCTAAATGTTAATTTTTTTGCTCAGCAAACTACTACCCAGATAGTGTCTGTGTGTGTCTGTGTGAGTGGGTTGTAAAAACATATGATTTTGACCTTGTAGGGACATTTTTTTTCTAATTTTACAATAATCCATGACTGCATTCCAAAAACTAAAAATGCCAAGTGTATTGTATTTTGTTCCTGTTAAAAGTTTAACATACTTCCTGATTGTCAACCTCTTGGGTTCTATGGAAGGACGAATCACACTTCTCTGTCTGGCAGTCTGATGGCTTGGGTTATTTAAGGTTAAGGTTAGGGTAGGGTAAGGGTTAAGGTTGTCATAGCTGAGATTTGCATTATGCCCAATGAAATTAATGGAAGGGCCCCATAAAGCTAAAGATACTGTGTGTGTGCGTGTGTGTGTGTGTGTGTACAGCAAAGCTGTACACAGATCAAGTAAGATAAGTTTCTAGAAGAAGAAGAATTGAGGAAGTAATGTATTTTCGTATAAAGACCAGCAGCAGATATCTTAGGCCAGTGATGCGATGTGTGCCGCATTGTCCAAGATGCATTGGTGTTGAATGAACTAGTCGCTGGCCCATACAACATAGGTCCTATACAACATAGGTCCTAGACAAAGATAGGTATGCAGTGAGAATTTTACAAGAATAAAAAAGACTGGATGAGGAGTAAAGTGCAAGGAGGCGTGACCATAAGGAAATTGTGCAATGCCAATAAGTTGACAGTAACAACAGGTGAGAGAATGTGATAGTAGTGGAAAAGAGAGTGGCACAAATAAACAGGGCAATATGATATGTGACAGTACAACAAGCAGGACTGATTACTGCTGGTTCAGCAGGGCAGTAGCTCTCGGGTACAAACCGTTCGTTATCCTTGAGGTGTGGGCCTGGATGGCTCTGTCTCGCCTGCCTGATGGAAAGAGTGAAGGGATGGTTATGGGGTGTATGTGGTCTCTGATGATGCTGGTTGCTCTATCAAGGGTGAAACATGTTGTCCAGGGAGGGGAGCACAGAGACACTCTCCTCCTGGTCTCCATTTATATACAGGAGTGCATGTTTTTTACTGCTTCTCCTGAAGTGATGATTAGTTCTTTTGCTTTAGCTGTATTAAGAGTAAGACAGTCTGGACACCAGCACCCAGATTCTGTTCTTCCTCCCTGTAGGCTGCCTTTTTATCAGAGATCAGGTCAGTTTACATTAGTATAGCCCGTAAATTTTGTTAATGAGTTCGAACAGTGGGCGAAAAGGGTGTTGAGGGTGGGGCTCAGCACGCATTCCTAAAGTAAAAAGAGCTCTTGTATCGGACTCGGTATCGGCAGTTATGTATTGGAATCGGATCGGAACTGAAAAAATGTGGATCGGCCCATCCCTACTTTGTACGCATAGTGATGCTTGCCTTGCGGAATGTGGAGATAAGAAGCTGGGAGAGAGGCAGGTTGAAGATGTCTGTAGGGACTGCGGCAAACTGATTGGCAGAGTGTTTGAGGATGCGTGCTGGTATGCCGTCAGGTTTTGCTGATTTCCTTGTGTTGGCTTTATGGAGCTTACATCTTACGTTGTGTGCTTTAATGTGAGTGCTAGTCTGCACTTGTGCAATACTTGCATCAGAGCTTCAGTGTTGTCACTGTCAAACCGGGCAAAGAGGCAGTGTAGTTCCTCAGCTAATTAGGCGTCCAGAAGTTGATAATTGACCGAATGCACTGCCAGGCGGAACGCGGCTTCAGCGGTCGCTGACGCAAAAACTTGGGTGTGGGAGGAATTTGGCGAGGCCACAAAGAACGAGTTCCAGACGGCTTCGAGGAGATTTTGGTCCACCATCCAGTAGCTCAGGGCAGGAAAGCGGTGCAGCATCAACACTGTTTATAGTGGGGATGGGGCGCTGCTGACCTCAGCTCGGGACGTTGTGGGTCGGTGGAAGGAATACTTCCAAGACCCCCTCAATCCCACCGACACGCCTTCCAATGAGGAAGAAGAGTCTGGGGACTTGGGTGTGGACTCACCTATCTCTGGGGTGGAGGTCGCTGAGGTGGTTAAAAAGCTCCTCGGTGGCCGGGCCCCAGGGGTGGATGAGATCCGCTCGGAGTTCCTCAAGGCTCTGGATGTTGCCTGGCTGTCCTGATTGGCACGCATCTGTGGACATCGGGGCAGTGCCTCTGGATTGACAGACCGGGGTTGTGGTCCCCCTCTTCAAGAAGGGGGACCGGATGGTATGTTCCAGTTATAGGGGATCATACTCCTCAGCCTCCCTGGTAAGGTCTATTCAGAGGTTCCGGAGAGAATAGTCCGTCGGATTGTCGAACCTCGGATTCAGGAGGAGCAGTGTGGTTTTCGCCCTCTCCGTGGAACAGTGGACCAGCTCTATACTCTCGGCAGGGTCCTGGAGGGTGCGTGGGAGTTTGCCCAACCAGTGTACATCTGCTTTATGGACTTGGAGAAGGCATTCGACCACGTCCCTCGGGGAGTCCTGTGAGGAGAGCTCCGGGAGTATGGGGTGCCGGGCTTCCTTATAAGGGCTGTTCGGTTCCTGTATAACCGGTGTCAGAGCTTGGCCTGCATTGTCGGCAGTAAGTCAGACTCGTTTCCGGTGAGGGTTGGACTCCGCCAGGGCTGCCCTTTGTCACCAATTCTGTTCATAACTTTTATGGACAGAATTTCTAGGCGCAGCCAGGGCGTTGAGGGTGTCCGGTTTGGTGACCTCAGGATTAGGTCTCTGCTTTTTGCAGATGATGTGGTTCTTTCGGCTTCGTCGGACCGTGACCTTCGGCTCTCCCTCATGGTGAAGAAGGAACTGAGCCAAAAGGCAAAGCTCTCGATTTAGCAGTCGATCTACGTTCCTATCCTCACCTATGGTCTTGAGCTGTGGGTAGTGACCGAAAGAACAAGGTCGCGAATACAAGCGCCGAAATGAATTTCCTCCACAGGGTGGCTGGGCTCTCCCTTAGAGCTTTAGAGAGGGTGAAAAGCTCGGTCCTTCGGGAGGGACTCAGAGTAGAGCCGCTGCTCCTCTGCATCGAGAGGAGCCAGATGTGGTGGCTCGGGCATCTGGTCAGGATGCCTCCTGGATGCCTCCCTGCTGAGGTGTTCTGGGCATCTCCCATTGGGAGGAGGCCCCCGGGAAGACCCAGGACACGCTGGAGGGACTATGTCTCTCGGCTGGCCTGGGAAAGCCTCGGGATTCCCCCGGAGGAGCTGGACGAAGTGGCCGGGGAGAGGGAAGTCTGGGTTTCCCTGCTTAGACTGCTGCCCCCGCGATCTGACCCGGAAAAGTGGTAGAAGATGGATGGATGGATTAATGAATTGTGATGCATCTTTTATCCAAGCAGTTGATATATTTGTTACTATATCTGTTAATTCTGTAAACCTTTGTGAAATACTGAAGGTATTACTCAAGGAATAAGTAATAAATAACACCAGTGATATACCGATCTTACGTTTGTTCATCATTAACGAATCATGACGCATCTCAAGAATCTACTGTTTGTTCATGATTTGTATCTGTGTCCCTTCAAGTGTTACCTGTATTTTTAGTCATATAATATGCTTGTGACCCTACTTTTCCATGTTCTGCACCCTGACTTCCAATGTCTGTTTGTGGCTGGTGCTCTCCACACTTTGACCTTCGACATAGACTGACCGTTTTTTTTTTCTTCCCGATTTTTTAATTGAACTTTTAACGACATGAAAATTTACAAGACATCATTTTCAGCATTAATGAAAAGTCAAACAAAGAAGAGAAAAAAGAAGTGAGTGAGGGGGAGGCAGTTTGTTTTTCATATGGCTCCATCAAGTTTGTTAGGTCTAAGTGAAGACGGTATTCTGGAAAAACACTGGGATGTGTCCTTGGCTTTAGAAGCTAAGAACATCTTATCTTTGTGGAGGTCCCCAGACAGGACCTATGGATTTTTCACTGATACAACAGAACTCTCATCTTTTCGTTTTCTTTTGTTTAATACTTCTTTTGTTTTATCTCCAGAGTTGGTAATTTTCATTGGTGTTTCCGCCCAGTTTCCCTGGTTTGCCTGGACAGTTTGGTTACTGTGTACAATCTTTGTAGGGCAGTAGTCATCCCCACGGGGAAATTCTGGTAGAGAGCAAGCTTGAATAAATGAATGAATGGCCAATTTATTGTGATTCAGAACATACACCGGGTAGTGCACATCAGAATGAAATTAAGTTGCATTGACTCACCATCGGCATAGCAGAGTGTATTAATATTAGAAAACACTTAAACTTAAAAATAGAACATAGAGTCTAAATAGAAAATAAATAGGAAGTAGAATATAAGAGGAACTAACATAAAAATATATTAACTGCAGTATAGCAGCAAAAACCAGTGTACATCACCGTCTTGGTTATAGTGCAAGAGATACAGTGCAAAAAGCTTGGGGGTCAGAGCACAGGGTCAGCCAGTGTGCAGTGCCCCTGGGGCGGGGGGGTAAGGGCCTTGCTCAGGGGCTCAGCAGTGGCATTGGTCTAGCGGCCTTGGGATTTGAACCAATTCCTTCCAGTCACACACCCATAAAGGCTTGAAGAATGCATGCATTGATGTTTGCCGAAACTATTATGGGATTTCTGCCTCTAGGATATTGATGTCCTCATTAAGAATACAATGTGCCATTAAGTTAATTTTACTGTGAATGACTTTCCATCAGTGTTGGCCGGACTGAGACAGACAGAGTTTTTTTTTAAGCAGGAAGGAACTTCAGTGGCTCAGGAAACTATAATGTACTCGTACTGCTTTTAGTTGGAAACCTCTGCAGATTCTGCAGACTCAAACATGACTTTAAACAAAGCTTAAGTCACCCTTCTCAGTTACCATGTTCCACTTTTTCCAGGTTTTATTCAAAGCATCACATTGCTCTTAGGATGCAGGCTGAAAGTCTACTGAATTATGTATAACCATAATTACTGAATGGATCAGGCTGCTGAGTGATGTGGGGCAGGGATTAATGAATTATAAAGTAGTTTGCTAGTCGGTGACTTTGCTTCACAGAGAGGTAAATTATGTGCTTAGATGCCATAGTTGTCAAATGTTGATATTCACAGCACTTTAAATAAAGGTCTCGGAGCAGGCTGAAGTGCTAACTTAATCTTGACAACCATCATGTTTGATTTAGTTACATTTGTAGTGCTGGTTTCAGATTTCAGTTCTGGAGGAGTGGCTGGTATATTTACTTTGGACTATAAACACAAAACCAAAACCCAATGTGTACTTGGGTAAAAGCAGAAGTACATGACCTTCAAAAGCATTTTTAAAGTGAAATCGCGCTGGTAATATAAATCTCGGAATGAAGTTCTTCGTAAGGCTATGAATGTGCAAATCTGGGCACTTGACACCTCGTCTTCTCATGTCTTCCAGGTCACTCACATCCAATTAACACGGACAAGCTCAGCTGGAACGAACAGGACTACGGAGACTGTGGTGAGACGTCCCAGGTACCGTGGCGCTTCACGAAAGAAGGAACTTCATTTGAAACTAAACTTGCACTTTTAAAAAAAAATTACTGTTGATATATATAATGCATTTGTTAGTTTATTTTAGGCCTCCATGTCCTTAAGGAGGACATCAATCTGTGAATGTGACCTCTGACCCCGTCACCTTGTCTCTCAGTGTGTTCAGTTACAGATGAGGGCGCCCAGTGGGGATGTGCTTCCGGCTCGGGGAGCTGGTCAGGTGACCCAGACTGTCCACCTCAACAATCCCAGCAAGGTCTGTCTGTCTGTTTGTTTGTTTGTTTGTTTTGCACTTTTATCAGCCTGATTTATGCCCTTATTTCCTTCTTGTCACATCACCATAGCATCTTAGAGGGTAACTTAACCCACATACCCAGCTACCTCTACCCTCCGCTAAGGGCCATGTTACCTCCTGCCCTGATGTATTGTCACCCCACACAGAAACAGGGGGAGGGAACAGAATATTCCAGGCCCCTTACAATGAATAAGCCCAACAGAGGAGACTGAGGTGGCCTGGACTCCAAAAATATGCAAACACACTGATGAGCCAAAATATTATGACCAAACCCCTATGAAGCCAATAATGCTGATTATCTGATAACATCACAATGTCTGGGATATATTAGATGGCAAGCCAGCATGTGATACTTGCAGTCCGTGTTGACTCCAGAAGAAATGGGCAGGGGTAAAGATCTGAGTGTATTTGACGGGCCAGATTGTTCTGGCCAGGTGATTGGGTCAGAGCATCTCTGAAACGGCAAGGTTTGTGGGGTGCTCCTGGTCAGCTGTGGTGAGTCCCTACTGACAGTGGCCCGACGAGGGGAAAGCCATAATCCGCTAGCAGGGTGGCCAGGACTCATCGACGCAAGATGCGAACAAAGGATATTGTGTGTGGTACATACCAGAGGTGCAGACTCGAGTCACTGACTCGCGACTCTACTCGGACTCAAGTCACAAATTTGATGATGAATAAAACTGATGGAAAGACTTGGACTCGACTTTGACCCTAAGATGCGAAAAGGCTTCAGGTTACTGTCCACCTCTGGATACCATAATGTTAATTTGATCATTTCTGTGTATAATAATTCTCTACTGTCTGCATTTTGAATGGGCTGAATGCAAGGTCTCCTGAGATAGTTTGTTGGAATGATGCATCACTCCCTACGTATACACAGATGAAAAACTGTGTGAGGACAACCAAGAGTGGATGCTCTCTTTTCAACATATCTCTGCCTATACAGAACGTATTCCGCAACTTACTCTGGTAAATTTTTGTTCCAGCAAGTTTTAATCCCTAAAGGTAGAAAACTGACATAGGTAGTAACTCAAGTTACATGACTCAACTAGACAAGGACTCGAGTCACAATTTGATGACTTGGTGATAGAAAGACTTGGACTTGAAGGGCAAATGACTCTGACTTGCCAAGGAATAACTTGTTCCCATCCCTGCTACAAAAACCAGCATTCAACATATTGATTATGAATGCTAGCTTACCATGTAATACATCCCGGACCCTGACATGCGCCATAGTTATGAGATGGTTGACGTTATTTGCTTCACATGGGGGTAGTCATAATTTTTCGGCTTGTCACTGTACATCTTAAAGAGTCCATTTCATTTAAGTCATCATGAAATGGCCACCGTCTGCCACCATGCTCTTTGCCCTTATCCTTTCTCACTGTCTCCTCACGGTCACTTGTGGGACCTTTAGACCCACATTTAGATTATGTATCCTTGCTCGCCCCAGGTGAGTTTGCGGATGCGGATCCGGCTCTCGTACTGCAGTGGAGGCTCAATGTGCCAGAACACCATGCAAGTGGACTCCTTCCCCACCCCGGCGAGCCACTGACACACTGGTGTCCAAAAGCCTGCCCAGCCGCGTGCAACGTCGCATTTCTGGTAGCAGTGCGGTCAAGCAGACTGTCGCGGATCAACACAGACCTGGGGCATTCAGATTCCGACGTCCCTCCTGGGCTCCTGTCAGTCCGTTGCAATCTCTGTCAGCCACCAACATTAATCTCACCTTGCAGAGTCAGACATTATGCTCTTGATACTTTATGTACCTTATGTAAACGTCCCATAAAGCTTGACTTCTTTCTCTCTTTTGGGGGCTGTGCACTGTGGCTATTAGCAGGGGGTGTGACTGGCCCAACTACTTTCAGGAACACTCCAACAGAAGAACTGTAACAGGGCTGAGAATGGGTATCCTATTCTCAGCCAGCATGTTAGATTAACCGAAATTGCACAAATTCTTTCAGATAACAGCTAATGAAGGCTAATTCTCTGAGTTCAGGGTGACCAAACAACCCAGCCGACAAGACATGAAATTGCCCAACCCAGTCATAAAAAGAATTTTTGTGTACGATCCTCTGATCGTATAAAAAGTCCCATTGACTCGTACTTTTTGTCATGCAGTTCTGCTTATCCTGATTTTTTTTCTGTATTTTCTGCTTGTAGTGCACTAGGGTGTCCCGTTTTCTTATAGGGGAAGGGCCAGCCCCTGCTGCATGATGTTATAGCAGCAAGTGCCAAAAAACAGCACAGACATAGAAAAAATACTAATATTCCAGCTTTTATATAATCCAAAAAACTTAAAAAAAAATTAAATTTAGTAGGTGGAAAATGTCACTTTTTTCCTTCTTTAATGTTAAAGATCATTGGTCAGTTATTAGTCACAAATTGATGTTTATGACACCAACTTGAATTACATCAGGCCTCGCCACGTTATTCTTGTGTGCTATGTGTTTGGCCACCTATTCGGAACTCCCAGCTGCCTTCGGCCCGTCTCCTCCCTTGGCCTTTGTGTGTACTGGTCTGCCTGGGACTGTGGTATTAATGAAACCTGGGGTGGTTCTGTCTGTGAATGATGTGAATGTGTGTTCCCCCCCAATTCCACCCATTCTGTCCCAGTGTATTAATATACTGAAAGGTCACAATGAGTGTATGGAAAGCTATTTTAATTTTTTCGAGCTGTGCTCTCGAGTCTCATACTAATGTATGTGTTTTCAATATAGAGTCTTCCCCCCCCCCCCCACAGGGAAGCTGCAATATGGAAAGACAGTACTTGATCCTGGATTGAAATGATAGTTTTCAATCTGCTGACTATTGGAAGGAAAAGCTAATTTGGTTTGAACTTTTATCCTTCTCTCTAAAGTCTTTTTATATTGTGTTACCTGAAAAATCTGTGTGTTGTGTAAAGAATGCAATCTCCACCTTATTGACAAACTGAGGACGTATTATGGAAAGATGTTATACATTTTTTCCATGAAATATTCAGAAACACAGGAAAACATATTAGCAATCAAAAGAAATTAATAAGGTGGTGCAAGGAACGTTTGACGTTTTTTAATAAAAGGGTAAATTTAATCCAACACTGTCTTGCTAGCATTTTGTAGCTTGAAAGACCGCACAATCCCTCACTGCTGGATCTCACAAACTTATGCTGACAAAATATCTAGTTACCATGCATGCTGTATTGGTTTTGAAATCAATTTTACATTAATATTGAGCTGGAACAGCTTCAGTTTGATACACATTTAGTTTTATACTGGAACCGGATTAAAGAAATACTTCCAAAGGACAATTAACTTTTTATTTGGAAGCAAAGCATCCAATGGTCAAGTTGACTAGGGTAATACACAAACATACAATTTTGTTTTTGCGCAAACGTAGAGGACAAAGTAAGGGTTGTTAATTACTTATCCTACAAATGTTTTCTGGGTAATCCATTGTTTTAAGAATGTGGAACAATAAGTGACAGAAAAAAAAAAAAAAAAACTGGGGGAGGGGAAAATGTGCATCCCGATGCTGATAAAGCCGACTGTCCTGCGGTGACCTACATAGGACAGAGGCTGAGGCTATGACAGCAGCGGACCCCTCCTCGAAGTGCCAGGACAAGATGTAGCACGGAGCCACCCTGGATCTTATAGTCAGCAGCAGTCTTCTCGTCGTTCCTAAGCAGAAGACAGACAGCATAGCGACATGAGGGCTACTGCCAAGGCACTGGAGCACACAAGGCTTCCAGAAATGTCCACCTGAACACCAGTGTCGTTTCCCTTACATTTGCTTTCCGCTGTAGATGAGCCTCTGCTGTTGAGGTGGAATCCCTTCCTTCTCTTCTACTCTCTCTTTAATCCTTTCCACCTGGAAGACGAGACCAAAGCACCAAGAAGGGTAATGCTCAATGCCCTTCTCTACAATAGACATTTAGTATCACATGGATGCACATGTTTACGCTCATGAAAATACCTTGTCTGTGGGCTCGATATCAATCTCAATTTCCTTGCCTGTGAGGGTCTGGGGACGGGAAAACAACATTATTATTGCTTGGATACTAACTTTTCATTATATTCTACGTCTGCCCTTCAGGTCGTGCTTATGTTGACTTCGCCATGATAATGCAAAAACTCAGGCAATTTAATAAACGACTCTGGTTATATTTAGGTACACGTAGTTCGGTGACGGAAATATAGGCCGGAATAGATACAGACGGACGTTAGCGTAGTTACAAGTCAATTTAATTCATCAGAATCTGACGGTTTACCCAGACAGAACAAACACGTCTAGCCAGGTAAAGTGGCTATGTGTAGCTTCTAGTCTATGGACTATTTTCCAGCCAAGTCAATCTAACATCTGACGACGGAATACTTACTTTTAACAATAATAGAAAAATACCTTTGTTCAGCCGATTACGTTAACACGACAAACAACGAAATGGAAATCTTACCTTAACTTTAATCAGCATGTTGACTTTGTTGAATAAATTCTTCTAGTCAATACAGTAATAGGTTGGGAATAAACCCAGTTCAAGTATATTTTGGACTTGAAAACACGAATTGTTTCAGGGGGAAAAATGCCGTCTATACTGCCAAAATTACTCCTTTTTGAGAATACGGCAAATCTAAACAACTTCCTGTGTAACGCAGAGGAAAGCCCGACTCTCCCTTCATGCGCAAAGAATAGTTCCGGGATACAAATACAGGCACCCTGCAAAATAAATAAATACATTAAAACACATACACAATCAAGCGACTGTCTGAGTAAAATAATCGAAATCTAACCTTGTCAAGTTCTGTGCTTTATTTAGTTATTGACAGTATCATAACTGTGAAAATCATGTCTTTAAATACAACTAGGTTAAATAACTGCCTCGTACGAAACCAGCATTACTGTGTGGCCAACCTTAATTAAGTAACCTTCTCCCGATTTTGCTACTACGTTGGATTTTGAAGAACAGTAATGTATGACATGATGCCTTCACACTAACATTAAAATCGACATGTACACGACAAACGGAGATGATGCGTTTTCTAGGACTGTCCGCCTAACTAAAACACACCACCGCAGCATCTGTATTACGATCATTGTCGCAAATTCAGGCCTAATAAGAATTTTACAGAATCCGATCGTAGAACAACCTGTCAAGTAACGAGTAACTTGCATGACATGAACTTCAGCTGTCCCAAAAGAGAAAAATGTTAATTCTGTTTTGTGAATGTATTTTTTTCCATGGATGACCGTCCTATATTTAACCCATATTTATTAAATTGTAGCTCAAGCCTCGTACAAAAACAACCCATGGTGTATAGTATTGTTAGCTTCTCGGAAGCCGATTTTTTGTTTCACCTGAGTTAAATCAATAATTTAAATCAATAATTAGGCAATCTAGTTGGTGATTCACTAGCGCCTACTCTAATCTACTATAGGATTATAGTAACTCTAATATCCGTAATCTATTAGCAAGGTCCGTGTTACTTAGTGAAACGTAATTACCTGTCTTAGGTCATTTATAAAACCAGAGAGGTTGCCTGACGTAATATTTCGCCAAAATGATCTTTTGGGGGGTAGTTCTGGTTTTAACGGTCGTGGCTTTTGCTTCGGGAAGTGATGGTAATTAAAGTTTATATATGCGTGTTCTGTTTCTGTAGTCGTTTGAACTGTTCTAATGGCTTTTTTTTTTTGTTAAGAGGTTAACGTAACGTGTCATGGTGGTTCTGTCACCCTGACTTGGACGTTGAGTGCGTCCCTGGACGCTGATCCTTCACGGATTTTCCTCGGTAACTGCCACCCTTCCAGTTACTCAAACCATACTGGCAGAGGAGTGGCGACATTCAACGCCTTGTTCAGGGATTGCCGATTCAAGCGTGTGGTATGCCTCCGAAATGGGTAGTAAGTGGCTTTTTAAAACGTATTAATTTAGACTAATGGCTTTTCCTGCTAGGTAACCGGAGACCACTTGATCTACACGAATAGGCTTGCTTACAGACCTTTAGCAAAGCCTAACCCACCTGAAATATTTCACGAGGTTCTCTGTGTGTTCGATAGGTGAGTGTTTACTAAGAACCCCCTAAAAGCTTTCCCTTAGTTTGGCTTTGATAGGCTTGTAACCAATAAAAACAGAAAGGAGGCTTCGAAGTCCATGGGGGGTGATTTTTTTTTTTTTTTTTTTTTTTTTTTTCCCCCTCTTCTCCACCTTAACTTCCCTGTGGTCCATTTGTTTTTAGGCCTGATAATTGGATACCACCTCTTTTCAGCTCATCTTATGGGGCTGTCCATGGGTATGGGGGCCTGCACTTCTATATAGGGATTATGAAAGGTGAGTAGGGTTGCAACGGGGTGTAAACTTTCCAGGAACTTAATTCCATGGGACATTAAGATGGGGAATTTTGGATACATTCCAAGTTGGAAATTTTCCAGGGGAATTAACTGGAATATATGGGAAGTAACAGGAAAATTCCCAAACTTTTGCAACCTTAATGGTGAGTGATCAGGCACTTAACTTTGTCTCTTCAGTGAATGATTTTCTGACACTGCCCTACAGATGACTTCAGTGGCCCGGCTCAGTCAACTTCCTTTCCTGTGGGTTCCCAGATCCCCATCTGGGCTGCAGTTGACGAACAGGCCCATATGCCCCTCATATTGTTTCTTCAGGAGTGTGTGGCCGCCACAGTGCCTGAAATGGGCGCCTCACACCAGGTCTACCCACTGATTACCAATGGCGGGTATGCTATTTTTTAGTAGTGATTTGTGTAAGCACCTTTTACGTAAATTTTAAAAACCTGCTGGGACTGAATCTTGTCTCCAGGTGCCTAGTGGACAGTAAGGATGGTGCATCAAAATTTCACCCTAGACACAGGACATCTGAAATGTTTCTGTCTCTGCAAGCCTTTGACTTTGGTGTTGAGGAAGATGTGAGTGAATTTATTAGTTCAATGTTTCACCTTCGGCTGAGTCTTCTGCAGTGCTTCAACCAGTACCTTCAAACATCCAAAATGTCTTAACAGAATGCTGAGCTCACCTAGGGCAGCTGTCAATATTTGGTACACATGCTCTGGGTAACACTGGGAGCAGAGTAACCCCTCAATGGAGTAACTTTATTGTGGTTTCCTTCCAGGTGTATATCCACTGCAAGATTGCAGTTTGGGACCCAAATAATTTGAACAGGCAGATGAAAGCCTGCAACTATGTCAAAGAGCTTGGCCGGTAAACATCCATTTTTTGTATTGTGTGTGTGTGTGTGCATGCAGTTAAATTACATTTTCATTTATAGATGGGAGCTTCTGGATGATCCATCCAGGAACTCTCTTTGCAGCTGTTGCGACACCCAGTGCCATTATCGAAAGGGCAGGGCTGCAGAACTTGGTATAACTGGATTTTGTCCATTTGATTTGCTGTATATGCATTGAGGTATTAATATGGCTTCGAATATCAGGATGACTAATGGCTTGTGCTCAGATTCACAGGGGCTGATCCAAAATGCTGTTCTTGGACCACTTACCATTGTTGATGTGCAACATTAGTCTGTGGCAAAATGACCTGGTATGTCAACTTTAGGATTGCACTTTTGCTAATGTCATATTTTTGAATGTCTTCCAAACTGTTTTTGCAGGGAGTGGTGGAGTCGAGTTTCAGATGTCAGCCAAGCAGTGAAGTTTCTGAAATCTCCTGTACCCCAAATGTTCTGAATTTGTACAGCAGTGTTAATTTTAAAATAAATGCATGATAAGCTGAATGTAGTGTTGGCCAGAGCGTTACATAAGAACATAAGAAATTTACAAACGAGAGGAGGCCATTTGGCCCATCAAGCTCGTTTGGGGAGAACCTAACTA
>JAODLD010000088.1:1276172-1303122 GCA_026781065.1 Mormyrops boulengeri | reverse complement strand
GAGATCAGAAAGTCTGCCCCCGCCCCCCCGACAAAATGTCACCTTGCCCCCGCCCAGTTTTACGTTTAATTACACGTATTCAAGGGCCCCACTCATGTGCTGTAGCCGCTGCATCTGCCGGGGTATCCACGCCACTCCGACGCCCCCTGTGTCTGACACAATAGGAAATCGCAATATATTACCTACCGGGCTGGACTGGCCATCTGGCATGCATGTTAATTTCCCCGATGGTGTCAGATTCACAAAGCATCACACGTACATATCTACAATAAAATTTGCCGATGGTGTTATGGCCTTGCAAAGGTTGTCGTGCACCCCCTGCCCCATCGGCCAATGTTATTGTAGGTATGTATGTGTGGTGCGCCTGTATTGGCAGAAATCCAGGGCCGGTTTTTAATCCTCGTCCCACCAGGGCTGCCAGCTCTCAGGCAGCTGGCGTGAAACTCACGATTTCAGACTCTCACGCTCACGAAATAAATCTTACGACAAATCTATATTATTCCGTTATAAAACTAAAACTAGCTACATAAAATGCGTTATTACCGCAAACTATTTACAAGGTAATAAAACTGTTACGTACATTTAAATGCATGTGCATGTGTGTGCAGACTTGTCTCGAATTGAGAAACTCACTCCAGCCAGCTGACCAAAGTTGGAAATCTTGTCACCTATACCTAGAGGTAACTATACCAGATAGTCACAACAAGCTGTACCTTTACTCTGGTATTAGTACTCTCATTTTGACGGATGACCGCAGCACGAAGCTTGTCGGGACATTGCGGAAATCGGTGTGTTACTTAGGCACTGCGCGCGCGCGCAGGAGGAGCGCGAGGACGGAGCCGTTCAAATTTCACTTTAACGGCCGCTTGTCACGATACCTTATACCTGCTGGCTGGTATACACTTTTTTTAAAATATCAAATGATCTTTAATGTCTAATAATGATCTTTAAAATGTTTCAGACTTTGTGGCCGGCCGATCTGGCGAGATTTGAGTCGGCTGGGAATATTTTAATGATATACTTAAAATCCAAATATTATTTAACGAGAATGGTTTTGTGTGCAGTTTTACTACGAGGCAGAATTAAAAAAACATTTTGTTATGCTATAGCTAGCTTGCTAGCAGCCCTACCTCAAGGTAATCAGGGATTTACTCGGTAGTGAATATTGTTTTAATTTATCTCTGTAATTACCTTTAATGAGCACTATTCCTGTCGTCGACATATTTTGTTACCGCGTGTCATTGCGTGTGTAGGGGTAGAGATCGATTGTAAATATTCTGATATACACTATATTTACAAAAGTATTGGGACAGACCTCTCAATCGTTGAATTCAGGTATTTCATTCAGACTCATTGCCACAGGTGCTTAAAATCGAGCACTTATGCATGCAGTCAGGTTTACAAACATTTGTGAAAGAATGGGTAGTTCTGAAGAGCTCAGTGAATTCAAGCATGGTACTGTCATAGGATGCCACCTTTGCAATAAATCGGTTTGTGAAACTTCTTCCTTGCTAGATATTCTATGGTAAACTGTAAGTAGTATTATTACAAAGTGGAAGCATTTAGGAACAACAGCAACTCAGCCGCGAAGCGGCAGACCATTTAAAGTAACAGTGTGGTCGCTGAGTGCTGAGGTGCAGACTGCGTAAAAGTTGACAACATTCTGTTGACTCAATAACTGCAGAGTTTCAAACATCTGTTATAGCTGCAAAAGGGGGACAACTCGATCTTCCATGCAGTTTTCTTGTGGTTTGTTGAGAACCTTTCCTATTGCACTTCCCATCTATATTTTTTAACCTGTAGGTACCTGTGCCTGTAAGAATGGACTGGTTGCACTGTAATCAGTGTTACAGAAGGGAAGGGATCGCCTTTGCTGTCGCTAGCTGTGGACACATCGTCTGTGAGGGTTGTGTCAACCCCAGTAAGTATCTGGCTGCATCCATACCTCCTGCTTGTTTTTACATTAAGATTTATGTCTATGGTCTGTTGTTACTTTAGTAGGTAAAATTTTTGGGTTTATCTTCCACAGAGCAGTGCACTGTGTGCGGTTCAAGCTGTAATTACCTTCACATATCTGACAAGGTCAGTTTGCTGTTAGTGTGCACAATAATCAAAGTCATTGCCCTGTATATTTGTATTTTCTGGCCTTTGGGAAATATACAGTGCTGAGAAAGTCTTTTATTTTATAAATTTACTTATAACTAAAATTATTACTTCATTTTATTCATTTGTTTACAACAAATATATTTGTAGGGGTGACAAATTGGAAGTTATTGGAAGCATTTTATTATGTCAGCGTGATAACTCAAAAAGTATTTAACAGAGCCTTTGCAAGACATGTTGTAAGGGTGAAGATCTGGACCTGTTCAAATTTTGAGAAAAGTCACACTAAAATTGAAGCAATGGTGCTTAGCAACAACAAAGGGAAGGACAAGATGATTAGAGGCTTATCCTTGTGAACAGGATCAATCTAATTGTCATTATTTACTGTATTTGCCATATTTGATCTTATTGCCACTTCTCAAAAACATTATATGGATGAAAATCAAAAATTGTACACTTAATCAGATCCAAAATTGCAACCGCGATGACGGAAAGCAGCAAAAATTGGAACTACCAGCAGAGGGCAGCTGAAAGCGAAAACGAAGCCTACAGCCTCCATCTTGATTACGCACATCTGCGGGGCGATGATTTTCCAAATATTCCATAATAAAGTTTATATTTATTGGTGGTCACTAGCCTCCACCTTAGTTCAATTTTATCCGAGGCAGTGCGGTAGCTGATTCGTGCAGATAAGTGCATTTACTCGGACCCAAAGTTTCGTGAGTAAGAGCAATTAACCATGTTTACCCATTCAAAGATAAAGTCATTTGTTCGTCAGTAGGCTATACCTTGTTTTGTGGCCAATTAATTGGTATACTCTTAAGTGAAAGCAAAAAGTCCAAATACTCGAATTTGCAAATACTGTCCTAGTTGATTGTAGGTATATTGTAGATTGTAGGTATATGCGGTATATTGCGTGATTGGCCCGTATTAAAAAATAAAATTCTAAGGCATGATTTAGTATTGCGTCAATATTTTTCCTGTAGCTCATTAAATAGAGAACTTTGGTAACAACCAAGCACATGGGGGTTCAAATCCCGCATAGCTCACATAACTTGCACCTCTTGTTTCTATTGGTTTTTGGATAAAAGCGACATTAAAATAGGTAAATTAGTTACCTATACACCATGCGCACAAGGTCGTGGTTCCTCCAAGTATGTAAGTACTAACTGAGCAGCTTCTTAGTTACATACATTTATGACTAGTAACGTATTATATGCATAAATGTATGCACCATGTATTAAATACGTGGTGCCTGTCTTTTTACGCATTTTAATTATTTTACTTCGTTACCGTCATAAAGTGTTCACATTATTTTTATTTACCCTGAACGTTGCAATTTCGAAATAGATCTGTCCCCAGCTGGACCCCACACACACACACACACACACTCTTGCATTTTCTGATGATCCATCCAGCCATTCTAGAAATTACACTTTAACATTTCTAGGTGATCCATCCAGTATTTCTAGGAATTGGTGAGTGTTGAACAAATGATAGGGCTGTCCAGGGCGGGGAATACAGTGTGCAGTTTATTCATAGTTATCATAGTATTTAAATAAATGTAATTCGAAATAAATGATCAAACACAACACATACATTTTTATTAGTGTATGATATCAACTGTATAATTTAGTACAAGTGATTATTCAGTGAAAAATCCTTTTTTTTCTCTGTACACTATGAATATATAAACATAAATTATTTGTAAATATATCTCTTAAATAGATTACATTTTGTATAAATGTTTGTTTCATAAACCATTAAATTCATTAAGTAATCATTCAGAACCATTGCCAGTTAAATGTATTTCCTGAATGTCCTGCCTGGCACAAGGTAGCTTGTACATAATTTTGATAATACCTTGTAGGACCAGTTTACAAGAAGAGTGACTGCCCCAAAGTAAACCTTGGTTTAAAATTGTAATTCTCTGCAAGGAGGTGATTGTATCACCCACATGTCCTTTTCTCTGTGCTGTTCTCAACCTGCTGAAGATGAAACCGCAGGAGCAGGCCTACTTCAGTGATCCAGTGAAGCTCATTCACTCTCGTCTGGAGCACATTTCACAAGTACTGCTTTTATCTTTGGCCAGTTTGGGAATATTACATGATTATTGAGATAACTTCATATTTCTAAGAATCGTAAACTGCGATGGGTAGGCACCTCGTCCTGGGTCATTCCCTGCCTTGCACCCATAGCTTCTGAGATAAGCTCTGGACATCCATGACCTTACATAGGACAAGCAGGTATAGAAAATGGATGGATGGAAAAATGGTAAATTCTGCTTGAGACTAGTACTGAATCTTTTGGTTCCCATTTGCAGCCAGAAGATGATTTATGCATAAAGAAAATATCAATCGTGCTCAGCCAGATCCTCGGTTATGGTTTTCCAGGGCTGTGTTTGTTTGGGTTTAATTCGCCAAGTCCCCTCCTCTTGCAGGTAGCTCTCTTCCAGAACAGGCAGAAGGAGAAAATCACTGCATATTTCAAGCAAAAGTCTGTGGATCTGGAGAAGAGGCTGAAGGAGGCTAAGGAGCAAAGCTACAGGTACTCCGCCTTTGCCTCTCTTTTCCTCTGGTGAGTAAATAACATTATATTATTATGTAATGGTTAAAAGCGGCCCTGCACGCACCAGGGAGAGAGATTATGACCGATAACTGTTTTCATAGGAAAAATGTTATAACTTTTACTTAAAAATTTTTCCATCTTAGGAAAAACAGGGAAAAAGTTATTTTCTTGCAAGAGTGAAAAGAATGTGTATTTTTCAAAAGTCTCAAAATACATACACATCATGTTACTATCAAATTGTTAGGCAGGCCAGTTGTCTTGTCCTGGATGATATAAGACCATGGTCAGTTTTTGGTACAGATCTTTGCATATGTCATTTTGAGGTTTGTCAGCTGACATCCTTCGGCTTTGCATTCTACAGTAGACATTTTCTAGTACCATTTCTATGCACCATTTGTCAGAGGCATCTTAGAACCTTACCTATTTATATAGTTTTTTCACTTCGGTATCATTCCAGTATTTCTATCCTTATAATTGTTCATTTTAAAATGTATTCCAAAGGGAACCACCTGATTGTGATTTTGCTTGCTTACTCTTTTATCTGACCCTCATCAATAGGTAATGAAAAGCATAAGAGTCTACAGTGGTTCTGCGGAATAGAATATTATTCCTTCTTTTGAATTTCCACATACCTTCTGCATAGGGAGGTGTTAGAACTCAGGAGGGAGAATGCAGAGTTGAAGAAGCCTCTCTCTCAAAGGAGGGTAAAGCCATGTTGATGTCTAGTTTTGTTGTGTTATTCACAGAAATAGTAAATGGCATTTACTATCAGCAAAAAAAGTACATTTCATGCTGTAATGCAGTTCATCCCGTTGGAGATGTTGAAGTGTTGAAGTATATGAAACCATCTTCTCTTTCAGGCATCTGTGGGGAATTTTCAGACAAGCAGGTAAGGGGAATGGATGGCATTGTACTGTGTATAAGGGAGAATCCATAGTGAATAAGCAATAATGTGAGTTTCCCTCTGAAAAGCTCCAACAGGATGTCACGTCCAGTAGCCATTACCCCTCCAGGTAATAAAATCAGGCGTTTACATGTCGTATGTCGATAACCGTGTAACAGTAGGAATTATAGTCATGCAAGTCTTCACTGAACAAGTCGTTGAATGCACTTCAGCGGTAGAACTTCTAATTACTGTGCAAGTAACATTAGCTCTTATACATCAGAGTGGTGTATTGACTTTTCTTACTCTCTGCCCCACAGTTACCCCAGGGCTCCGCTTGCCAAGTACCATGTAAGAACTCATCCAGACTTGATCCGCTTGACTGTATTGTAAAGTGTGTGGTAACACAATGGCAGAGGTGGGTAGTTCAGGTCCAGAAAGTAAAAATCCAGACCAAGATTTTGTTTCAGCCAATCACTTGAGTACTCTGTGACTGACTGTTTATGCTCAGCTGGTTGGTTGACAATGGTAACAAGGATGTGCAAACATATCTGCATGCATCTCTGGCTTTGTGTGTCTGTTGGTCTCAGCTGCACTGGTTCTGGGATGTCCTTAGAGAGGTCCAGAGACCAACACCAAGGGATCGTGACTGTGAGTCAGCTTCCATCTGTCCTGTTTGATATATACAGAGAACTTTATATCAGGTTTTTTTTAACTCATCCAAAACATTCAGAAAAAAATGTGGTTCTACATTTCAGTTTTGTTCAGGTCTATAACTGGAGCTTCTTTGGGGACATATAATGATTTGGGAATCTTATGTTAACACAGGTCAGTTACAGTGTGCATACTGACACATTGCTTTATTCTCTCAGACCCCGGGTTCAGTCACCTCCGTCTCAAGCCTGCACTCACTCAGGGACCCAGGGCTCTGTGAGTTAGTGTGTCAGAATGTCAGATAATACTGCCTGGCATCTCAAATGCCAGAAACTGATTTTAATCTAAATGTCCTAATCAATTTGCAAAGAAAAATAAGTTTATATTTTTCAGGCTGACAGTTAACAGTCATTCTGATGCTCTTTGACAAGATTCAGTCCTCTCTCCAGCCATCTAAGATTAAAGGCTAAAGGAAAAAATCCTGGGGGGCTTTTATGGTTTGAATATGAGTACAGTATGTATGTATGTATATGTGTGTGTATACTCTGTGACAAAAAAGTTAAGCACCCAGAAGTAATGGTCCGATTTCGATGTAATTTGGTACATGTGCAGACCATGTATGTATGTAAATGATTTGACTTGCACGGAGCTGGCATGTCTAGTCACCAGACACGAAGGATGCCTGGTTGATGCATTAGACAGCATTACCCGCACTTGACCAGCACTTGAGTTTGATAGGGGTCGGATTGTGGGTCTGCATTGAGGCCGGGTGGTTGTATCGTGCAATTGCCCAGCATGTAGGGCATGCAGATGTCAGTCGCCTGACATTGGTGCCACACCCTACTGACATGGGACCAGTAGTGTGCCCATACTGCTGTCTGTTTGATCTGATATTATAATCATTGCGATACAGTCACATGCAGACCTTTCACCACGTGCAGATTCATTTCATTTTCACCACTCCATCTGGGTGCTTCACTGTTTTTTGTCAAGGTGTATATATATCAATGTCTCCTGTACAGGGACTCCCATCAGCTCCATTGGAACAGCTCACAGGTATACATTTTTCTCCTTTGCTATTTTTTTGTCCTAATAATAACAATGTGTATAACAATCTGTAATTCATCCCACAGAACAGATCCTGCAACTCCAAACTTCTTCCGGTTCGGAGCTGGCTCAGCCCTCCTATCCCCTATCCCAAGAAACAACCAACACTCTGGTAATTTATGTTACTACAGAGGCCAGAAAGCGAGACAAATTAGGAATCCGTATCCAGCACATGTTTGAACAAAGGAATGCATAACAGACAAGATTCATAGTCACTTAGTTTGTGGGTATACAAAATATATACGGGAGGGAATTTATAAAACCTAGTATCTCAAACCATTTTTTAAATCATTGGATATTCTTTCCATTTCAGAAAAAGCCCAGTCAGGAGCTGATGATTTGTCTAAATGAACTCAATCAGCAGCCTTTTAGATCTACTTCACTATACTCATCTTTAGGTTTTCCCATTGCAGGCACAGCATGGATACAGAACTAGAAGACTAGGAAAGGGAACAATGGCAGGATCTAGAAAACCAGAACATCCTCACCTTCATACACACACCACCAGTTTGGGTCCAACAAGCCCATACTTTCACACGTGTGGAAAGTTTATATATGTTAAGACATGGTGTCCATTAAGCGTTCACAAGTGTACAGAATTAAATGGAGATGACAGCTTCATGAAAGTGTAGTCTGTTCAGTTTATTAGAAACGGGTACAAAAGTCCAGTTCACTACATTTTTTTTTTAACATGCTCGGTACTGAGGTTTACACAGACTTTGACAGCCTCTGATGTTCCTGCTACAACACTTGCAAAAAACATTCCAAAAACATAATTCTCATAACATTACAAATCGGAGAATGTTCGTTTTGGACTGATACACTTGATTCTATGGTAGGAGAGTGCCTTATTCTCTGCAACAAAGCTTCATGGGGAAGGATGGGTGGCCCAACTACAGAACTACACTTAGCTGGTTGTACAGTATGGTGGGTGAAAATCTTCAAGGGCAGGGATCCACAGTTCTTCTGTAAAAACTTCAGGGTCATTGAACTGCGTGTGCTTCACATGTCTAACACTGATCACGGCATAACGGCAGCAGGATCTTCCCCATCATTAACAGGAGCCATTTATCAGAAGCCACCAGAAAACTCATACAGCAGGATTATACAATATCCAATATTCCAGCTATTCAGGTCTGACTTGCATCTAGGTGCAGGGTGCTGAGAATAGTAACATACATCTATAAAGCTAAGAACTCTCACGCATAGGCTGCCGCCATCTATACAACACAATACTCATTAAACAAAAGTAGTTCAAAATAATAAATTAAGCAAATTTTTAACTCAGTAGGATGCATTTGATACCTTGCTGGCACACAGTTTGGTAAAGAACTACATGTATAAATACAAAAGTTATCACCTGCACTGCACTGTTCATGCAATATTAAAATATTAAATAGGTGTATAAAGGGCATTATAACTATAAATAGTATAATCTATTTGAACAATAAGAGCCATTTCTGGCAACTGTCATTCAAATCTGATGCAGCAAACCATTGGACTGTCACTGCTAACGTCATGTCCACTCTTCCTGTCATTTTGAGTTTGATATTTTAGTAAACAGACTGGTCATCAGGTTGTTACATAGTATTGTGGACCAGACATACAACACCCAAAATTGCTTTGATATGGACATGTTAACATTCATCCTGATTCCAGGAAATATGTGCATTATTGGTACTGTTACATCCACATCGACTCGTGTTTTGCACGGGACCAGCAAGGTTCAAGAATGTATGTTTATTTGCAGAATATCCTGGTAATAGACTGGAGTACAGAATTACTGAACTCCACGAAGCCTGAGACTTTGCAAAAGAAATCTTAAAGAAAATCAAGCTTACAAAATAACTTCTTGAATGTCACATCTAAATTATTGGGCTCCAAATTCAAGTGTGACAGTCTAAACTACAAGCTACAGATACATCCAGTTGCTTGTGAGGTGTTAGTGAACTTAGTGTCCATCAGCCCATTCCTCATTTTGTGAGGTCTTGATCAGCCGAGGAATAAGACTTTGCTTCACATTCACCATATATAAGGCCTACACTACAGTACCTAGAAGACAATATGTCAACAGCCCTACATTTAAGTTAATGCCATACTAATGCAATGGGCTTCTTGAAATTTAGAACACTAAAATACACAAATAAAATGGTTATTTAAAAAGGGAGGGGGATAAACATTCATTAAACCATTGTGCCTAGACCGCTTTTGATCCCCATCAGGCACCAGATACTCCCCCAACCTGGTTTTCTGGAGAGAAAGCGCGGACTTAATGAAAAATTCAGTGCTAGTCACAGATCTGAGGCTGGGAAGACCAGGAGTTTCCACAAGACTGGGAGCATCCAACCCCCACTGAGGCTACTTCAACACATCATACACACTGACAAAAACATACTCAGTTCTGAAGGAATGCCTCCATGTAATACGAGGCAGGCAAATTAACTCTGCTGGGTTTGAGCATCTGTCAAGAGACATTTGAAGATATGTACAAAAAAGAAACCAAAAAATCCTAAATTTAGTATTACCGTTTACTCAATCAGTGACATTGACCTCGCTGTCAGACATTCCACTCTCCTGACATGCAAACCAGTCCCGTACCTGCTGGTAGCTCATCCGTGATTTTCTGCAGAGGGCATCTAGGTCTTTCTCCTGCAATGCGCCTGTGTGGCGCCGATATAATTCCAGGGGGCGAAAGTCCATCCCTGAGTTCCCTGCAACACCTACCTCATGAGGGTCCACCACACTACCTCCAGGTACTGACACTGTACTACCATTCTCCTCTAACTTGCGTTTGCGGCCACCTCCCCGAGGTGTACCATGAGTGCCTCCCCCGTTTTGCTGAAGGGCAAGTTCTGCCATGAACTGGTCACGCACACCCCTCACCCAGCGCAGTTGGCCATTTTTCACTGCATAACGTGTATCCCCAAACCACTGAATGACATCTGCACGGGGCAGACCTGTCAGCTCCACCAGTTTGGTGTAGTCTTCACTCTTGGGCCACTGGCAACGCAGGAAGTGTTGCTTCAGCACATCCAGTTGCTGCTTGGTCTTTCTTGGGCGGCCAGCAGCAGTCAGGACTGGAGAAGATGAAGACGTAGTTGAGGAAAGATGGCTGGAGGGGGAAGGACCACCAAGTGAAGGACTGGATTTGACAGAACGTGTGGACTTGTGTGAAGAGATGCCAGCAGTTGAGCGTTTGTGAGGGAGGGCAGCAGTAGCTGGGGATGAAGATGCAGTGGTAGCTGGGGAAGGGGAGGGAGATGAAGGGGCAGCCAAAGGCTGATGGGTCTCATTTCCTTTGCAATCAGTGATCAACTGAAGAGGCTGCTCTTCTTTACTCTCCTCTCCTTCCTTTAAACTTTCCACAGTGTCCTCTATGGACAATACTTCCTTTTCATCTGCCTCCATGCCTAGAGCCATCCTTGACTCCCCTACTGCTTCAAGGCTGGTAGATAAGAAATTCTGGAAAAAACGAGTGTCCCGTACCCTACTGTTGCGGGCTCCCCTTCCACGCGACCCTCCCCGTGGACCAGACTGCTGGTTACGGGGACCGTGTGCCACCAGAGGGAGAGGATGAAGTTGTTGTGGATGCTCATCTGCTCCTTGAGTAGGTGTGAAAACTTGCGCCACACCAGGTGCTCCTCGGCCATTCCTCAGTTGGTACCGGCTATCACTAAACCATTTGCGAATATCATTGCGACTCAGTCCTGTCTCCTCCTGTAGTCGCCGGAGCTCCGCCTCAGCAGGCCAGTTCTCCCGCAAGAAGCTGCTCCGTAGGACTGCCAGCTGAGCCTTGGACTTTTTGTAGCGGCCATGTCGGCGTTGGGTGCTTGGTGGCGACTCAGGAGAGCTGATGGCCAAAGCCCGGCTATCCACTGGAGAACGGTAGTAGTACGAGTCCTGGGGTGGTGGAAGTGAGGAACGGAAGTGTGGGAGACTGGGAGGTTTGATAGCATCCTTGAGCTCATACTTGGTCCGCTTTTGTGGGGAAGGCAGCGATACAGGTCGAGCCTCTTCTTTTGCGCCATCATTTTCTATTCCTTCATTAAGGTCTGTACAGCCATTAGTTCCCGGCTGCTCCTCGGGCCGTGCCCGCTCGCCCTCTTCCAGGCTTCCTCTCTCAGGCCCTGCCAGCTTGCACCGGGTCTCTTCAATTTCCTCAGAAGCCCAGCTGATGCCATACTTGATGCGCTGCACCATGAACCACACCTTTACTTTGTCCAGGGGTAACGAGCAGCACCGCGCAAGAAAAGCAACTTCTTGTGATGTGGGGTATGGGAATACATTGAAAGCCTGCACCAGTTCTGGGATGCCATCCAGCTCTCTAGTCTGGTCTGACTGGGTCCAGACAAGCTTAAGCCCCTCTGACACCAAGGGTAGGCACACCACAGAGTTGTGATTGGTGCTGAAGCTGACAATGGCCCCACCCCCTTCACTGCTGTCACTGTCGATTGCAGTATGGTCAGATTTCCCATTCTTGGTCTGATGGGATCCCTTATTTTCCTCCAGTTCTCTCATGGCCCCACCCCTGAAAGACTGCTTCTCTCTCGCCATGTCTGTTGAGTCACGGTCATGCTCCGCCATCAGTGTCGTCATCCCCAGCTCCACTTCAGACTGTGGCAAAAGTTGGAAGATAAGAGCACAAGAGGACACTTTAGTAAACGTTTTCATCATCGGTGAATCAGTTCTATATTAGCATATACTAAGGAATGTGGCACAGAAACACAACAGTGACTGCTTTGTATGTGTGGACTTGCAGTGTTTTCAGTTGCTGCATACTATGACTGCATGTTGTCGAAACTGCACTGATGCATGTCCAGGTACTCTTCGTTTGCCAGCAAGTGAGTCACATGAATGCACAGGGACTGTCCACACAGAAAAGCAACACATGGGTTCTAGTGCTACGAATAACAACAACAAAACTCATGAGTACAGGGGCACATCACCAGAAGCAAGCCACAGTCTACCCACCGGAGTTTCATCTTCCCCAAGAAAGGAAGCGTGACTCAGGTTTGCAGCATCAATGCTAATGAGCTATACCTTGCCAACAAAAGTACCTTGGTTTCTGGCTAAAGGGGATCCTCCTTCATGATGCACTTAGATTTCAGAAAGTATGTTCAAAAGTAACTACAGACTAACATGACTCAAACTTTCATCAGTCACCTAAAATTAAATTGCTGGTTTTTACAGAATATCACTAAACATTACATAAAAGCCAGTCTGAAGGTGCAATTATACATTAATAATAAAATCTTTGAGTGTATGGACACATAACGCAACTGCCTTTTCTGAAAACATATTTAAAAGATGATGCGATGCCTACTGGCACACATCTACTCAAAACAGCCTGTAACATGCACTGGCCCCAGCACAGTTTAGTAATGAGCTATGCAAATTGATGGGCAAACATAATGTACGATTTTATAGATCTGAACAGCACCACTCAAAAATTTAAGTATACAATCCTGTCCTGAGATATTACATTCAATCCCCAAACACTGTGTTTACACAAAAGAATAACAGATTCAAAGAATTATTCTAGAAACTCACTCGTAAAAATACAATGACAATGGCCTTGACTGTCGACTGCAGTGCAGCTCCTTCAAATAGAGGTTATTATAAGTTGTGTAGTCTCCTTACAAATTATAGATATTCACTGCAGCCTATTAGGAATGTCTTCTGCTGTTAAGGAAAAACTGATTCCAACTTGCCCTTTTCTGGAAGTTGTCCTAATAACCTCTGAACTTCTGATCTCCAGTGATCCTCTGAGAAAAATGAATCAGATTTTTTTGTCTTGGTTAGCAGAAATGATCCGCCTTCACCCTCCAACAGTAGGCACAATACCCTAAAAAGAGAATAAGAAAAATTAGGACATTTCTCTCTGACGCCAATTTCATTTTAGATTAGGTTAGGAAATACATCTTTCCCCCAACATGTGCGGTATTTTCATTCATTCATTCGTAATTATATACATAGCTTAAACTCATTTACGAATTACAAAGTTAAAGGGATTTGTAATGAAGAAAACTAATTTGTTAACGGACACGCATTTGTACATGGAAAGGAAATCGTCGTTCCTGTATTATGATTCACTGAACAACTGATTGCACGGTGATTTGCATAAGGCGAGACGGCAAACGAAGTCACCTGAATATAAAATTAAAATTGCGCCCAAGTTTTTGCCAGTTCTTAATTATGACTGAAAACGGGATATTCCAGTTAACATGTAACAGCCTATCGGCTCAACCTAAGGAGCTGCCCGTCCTAAGGCTACTCGGAGATCAATACTGCACATGCAATGTAATGTTTTATTGGCGAAGATGTTAAGAAAGTGAAAACACCTGCTGTAATTTGGGCAGACCGGGCGGAATATCTCACTTCAGCGACGGAACCACAGCCGGATGCCTGTTAACTTTGAAGTGTTTGCTGATCCGCTCCAGCGGCATTGTGATCGAACATGGTCACTGTACGGAGGATCTCGGAGAGGATTTTATATGCTGGTCATCTCTCCACTTAATCTCGAACACATACTTACATCGGCTTGAGCAATTGAAATTAATGTTATACCGAACAAGTGCTTAGCTATCCGGCTATCAACGTAAAGACTTCAATGGACGCAGCCTCCCCGAAAAGAAGAGAGAAGGGCGACGTAACTTCGGAACTAAACTAAACTTAGGCTGATTTCATGCAATTTTGTACAAAGTTAAAAACAAAAAAAAAAGAAACCTCAGCCTAAGCATGCGGATAGCAAAGAATAATCGTATAATGGGGTGGTTGGCTAACATTAGCCTAACCTTAAAAGAGAAACTACAACTGGCTGGACTTGGCTAAACAGTGATTTAAATGCCAGAATGTGGCTACTTCGTTAGCTCGCCAAGATAGTAATTTAACACAATGCGAATTGTGCAACTATCAAAGAAAATTATGCAACCAGCTAGCAGCAGCCAACTAGCCGTTCGCTAGCAAACATCATGGTTAGCTTGCGCCCCGTTTTATTACCATGGGTCGCCAATTAGCTCTTTTCTCTCTTTTCGGACACTTCCCTCAAGGGGAGAAAAGCAGCGTCTAAGAATAATCATCCATGCGTCCCGTTAAGGCATGTTCTGAGAAAGAGCTAAAAACAAATCTCCAGAGTTTTTCTCCTTTTTGTTTAAGTGAAGTTAAAAGTTGGAACAAAAAGAGAAGCGATCGCGAGCGTTCAAGTGGCACTTCAGCGCAGTGTCAACAACAATAGCGGCCGTCCGCTTGTTCTTTTGTGGCGCAGTAACCGGCCGCAGCTCCGGGCTGCGCGCATTCGGAGCCGCTCCAGCCGCGCACAAAAACAAACTTACCGTCGATCCACCGCCGCCGCTCCTGGCTCCTTTTCTCCGTCCCCCACTTTTTCTTTATGCTTTATGATCTTTCTTGTCCTCCTCCTTTTCTTTTTTTCCTCCCTGTTCACTGTCTGAAGTTGTAGGAAACAATATATGTGTATAAAGGAGACAATAACGTCCGTCTACCCCTATGTCGCTTTAATCTCCGGACTCGACTCTTTGGGGAGCACAACGGGTGTTTCGGTACTATAATCGTGTATCATTAAAGTTAATAATTTGTGAAAACTACTCACTAAGTTTTGTTTTCAGTAATTCAAACCAGCCATGCAGAATATAACTTATCAAAAGTACAGTGTTAACAAATAAGAATTTAGTTACAACAAAAATGACGCGTTTCTTTGGTGTTTCCCTGCTCCGGCCCGCTGCCCGTGTTGCTTTTGTTCTGGAAATCCCAAATGTTTTCCACTGTCCGGCCAAATCGAGGCTAGGCGGATGATCAGGAAACTTGAAAAACTAGGCCCCCATCTCCCAGGGTGACGGAGCGGGGGGCGGGGCTACGTGCGCTGGACGGGGCGGGGACTGGAGGCGGAGCGCGCCGGCGGAGGCCGCGCGGAGTGAATGGAGCTCGCGCTGGGCGGCTTCCTAAATGGTCGTCGCCGCCATCTTTATCGGGAAAGGGGAGTGTGCGAGACTGGACAGTACTTATCTTATACTTAGTGGACGCAGTCGGGGGAGAGGCGTACGCGAGCGGTTGGGTATTGTAAATATATGACGCCAAATTAGCTTTTGATAAGGGTAACAAAGAAAGTCCTGCTCGCACGCTCCTATTAAACGTTTCCCATAGATAAGGCACCATTGCTCGAACGACGATAAGGATCAGCGTTAACATCCATCCACTTTCTATCATCGGGGCTTATCCGATTAGAGTTACAGCGATTAGCTGGATATCCCACAGAGAACTAGGTACGAAACTACAAGATCACTATTCATTCACAGTTTACTTACACATAATATTCACACAGTAAAGGCGATTTATATACACCGATTTCCACAAAGCAATTACTTACATGTGGGTTATGTGATATAACAATACTACAGAAAGGAAAGTAAGAATAATCTAAATACATATATTAAAATGTTAGCATTATAATAGCAAACTTTTAACAACAATTTAACCAGTTGAGAAACATATAACATAATAATTGTAAAATATTAATCACACCAGTACATAAATCTATGGTTACAGCATTTTTTCCATATTTTATTTTAATAAGGCTGGCTGCATCTTTACTCAAGTATTATTTTGCTAAGTAGATCTTGGATATAGGATAAAGTAGAATCCTGTATCCATTTTGTTAAAAACTGTCATGTCAGGAAAACACATTCACTGTGAAATTCCCAGAACTAGATTCCAGCTGGAGGAGGAAGCCGAGTGTTTGGCTCCTTGGATGTTCGACCTGACTTGGAATCAGCCCTGCAACTTGGAAAAAAAACCACGGCTTTCCAGTGAGACTTCAGCTCAACAAGCTAAGCCTAATTCCCCAGCTAAGGGACCTAATCATGCCTTGACTCCAGGGAACAACCTTGACTCTTGTTGCAGACAGAAATAGACTCAGCCCAGCTCTGGTAAATGCTGATTTGCCGAGGACATGGTGAAGGGTGACTCCTGTGACCTTATTTTTTTTCCATCGCACAGAAACCCATGACCCATACTACTCACAACACTGGACCTGCTGGCATTAGCGAAATTAAAGGAGCAAAATTGTACCAAGAATTCCCCCTAGCCTCAAAGGACTTTTCTGTTTTCATGTATTGCGCCTTGGGACGACTGTTGCGAAAGGCGCTATATAAAAATAAATTGAATTGAACTGAATGTATTGGTTGCTGCTACTAGAATCTTCTGTTCTTTGAGCTTCTCTGGCACGCCACTGTTGCTGTTCCATCATACTCTGCTCATTTTTCCCAGTGCTGGTGCCACACGGGAAGCTTCCTAATGACACACAGAATGTCCTAAAGCGCCAAACTGCCCCAAGAACTACATTTAAATCAAAGTCATCAATCCTGTCTTTTGCAGTGATGCTGGTGAAGATATGACAGCTGACATGCTTCTTTTTAAAGTAAGATGGCAGTTGGTTATCTGAACTATCCAATGAAGTCATGATTATGATATATGGGTAAAAGTGATTATATTACAGAGAATAATACAAAAATGTCAACTGTCAATGGAAAATCCGGTTTACATTTTACGTAAATAATGTCCATTCATTATTTCTAACCCTAACTAATAGAATAATTCAACTGGACAAAAAATCTAACTGGAACCAGCGGAAAATTTTACTGGAATTCAGCTAAAAATTTCTACTGGAATTAGCAAAAAAATATTTGAACACACCTTATTATTAGGATAAAAAAAAACAAGTAATTGGTTGTAAAATTATAACAAAGGAAAACAATTAATATAACAGTTCAGAAGCGCCCGCTGACCAGGTTGAGGACAAATTTGGGCACCCTAAGGAAAGAGGGCATGATGACAGAGAGCCAGGACAGGTAGGAGACCTGGGAGAGGAGAAATTTTAAGGAGGTGTACTCAGCTACACTGTGACCTGAAAGAAAGGAAACAGGCAAGGGACATCAACATGTGGCCTTTCAACTTTTACAAGCCTCACAGTTATAAGTACCGCTTGAGCTGATCCAACAAAGTACATGTAAATGGACACTTCAGGTTCTTTAATAAAAAAATACTAAAAGTGCATTTTCACACCGCTGTTATGAGGTACTGTGTTGATTTATTGCAAAATTAATTTAATAATCAGTATAATGTACAAATATATACCAATATAAAAATTAAAATATGAATACTACAATAATGTGAGCTACATATTATATAAATATGTTATTAATGTATAAATAAATATGCATATTTCTATCCAGGAGTCCTGGAGAGAAGTAATATTGGTTTTCATTTATTAAACTAGGCAGCATCAAATATGTTAAAATGCGTAGGTGATGCTAAATAAATCTGTATACCATCAACATCCCGTAACCCATAGCGCCTGGCGAGGTCACATGTCATGAGAACCTTCCCAGTCAGTGACATCAGACTTTTATCTAGAAACAGAATTTCCAATGAAACGAACAGCATTCTGAGGATCCTGACAAATACACAGTTACATCCAGTAGGGGGCAGACTGTATTAAAACGTTAGAAAATGTAATACCTAAAGACAAAAATAATATGTAATTAAGTTATCAATTATTTGCACTTCCCTAGCTAAAATTAACAAATGAACTTAATTACAAATCCTTTAGACCAGTTGCGTCAGAAATGCAGGGACCAGCGTCAAGAAACACTACCTTTGGCCAGTTCAACGATGCACCTTCCACTGAATTCTGGAGTTTCTCCATTGGCAAAACCATTTCTAAACTGAGTGAGAGATTATAATAGGTTAAACATGGCTTTTGCCCCCATCCTAAGAATCACATCTTGCACTACTGCAATAAATCCTTATGTGTAAAATGAAGTACAAAAAAAAAAAACACTTGTACCGTAGGACTGATTTCAGATGCATCATTCCTGTTCATGTAGTCCACCATGAGCTCCGTCTTCACTATTCCAGGCCACAGACTGACTGACACCACACCTTTACGCTTTAGTTCCACCGCTGTGTCTGCAGCTAGCCTGTCACACTAAAACAGGAGCAAAATTGACAAAAAAGCCACAAAAGCAGGGCCAGACTACAATCCAACTCCTCCAGACTTCCACTCTTTGGTTGTCCAGCAAAGGATAAAGATAACAGTATTTCAAATACGCAGCCCACTAAAGCTACTTCCTCTTTGGAAAATTTTCCAAATACATTGATGGTCTATTGTGAGAAAAGGGTAGCCCGGGTGGAGAAGCAATGACAGAGAGGAAAGAAGAGGAGGTACAGTATGACAAAAAAGGTGGGTAGGTGGGTTTGAATACTCACAGCTGCCTTGCCCACCCCATATGGGACATTCAAAGCGTACTTCAATCCTCCGGCGGAAGAAATGACTACAATGAGTCCACGACCTTGTGGTACCATCATTCTGGCAGCATACACAGAACAGAAGTAGTGACCTCTAAAAAAAACCAAGAAACATTAGTCCATCAAATTATATATCAATTCTGTCAGACATTAAAATTGTCATATAATCTAGTTGCGTACCTAAATGTACCATTTAATCTGTAGCACCAATTTCATGCCAAATTCAAGTTCATAATATAGCCAAAGATGCCATATCCCATGTATTTACAGCAGATAAACAAGAACTACACATCTATATACCTGAGCCCAGTATTGTTGATGACATCCCATACAGAAGGATCTATCTCCCAGAACTTCTTCCTCATGTTCTCCATAATTGTCTGGAATTAAAAACACAAACCATGTCATTACCTTAATTATTTTATGAAACAGTCTGTATTGTAATCTACTCTCCCCTTAGAGGACCATAACCTTAGTGTGCCTGAGGGTTTGTGTGCCTTAATGATCTGCCGTCTAAAGCATGAGCACCAGGTAGAGCTTCTCTTGACAAACAGGTATGGGAGGATAGGTCAGATTAGGGGTATAATAGTATTAAAATAACAATAATAATAATAATAATAATAATAATAATAATAATAAATCAAGGTTCAGTACCAACCTCAGTTTTGGGTTCACAGTTAGGTACAGTTTCAGTACATCAGGGAATACAGAATTTATTTTGAATTTGCTTATTAATAGAACACACATTACAATAAATTAGGAACAAGTGTAAATAAGTCTATCTTTGTGTCTGAACAACACCCAAGAGACACTTATTTGCACATTGTAAATGTGAAATAAAAATAAAAAAATATAACAGTCATAATGAACTAAATCCTGCATTCTCTACTACCGAGTCTGGTGGCATATCTTTAACGACAGACGCCACTATAGCCATAGTTTTTTTTTTTTGAGCCTGGTCTGAATTTCCTGGCCGAAAGACCCTAAATGCCACGGGGAGACAAACTTGCAGAGGCTGTATCTGCCTTGCTCCAGTCATGCATAATCTCAGATGATGTCGCCTCAAATCATTTGGCATGTTGGCAATTCCAACAACATATCCGAGTTCAGTATAACTGCCGGGAGACAGTCTTGGTTTTATCAACTAATCTTTCCAGTTCTGGTGTTGCACAATTTATTTGGAAACCAAAATGCTCCATGCAAACTGATTCTGACTATAACTATAACCAACCCACTGCCACAACTACTATAATATTTTCTACTTTTAACACCCACCACCAAATTTAGGATCCAGTCATCAATAAATGTATTCATTTTCATTTTACTATGCACGCCGAAAATGATGTACTTAACAGTATGTGATAAATGCGTGTACCATTACAGCCCAAAGCCAGACAAAGGACAATCCAAGAAACACCTCTAATGGAGTGTGTGAGCATCTCTGGAGCCAAACCGGGGGTAGTGTTTGCAGACGAGAGGCTAATAACCAGGCCACCCACATAACCCAGCCGGGTTCAGCCCAAAGTCCAAGTTGAAGGTATTGGATGTTGTTTGGGTGACATTTATTAATCCTTAAAACTACATTTAGTTATTTCAATTTTTAAATTAAATTGCTATTCATATTTTTCCTCATGAGTTATGGTGTATCCTTTTCATACAAAGTGTAATTGTGTCATCTTACTTTTGAAATAAAACACGACATTTAGGGTCCCTTAATAAATGACGGAGTTACTCTGTCTGTTTTGAAATACAATGATTTCACCTACCTGTACCCCTGCATAGGCATTATTGACCAAGATGTCCAGCCTGCCCCTCTGCTCGCGTGTGATTCGCTCAAACAGATGTTTGATGTCATCCTCCTCTGACGAGTCACAAACTACCGGGACACAGTCTCCGCCCCTCTGCTTCACCTGCCATAGCAACGGATATAGGGATAACTGAAGAGCGATATTACCAAAAGTCCAGTCCATTCTTTGTTTTTGAGATTGCCAATATCAATAGCGACAGTACGATCTGTTGACCTAGGGACAACGGGTAAGGAGAAGCCGATCTGGGCTATTGCGCATGTTGCCATTGCCAGGATCTGCCACTGATCACGTTACGATATTGGGAACCATAATGGCCAATTCTTCACTTTTCCGCGTGCCATTAGTCTGTGAACAGGGTGAGTGATATAAATTTCGTCATCAAGGATATCAGTGGATTGTGCATGTGCAGCCCAGATTTAATGTATGGCAAACAATATTCACTTTGACTACTCCGCCCCTCATATAGCTGCTCACCACAACAACAACTATTCTTCTACTCTTTCTTCGTTAACCTCTGCTCCACCACGTTCGCCGCTGGACACCCCCGATGATGAACTTTACGTCACTCGCCCTGTGCGCGGACCATAAGAGCATGCAGGAAAGTGAAGCGGCTTAATGAATGAATTAGCCAGCACCCCTGAGCCCTGAGGTGACTGCCTTCTCACCTCTGCGGCCGCTTCCTTCAGCGTTTTCTCATTCCGGCCGGTAATATAGATGGTGGCCCCGGCCTCTGACAGCTGTAGGGCAATGCCTTTGCCGATGCCCCTTGAAGCCCCCGTCACGACACACACCCAGCCGGAGAGAGCCATCTGGTAAAAGACAAAGCAGACATTCACTGTACACCAGTTCAGAAAGGCCACACATTGCTATTTTCCATGAGAAGTTGTTTTTGGCTATGTTCTCTGCAAAGGCGTTTTGCAACATTTGTTTTCTCTGGTAAAATCATCACACGTCGCATATCCACCAGTCAGCAGATCGTCAACTGCATGCATAATGATGTTGATTAATTAAACTTAAGCTCAAACCACTTTCTGAAAAGTAAGCTACCTTAATGATGTTAAATTTCATTGAGGAAAGAGCCTTTACTGAGTAGTCTGCATTCATTCGCTGGATTTTTGAGGACTAATAACGTCTACGCGGGAACTCAGCAGTGTGATTCCTGGGGATTGTTCCACAAAGCAGGATTTCTTGCTTAGCCAGATAATTAGTTGGATTTAAGGTAGTCTGGACTAAATGTAAGTGAACAAAGATGAAGTCCATTCTTAGCTTGGACTACCTTAAATCTGACAAGTTATCTAGCTAAGCAAGAAATTCTGTTTTGTGGATTACCCCCGACTTCAGCTTAATTAATTGATTTATTTGCAAATAAGTGCATAGCAAGACATCTTTCAAGCATCATCCTATAACTGTGAAGATGGCCTGATCCCTTAAATTGTCCAGCAATGAAACTCTATAATGACCACGACGACTTCCAGATGTCTATGAGCCTCCTCCTCAAATGACAAACAATAATCTGATAATTGCCTGTTACCGATAAACTTGTCACTATTTCGTTTTGAGTCAATTCCTGTTCGCAGTAATATCGAAAGCGCTGACCCATGCTGACCCAGCCAAGTAAACAAAAATAGTGGCAAAAAACTTTTGGCGAAAATAACACCAATAATAATAATGTATACCAAATTTCTGCACTACCTCGCCCTCCCTCAACTGTCATAATGTACCAAGTCATATATTTAATTGTCTGTTGTGTAATAAACCCAAAAGGGAGGATTTAAAAAACGGTAATACCACTGTATTACTGTAGTCAGTTATTTGTAAGTGGTGCAACATGAATGAGCACGTCATCAGCGATTCATGCCATTACCTAGCAAAACACAAACCGCAAGTTTATATTACGAAACAAAGAAATATTGATTTGATTTAGTTGTTCAACTAAAGGTACATATTACGATGGCAACTCATCAAAACAAGCTTAGAAAGCTAACATTCAGCTAGATCGGGGTCCGGATAAATACTGACGAAACGTTAATATACGGTGACCAGATAATCCATGTCATGGAGGACACTCTGAGGTAGGACAGGAATTGTAAATTACCATTTCAATTATAAGGACCCGGATTTCACTTTAGCACTGAGTTCTTGCTGTGTTCTGATTGGTCAGTCTCCTATAATCATGAATGTGTCACTAATGTTAATGTGAAACAGCTGGATGAGTCTTTCAATCAAGGAAACGAACCAGTCAAAGCGCAAGAAGAGCTGAACTATTTAGCGGAGCACAGGAGCCTTTCAGTTTGAAAGTAGTTTGTAAAACCCGAAGTAGCTCAAAGTGTCCTCCCTGACGTGGATTATCTGGTCACCCTAGTTAATATTATCATCCAGTCTACACATGCAACACGCGAATGAGATCAAATTCGGGATTTAACGTTTAACAATGCTAGCCTAAGGCACCCTAAAACGAAATGACAGCCGGCTCAGTATCTCTCTGTTAATAAAGCCAACGCAAAAATTATATAACTTGGAGGATCTTCCTCCCCCGGATCCCCTCAATGCAAACCAATTGCAGCCAACTAATGCGAATAGCATAAACTAGTGCTTTAGTGGCATAACCGCCATTGTTTGAAAATATATAAAAATAAATACCCCCGCTTGCAGTGACAGCGACTTATGAAATCCTCCTACGAATTTGCGCTCTGACGCGCAAAACTTCCGGTTCGAAGTCATTCAACCGTGCAGCGTAACAGAAGCGAGGGACTGGTGCTGCTGGATACGGCTAGGTGCTGCCTCGAAAAGGACCCCGCACTGAGCGTTCACAAAACGCATACACACATCGAGCCTTAACTTTTAAATCGTCTGAAAACTAGTCAATTAATTTTTCAGATATTGCCACGTTACAGTCAAAAGGCAAAACATTGGGGATCAAATAAAAACTTATTTAATTAATCCCTCCACACCGCCCCCGCAGTGTATGTGCGTGCATTGGTAAATGTACAGTTGCGTACTAGGTTGAAGTTGGCTCCTTTTTCGGAACTTCCGGTCCAACTTAAATGGTGCGCATCCGAATGCAATGACGCGATTGCGCCTGTAGGGGGACTTATTTAGCGAGGCTTACCTTCAGAACTTGTTACAACTTTGAGGAAAGTACATATCGGGGCAGTTTCAGTAATAGTATGTGTGCACTTTATTAGGAAAAGAGAAAATGCTACCATTTTTATGCTCCCAATTCAGAATTATTTCCGTCCGTCTCTATACATTATAATCCTGAAGGTGAACAAAATATTCTCTAACCTTAGACACCACAGACCACTGTACAAAAATGTCTTATTATGTACATTTTATTATCTTCATTTCTGTATTACATATGAAATGGATGTGATTTCTTTTGATGCATAGACCAAAATCCACGGAACAAACGACTTAAATGCTCTAATGTTCTAATGGTTTCCCGGTAGAATCCATCACGAACAAAATACCATGACCGATTCCAAATTCACTTAAGCATGATGGAAAAAGACATCTGAAAATGACATGACTTAATCCTATTTATTTTTAACCATTAAAAGGTATGTTGTGTTTTGTATTTGCATTGGTTTTCATTACTTGACTATATCTAGGCAAATGTCCAAGGGCCAACATTTTCATGACAGAATATTACATCTAAACAAAATTATGACTTTTTAAAGGGTAACATTATATGATGATTTCCAGGCAGGAACCCAGGAATTTAAAGGGTTTGGGCCACTAAAAATTCACTTCAGTATGATGTCTGAAAGTAATTTCCCTTGTAAACAGACTGGTCCAAAGTTGTTTTGACCTTTATATCTAACAGGGAACATTACTCAAATTCACATTTGATATCTACCAAAATTTTTAAATGAATGAATGACAGTATTTGATGTCTACAAATTATATTACTTGGTTTCTGCCTGGGTCAACGCTGGTTTCATCTTCAAATCCAGCAGGGGACTTTGCTCACATACAATTTGATAGACATTTGACATTATTGAGCAACTCGCAGCCAGCACCTGGACAACAGGAGCAAACATAGCAAAAGTTGACAGGAATATCAAGAATGGACACTGATGCAGTAATATATAACACAGAAATGAAGATAATAAAATGTACACAACAAAAAATTTCTGTACAATGGCCTATTGTGTTCAAGGTTAAAGAATATTTTTGTTCATCTTCAGAATAATAAGATATAGAGACAGACAGATAATTCTGAATTGGGAGCGGAAAACGTCTGCATTTTTTCTTTTCCTAAAATGTGCACACATACTATTACTGAAACTGGCCAAATATTTACTCTCCTCAAAGCGGTAACAAGTTCTGAAGGTAAGCCTCGCTAAATGCGTCCCCCTACAGGCGCAATCGCGTTGTTGCATTCGGCTGCGCAGCATTTAAATTTACCGGAAAATCCGAATGAGCCAACTTCAGCGTCGTCAGTTGCATTTTGTTGTACAGACTGCATTGTACTGAATGTAAGAACACTTTTCGTTGGCGAGTTAACTGTATTTAATATGCAAACTCAAAGAAACCTCTTTTATTTATTATTATTTGTATTTCAAATTAAATTCCTTAACAACTTATTATACAACGTCAACATATCCGCATCAAGTCTCAAATACAGAATAAACGGAAGGGGGTGGCGGAGCACCTTCACAAAATATATGTTTAAGGTTTAATTCATGCACTCTGCCATGCTATCGATGATACATGGAAACCGTCACAGCATCGAAACACCGTAGGGTTGGAACTGAAATCAATAAAATAAGATAAGAGAGATCATAAGTCCAGAATTTATGTGCTTTTTTAGCATTGATCAATTTTACATGCATGCATTTAATTTATGCTCACTTTCAAAAATGACCACTGCATTGCATTGAGATCACAGTAATGCACACAGAGAAAAGCTTTTTAGGTAAACTAACAGATTTATTCCTGTATTGTGTGCAGTGGTTTAATGACCAACTGAATTCTGCATTGTTCCTGTTGCATTAAACTTTTCCAGAATGCTGCAGCCCGACTCCAGATGGGCACACACAAGCAGGAGTGCCGCTAGAGATTCTGCACCCCATGAAAGCATAATGGACCCCTAACCCACTCTGGGCCCTTGGAATTAACAGCCCTACATGTGTGACCATGTAACACTCATACTAACCTCTGTTCCCCCCCGGACACAGTCCAACAGGTTTTGGATTAGTAAAAAATTCTTGTACCTTTACCTTTGGATGTTTATTTGTTTGTGTGTTTTGTTTATGTCATGATACCACTGGCACCAAAAGAAATTCCTTGTACTTCTCTGTACTTGGCGAATAAAAAGATTCTGATGTGTCTGTCTTTATTTTCTTATTTATTGTTATTTCATTCATTCATTTAAAAAAATATATTGTTTGTTTTCATTTGATTGTGTACTGCACTTTCGTCAACCTTTGTTTTTTGATGTGTGCACTGTAAATAAATTTTGGCTTGAACTGAAAAAATTTGAAAGTGAATGAAATGATGAAATGTTATTAATTTATTGTGTTGCTCTCATCTTTGATTTTCCCTGTGGTGTAATTATACAACAAATACAAGATCAACAACCTCTGAGCGACCTCCACTCTTTCTGTACTTGCGACACATGAAGGCTTTTTATTTGTATTTCTCAGTTTCCTGGCATCTATTACTTTTGTGTTTGATTTCATCACACCTTGTTTTAGGCACAGAGACATTGACTCCAAATGAGAACTGATGGTTCCCCAGAGTGCCCCCTCCCCTGTCATTCACCGATTCAAAACAGCTATATATCAAATTAGCTAATTATAAGGTTAGCCCCTCTTATGTCCCCTCCCCACCATTGATAAAATCCTAGAAATACCCCTGCCTCCCAGGACCACAACCTGAAAGAAATTCTGAAGAATTCAAAATTGCTGTCATGAATGTGAAAAGCAGAATACATGTGATTAAAAATACTGCATACAGATAAATGAAACGGTGCACAATCACAATTTTTGTAGCTGACTAATCAGTTTTGGTTGTGCAGTTTTAATATCCCTTCCACGCTTGCCTTTAATAACCTCTTTGTATCCGATTATAACAAGAAAAGTATTCACTACTGCTAATTATGATGCCATATTTTTAGACTACTTAGTAATGCAGACCCAAATACAAAACAATTGGCCTGTAGCCAGAAGTAAATTCCGTGGTGGATCTTGCAACCTTATTGATAGGTCCCTTTTAGTAGATTTTTGCTGACCAGGGGGCTTTGGGAGGGAGATGGAGGGAGATGGAGGGCTGTCCCCGGTCGATTTCGCTGTTCAGGCGGGGGAGGAAAAAAACTTTACTATGTAGTTATGTGACTGCATTTCAGGCATTTTCCCAAGACACTTCAGCATTTATCGTAAATCATCCAGTTCACCCTGGTTGTCAGCTGACCATAGTTTATCATTAATGGTGATGATAAGTCTTGATTGGTGGAATACTAACTGGGCTTGTTAAATTGTTGCTATATATATAAGGGTGGGGG
>JAODLD010000088.1:1261093-1274840 GCA_026781065.1 Mormyrops boulengeri | reverse complement strand
ACTCCAATTTAAAAAAACACTTTAGTTTTACACCCCGTCCCCCGGGGCGTTTTATTTTGGGGCCCCCCCCCCCCCCCCCCCCCAATAACTAGAATAATAATAACAATAATAATAATAATAATGCAAGAATAAACGCATGAAAAACAACTAGGCGCCATTCTCACTCTATCTCGCGCAGGGAGTCAGGCTGCTCTAATCTGTTAACTTGGGCGCCGAAATAAAAATCGATACTTTCCGCAGCCGCGACGTACAATTTAGCCACGCAATTCGGTGCGTTTCAGGCTTCCAACAGTAGCTGTGAGAATGACATATTCAGTGAGAAATGTATGACAAAACAATGAAATGGCAGATTAAAGGAGTTTTCAGGCCGAACGCGGCACGTGCCGCACTGCGCTCTGAAACCCATTATTTTCTATCGATTGCGCAGCGCGAGACCGGTATTGCGCTGCGCCGAGCAAAGACACATTTTGACGCATTGTCGCGCGACCAGTACAGACAAGACACCGAACCGGGCATAGAAATCGAAATGGAGGGGAAAGTTATATTCAGAGGTGGAGATTTCAGGTCCAGAGTGTACAAATCCATACCAAGATTTTGTTTCAACCAACCAGTTGAGTATAAAGAGTCGCAGTCGCAGAGTACTCAACAACGTAATGACGGGAGGGTTTCTAACACCACGCCTACTTTTTGCGCGCCCCCAGCGCAGCAAATTTAGCGCAAACTTGTGTTTTTGAATGGATGCGCAAAAGAGCGTCGCACATGCCGCGTTCAGTCTGAAAACCCCTTAACAGTGATTAAATGTCATATAAATGAAACTCATCAAACATATTTGATTAGTTTTGGGATAATGATATGACAACAAATGAACAGCATTCTCTTCTATCGTTATAGGTTGTTTTACACTCAGATACAGAACCCGTGTTTAGAGAGGTAAGTGTCTTTTGGCAAGCCGTGTGAAGATGTTCACCCTCATTTCTCTGTTATTACATCTGCAGTCATTGTTGATTACTTACACAGGACTCTATACTTGACGGTTTTCAAATGGGAAAACTGAGAAGATTGACCAATTGCATAGTATATACCACCCAAGTGATGTTTTCATTTTGGAAAAATCTTACAGATTTTTTTCTCTGTTTCAGTATATTTTGTATGGTTATTGCTTTATTACAAATATTTTTCTCTTAATTTAGAATGTACATGTGGAACATTGCGCAGGTAAGTTTACTTTTTTGGGGACTATCTTTAAAATAATATCAAATATGGTAAAATAATGACATCTGGCTATTTTTATGTTTCACACTTGAATGAATCCTTTGCTAATATTGTTTGTAATTAAGGTTGTCATTAAGTTATGGTTTGCTATCTAAGACAGATTCTCAATAATGCGTGAATGTGCACTTCATATTATTGGTTACCATCCACAGCCAGTTTCGACATCTACTGATATCTAAATATATTACAGAATTAAGGGAGGAACTGGAAAATAAGATGAATGAACTACACGACCAAAGTCGAGTGAACTCCTTACTAGGTGAGAACAGGAGCCTTCCGGAATATCGGCACAGCTCTCCCGGGAGATTCACACCCACTGGATACACAAATAACACTTTACTTGAGGAGGCACAAATACTTAGCAGTAACTCAGTTAAACTACTGAAGCAAAAATCATGAACAAATACAGTAGCTACTTAAGAAAAAAGATGTGTCATGATTCATTAACAATGGACAAACATGAGATCAGTATTTCACTTGTGTCATTCATGACTTGTTCCTTCAGTAGTTCACTAAGATTTATAGAATTAACGGATATAGTAATTAATATAGTAATTACTTGGGATAATAGATGCATCATGATTCATTAAATATGAACAAACATGCAATAAGTATTTAACTTGTGTTATTCATTACTTGTTCCTTCAGTAATTCCTTCACCAGGTCATAAAAGTTTACAGAATTAACAGATATAGCAATTGCTTGAGATAAGAAGTCAAATTTCATTATTGATAAACAAACATGAGATCTGTATGTAACTAAGACTTAGTTTGTGGTTAATTAATACATAAGTAATAGCATAATACTACCATGTAGTAAAGCATCTAGTAAAGTATTACCGGATACACGTGCGAGGCCTTCTACAGCTGAGACACATCTTTATTCTCCATATTCTGTCCAGCAATAAGGATAGCAGAACTGCAGTCTGCTTTAAGGCAGAGGAACCAAGACGCCACATTTCAGGTTTCCGGTGAGTTCTAGCAAACATCACTGTTTCATGGCTGTCTTTCCAAGCTAGTCAATTACATTTATGGCCACTTTCATTTACAGAGCAGCAAATGGTGTCTGAACAGACACTGAATGGTTTCTCTTTATGTAAATACTGCCTTCTAATTATAAACTTCATTTAGATTGGCAGGAACAAACTGTTTTAAGTGTAATATACTTCATCTATATACTCTTTAGTTGCAGTGTTGTGTTTAAGAATTTCTGAAAACAAGTTGAGAGGCAGTGTGAGTAGTCCCCATATAATCTCTCCGTGTCTTTCAGTTCTCCAGCAGCAACTGCAGGAAACCATAAAAAAACTGGACACAAAGATGGTCAACATTCATAAAAAGGGTGAGTGGTGTGTCCATAGGAGTTCTGCAGCACTGCCTCATGTGACCAGTCATGTGGCCAGTCATTTTTGTTTATCCCTTCCAGGTGTAACTACAATTGAAGTGCACAACTTTGCGGTATTTCTACAGCAATGGGTCATCAACCAGACTACTGTCCAGATCACTTGTGAGTGTCACATGACAGCCTCGGCTTGCATTTCAGCTGAATTTGCCCGTTCAACATTCAGCCACTTCATGTACAATAACTAGAACGTCTGCAGTGAAACCTTGGTACAAATTATCAGGGAGCAGCTAATCTGTGAGATTTCACCAGTCTTCTTAACACTGTCCTGGTTGCACTACCACTGTTTAAAAAACAAGGCCCTGTTCTGGCCGCTTTCTACTCCAAGAATATATTTGGTTATAGGGTTATAGTTACAGATTCTTTCAGTCAAACCAGTTGAGAAGTATAAACAGTAGTGGCAAAGTGTGTTTTCTTTGTCCAAAGCCTAAGAGTAGACTTGGGGTAGGAAACCCTGATCCTGGAGTGCCGGTATCCAGCAGATTTTCTATCTTACCAGGTTTCTGATGAACCAAACCTGATCTCAGGCAGATAGTAACTCATCAGGTAGGATAGAAAACCTGCTGGATACCGACACTCCAGGATCGGGGTTGCCTACTCCTGGTGTAGACTATGTGTATACGATGTGTAAAAAGCCCACCTGTATAATATCTCTGAACCCCTCAGTACTTCAGAATGAACAAGAAGAAATGATAAACAAACTGGATGAGGACGCCGATGACACAAGTAAACTGAGTAAGTCACATGGCCAGTTGTACAGGTGGTCAAGCATTTTCATTTCATTTCAATCTTTCATTTACAGAAAACGCAAAGGCAATTGAATAACACAAAAAAATAATGACAACAATAATTTTAATAGCAGTAATCGTGAAATAAACGAATGTGCAGAAAATCAGATGGGTAAGTAGTTTTTGTATTGTAATGAAATGTGCAAAGGCCACAAAATCAAACAGTGACATGACCACCATATGTATGAAAACAGAGCTAAATGTAAATGAAAATATTCTTCTTCTTGGGTTTTCTCGGTGGCTGTCATGTGACGTCGGCTGTCTGGAGCTTTAGTTGTTTTTCTTTTTCTTTCAGTTCTACAGATTCTTGCACTTAAGACCCAACTGGCCCAGATCCAGTCTGAAACATCACCTGAGGTTCCCGGTAAGATACCAGCACCTTCTTTACAATACTTTTGCTGCCAGTTTGCGTACATTCAAGCATATGCTTAAGATACACATGCTTTCAGATAATATTACATGCTATTTTTTCAAGGGGGAAAATACACGTTCTTAAAATTTAACAGGATAAAACCTAATTTTAGATATTAAAATAAAATGAGATTTTGGCAAAATATCAAATGTAATACTGAGATATACAGGGTAAAGCAAGTATTGTTTCGCACTGATAATTATAATTGTTCTGCTTGATTTTTTTTTTATATGATGCCAAATATCAAACAAATATAACGCCATTAATCCCAGAGTGCCATTTCTGAACAATTCATTTTTGTGTCTTACAGATTTGCTGCAAGAACTGAAAACAAAATTTGAACAGCTGGAGACCAAGTGCAGTGAACTTGAGTTAAATCGCACCCTGTGTGAGCTGTTTTCCTGTTTTCAAGGGCTTGTTCAAATGTGACACTGTCTGGCTCCTAAGTCTGAGACCTAATTTCCTTACAGTATACAAAAACGAAAGCTAAAACGTCAGTGAATAATTGCTGCTGGGATCAGAGGTGTCAGGAAAACTGACAAATGGCATGTTATGTGTGCTGTGCAGATTTGCAGATAGTGGATCTGCAGAGCAGAGTATGGGACATTGAGACAAAAACCCTAGATGAAGAGATTTCAGGAATGCTATCAGGTGAGAGCTACGTTCTACTGTCATGCATCAAGCACTGTGTTTAGGGAAATTCCCTTTTTGCCTACCCCATTTTACTCAGCAGGAGACACACAAACAGATAAGAGCAAGCTGGGGGGGTGTCACAGCACCCCTGGAGCATTGGGGGTTAAGGGCCTTGTTCAAGAGAACATCAGTATTGCAGCCGTGGGTTTCAAACCAGCAACCTTCCGATCACAATGCAGAGTCCTAACCGGCTGAGCTGCATGCTGTGGCCCGCATGGAGCTCAAACCCTCGACCTTGGCATCATTAGCATCACGCTAATAGTCTCGCACCATAGTCTCAGATCTAGAAGTACTAATTCTCATCTCCACTGCTTCACATTCAGCATCCAAACCTATTGAGCTGATCGGCCATGTTGTAACGTTTGTGACACAGCACCCCTGCTGAGAAACCTCGTAAATTCCTTCACCAAAGGCAGACACTCTCCCCTCCCCTGGAAGGAGCAAAGTACTCTTTTCTCAGAGAGCACTGCAGTCTCAGATCTAGAAGTACTAATTCTCATCTCCACCTGCTTCACACTCAGCATCCAAACACACAAGTGTGTCCTGGAAGGTCTGCCCAGCTGGATCACATTCTCTGATCCCCCGTTTTAAAATCTGGGATCATCAGCCTTGTTTGTCAGTCCAAAGGTAGTTTACTTACCTTCCATGTAACATTGACGTGTGTCAGTTACATTAGCCCGACAACAAATGAGAGGAGGCCAATTGGCCCATCAAGCTCCCTTGGAGGGAATTCAACTAATAATTTACACTTGGCGAGATTTTGACAGTTTCAGATTTGAAGGAATCTAGGGTCCTAACTTGAAATCTCTTCAGGGAGACTATTCCATATTCTAATTACAGACTGTGAGAACAAGTTCTGTCTCAGATCCAAATGAAAGTGTTCCCCCATTAGGTTCATGTTCTTGCACCACATGTTCATATTCCAGTGACTACAAATAACAACAGTGTATTCAAAAACAGGAGGAAATACCAATAAAACTGTATAAAATAATATTGCATGTATTTACTAACACTATAAAGAAACCATAGTTGGAGTCATAACAAAAATAATCACTAGGGTTTACATTTCAGGATTACTTAAAATCTTATTATTTTATTTTTATTTTATTAAATGAATTTCAGTCAATTATGTATTAACAAGCAATATCAAGTAATAGTGATTCTCCAAGCCCATCGTTTTGTTTTTTACAGTATAAGTACAGTGAAAATCTGTGGATGTCGTGTCTCCGTGTTGTAGTTTTACTTTGATAGTCTAAATAGGAATTTCCTAGAAACGATGATAACTGACAGTAAGTTTCTGTACCTTCAAGACACTTTAAATCAGCTGGAAGACAAAATGCATCAGCTGAACGATGACAGCGATGATGATACAAAACTGGGTGAGTTCATGTAATGCTTGCTGGAAAGTAGGCTTGATAGCTATTTATTGCAGTCCTGGGTCAGCTAAGTTAGCGTTTCCACACCCACTCCTTGGGGACCCTCAGTCCACGTTTTTGCTCCTGCCGTAGGTTATACGCAGCAGTAAGGAAAACCTACAGTGTAGTGAAGTCTCTGTTCATTGGTTCAGTATCACTACAACAATCAATATTTGATTACTCTTTTGTTTAGGAGGAAACATTTTTTAAAGTCTATAAATATCTGAAATCTGAAAAACTGCCATTTATCATATTTGTCAGACTAAATTTCTCAGGTATTTTGTCACATGACTCCTGTATGCCACACCTTAAAATATGTAACGCTATTTATTTCTGCAGTAATATCTGAGAATTTAGACGACAGAGCTATGACATGCATGGAATTAATATTTATATATTAATTCAGTACATTTTAGCAGTGGTTTCTTCTAAGGGCAGACCTAAATGAATTAACGATATTTTTGGTTTCAGTTTTGAAGATATACTTCCTGCAGAGTATTGTGAGAGAGCTGCAAAGACAGTCCTTAAACTCATCCGTGCCTGGGGAGGATGCTGGTAGGTATTACTCATCACCCGTCACTTGTCTTAGGTGAGCCGTATTCCTCATGAAAGTACAAAGGACCTGCAGTACCTGCCGATATTGTTTGAATGCAGCCTCGTGTATCCCAAAGCCGGCTGTCTTTGTAAAGACACAGCAGCACCTGATATTTCTGATGCACGTCACAGGACTTGAGAAGAAGCTCACAGACAAGAAGAAGGAAGTTGAGGAGGCTCTGATGCAACTGAAACGCAGCGATGGCAGAAACTCTGAAATGCGTAAGTGGGTTAAACCTCTCAAAGAGCAGCACAGAAAAAAAATGTGAAATGGGACTAGATATTCTAGTGGTGAGAATACACTGTCCACACTGGGGATCAATGCCTGATGTGCCGTTTAAACCATTTGTGATGACCAGGGCCAGAGAAAGTAAGATGCCCTAGGTTCATTGGATAGGTGAGATGACTGTCATGCTCTTTGCTATACTGCGACGCCTAGTGTCAGCCAGGTATTTCTACTACCTGAGATAGAACCGTGAACTGTCTAAGATAGGTTCAAGGCTCAAGGCTCTGACATCTTTCTCTTTTTTCAATCTCTGAACTTTGCAGTTGTGAAAATTGTTGGATTGCAGAAAACAATATCAGATTTACACTTAGAATCCCAAAATACAAATGCCATTGCTCACATTGATGGTGAGTAACTATTTTCTGTCGGCTTCCGAAGTTTACTGTTTAAGCAGAATTAAATGCTGAACTTCTGCTTCCCTCTACATACAGTACTGTGTAAAAGTCTGGGGTAGTGAAAGAATGTCTCTCGAAGTGTGTCAGCTTAGCCATTTCAAAACCTCTCCTAAAGTCACCCCAGTGTTTGCAGTAACTATCCAATATATGCATGTTTTTGTTGACTTTTGTTTACCATTAGCATACCATGTTTGGCTAATCAGTATTTCCTCACGTTATTTAACTCTTAATTAAATCAGATGGCACATGGCATTTTTTGGAGAACATAAGAAATACTTATTAGTTTTTATTGTGTTACTGTTTATTTGCATATTTTCTAATGTTAAATTTGTGTTTTTTTCGGAGCAAATATACACTTACTATCCAGATAAACATTTCAACATTTTCTTTGACTGCCTAAGACTTTTGCACAACCCTTATATAAAAATGGACACATTTCTGTGTACTTTTAATGCTGCTGCTTTTCATCTTCCAGTCTTCATCATAGCTTATGTCAGCTTCAGGCCCTCTTCCATTTCTCTTTTTTTTAATGAGCATTCTGGTCTCATTCTCATTCTCGTCTCATTCACCTTTCTACATGAGATGCACATTAATCCATCTCTCAGTAGACGCACGCCTGTGTATTAACTTTGGAAAATGTCTGTTTCATAGGACTGCAGAAGCAACTGAATGTTATGAGTGAGAGATACTTGCAGCTACAGACTAAGTACAATGGTGAGATATATTTTGCCTGCATGCAGCTTTAAAAACTGTGCTTATTAATGGCTTATATGACCTGTTTAAAACATGCTTGTGTCATACAGGGCTTCTTAGGGAACTGCAGGAGAAGGGTGATCTACTGACCAAAAGTTCTTCTAAAAATGCTCAACTGGGTAAGATGCCTTCTGAGATAGGTTTCCAGCTCTTCCTTGGAAGTGATGGATGAAACAACTCTTCATGAACCATTTGCCGTATTTTTGGACATCACTAGATGGTGCTCTGTTTTGAAAAAAATGGCACAGAGCATGCCGCAAAGCAAATCGCGAGCATCATCTAGTGGGGTGAAAAAGTACAGCAATTGGTTCATGAGGCGTCACTTTGTCCCCCACTATTGAATCAGCTCCATTGGTCACTTGGGTCTTGTTCTCACATAGTGTGTTTCCCTGTTTTTCATTGTTCCAGCTTCAAGGGTAACTGAGCTTGAAATTCAGCTGGAAAGCACTTCACACGAGAAGTCTGCTCAGATCACTAGTGAGTGTTGATGTGAGGCTGTTTGCCGCTTACAGCATGACAGCACTCTGTTCACGTTTCTTGGGTGTTCACCTCTTCAGCATGAACCTGATGATATTCTCAGTTATAGTGTGTTCATGTTGTCAAGGTTTAATTGTCTTGTTTCCTGTTGCATGGTTCTATACATGTTCTTGTACTGAAAGGACTTAAACCTGCACCTTTGTGTGTGAGAGCTTTTTGCCACCAGTCTGTGTGACAAATTTCTGTTAGCATCTAGAGCAGTTTAAGTCTCTGTTTAAGTGACTGCGCTATTGGGAGGCAACCGATGCTTTATTCAAACAAGCTGCATAAGTTGTAGATTTTGCTATGTTCTAGTAAATAATTTGTAAGACTTCTTTTTAACAATTTTGCAGTGCTTCAGAACAAACTGGAGGACTCGATTGCCAACCTTAACGAGAAGGCCAACGACAACAGTAAACTAAGTGAGTGGCTGCTTTTAATGGAGGCCTCTAATAAACCTCTAATCTCTAATAAAATAGGATTCCCCCTGTTCTCCAAAAAGTTACAAATATCTTGTTGGATGGCTAGAAGAACACTCCTTCAGTTCCCACCCCAGCCATTCCATGTATTCCATGTAAAATTTCACCACCATCTCACTGAATTAACTGAAATGATTAAATAATTGAATGAAGTACTGATTAGTCAAATGTAGCATGCTAGTGGTCAACAAAAATGACCAAAAAACATCAATAAGTTGGACAGTTGCAATAACTAGGGTGTCTTTAGGAGAGGCTAAGCTGACACACTTTGACAGACATAATATCACTTTTACGCTAATATGACAATCATATAACCATTATTTTCTTTCACTGTCTAAGACTTTTGCATAGTACTCTACTATGAATGATTACTGCTTGACTGAAGCAATACTGGAAACAGCAAAAAGGAGCATTATGTACAACAATGGAACAGCCTAGCGACAGATAACATCTTTGGGGTTAATCCATCCATGTTTCTTATCTTTGTTAATTAATGGCACTTGAGAGAGAATCTCTCATAAGCAATAGCTACTAAGCTGTTGCCACACAGTTATCACCGTGATTTTGCAGCATTATTGTTGTTTGTTCAGTTCTGCAGATACTTACTCTACAGATGGAGGTGAAGGAGCTGCAGCAGGGCTCATCGTCCCAGATTGCAGGTGCGACGCCTCCTATATCATACTGGCTTTAAAGGAACACTGTATCCCATCTTGAATCTCACAACCATTCAAGTTACAATGTAAATATATAGATTGTGCAGCAATCATCAGCACGGTTATTCGTTTTATTACCAATGCAGGACAAACAGTGCAGTTATATACTGATCCATTTATGTTCACTTACAGCGGATAATACTTATATAAAAATTTATCTCGCAGATCATTTTTAAGCAATAGTTTGTGCCTGTCCCAGATTTACAGTTTCAACTGCAAGAGAAGACTCGAAAACTACAGAAGAAATCCGAACAACTGGAAATCAATATGGATTTAAACTCTAAACTAGGTGAGTTTGTAAATGCAAGCTTTATGGCTGTCCTGAATGCTCCAGTGTCACACAACAGGAGAAAAAAATCAACTGTATTTTTTTTTTTTACAATAATTAACAAAAAAAACATTTTTTGTAATCGTTTGGTTGATGATGAATTTTATTGGACTATTATTGCATATGAAGACTTCCTAGTTCCATCATGGAACTATCTGAATGACAGAGCATTTGTTGTAGTTGGGGTAGGTGATGGGAGCAGGAACAGTCAATGCCTGGAGAAAAAGACCAGATTGACTGCAGGAAACAGATCATAGAGACAGAATGGTTTTACATTAATGAGTGTTTGGGCATCATGGGCAAGGCAGGGATTGGTTGTTTCTAGGGTACCACTCAAAAAGTCACTTTGGGGTCGTGTGCCCCTCCCTCAGAAATTTCAAAAACTAAATATATAGCAAGCAAGTAGAGTTAGAAGACTGTAGATAGTTAGGTTAGTAACATGCTGCTTCAGGATCTAAACGAGGAATGTTTTTATTTAATAATGTGTATTGAGTGTAGTGTCTGTTTGTGGCCAACGGGGGGCCCCCAATGATTCATGGACACTTGTCTGGGGAATAAACTTCCTTTGTATGAATGTGTCTGAGTGTGGGGAAAAAACAACAACAAAAACTAAGTGTCCTATTTTTGCTGTGTAGTTCTGCAGATACTGGAGCTACAGGGCATCATATGGGACCTCGAAAGAGGAGTCAGTAACACAACAGGCCCCTCACAAATAGTCGGTGAGTGATATTTTCATAATCTGTCCATTGCTATATATGTAAAGGAAGATTAAGGACAGTTTTTGTACAGGGTTTAAGTGAAATACAAGACGGAACCCACAATGTATTGTGAAAATTGGCTATACAAATAAATTGAATTGAATTTCACTGCACAAAATGGAAGAACAAAGAAAAGGAATACATTAAGTAATTAAAATGTTTTTTTCTAGTGGTATGAGAAAACCAAATGTAATCAAATAAAATTTACCATATAGTCTGCCGAAGATCAAAGGCTGTGAAACATTTATGGGTATTTAATTACGTAAATCCATAGTTTAGTAAGACTGATACCAGCTAAGATTTGCCCACTGATACTAAACTTGTACATTAATATTACTGAATATGAAATTTAAATTAAATCATTGAGTTATAGTTCGTAAAATTACCTTTTCGCCCTGGAGTGTGTTGGCGACTGCCCAGGGTTGGTTCCTGCCTGTGCCTATTGTTCCTGGGATAGGCTCTGGCCCCCCCCCCCCGCGACCCCTTTGGGATTCAGCGGTTTCAGAAACTGGATGGATGGATGGGTGGAAAATTACCTTTTCTGTCTTTTTCAGACCTGCTTCACTTACTTGAGAGTAAGATTTACCAGTTGGAAAACACCACCACTGATGAGTCTAAAACAGGTGAGTTTGCAACAAGGCTTCCAGTTCCAGTTTCATGCTAAGCTTATGCATTGTGTCCTGTTTCAGGAGCTATAGCTCTCATAATTAATATTGTCTTGCCTGACATAAAACTTTAAGAGCAGTGTGCTTTTTACCTTTAAGATATGCCTTTAAGACATTCATGAATATGTATGAGTTTCTGGTGACATCGCTGCCTAGAGAGCTGTCACCGGCTTTGTGTGTGTCACCACTGTGATAACGGTCACATGACTTATTCATGATTGCGAAGGATTATTGTCACTCTTGGCATGACGACTGGTTTACTAACCTGACATCACAACACAACCCCAGAAATTAGTGGCAGTGTGCAAATCCCTGACTGTCGGCGCCCTCTCTGTGCTTTCAGTCCTGAAGATTTTTACGCTGCAGAGTATCATCAGAGAGATACGCAGGGAAGCCTCCAATGTAAATGTCCCAGACCAGGTTACCGGTGGGTACTGTCATGCCCAGCCCAGCCCAGCTGATCCTTCTGTTTCCTTTCCCAGCATCTTACCTCTTGTTACTGCCCTTCTGTGATACACTCCAGCTGCCTCTCATTGTGCTCCCTTGTTAGTCCTTGTTATAATTGCGTCACAGTCCTGTGATGCCCAGTCCCGACATTGTTATCTCTGTTAGTCTAGTTACAAGTCCCAGTTTTCAGCTTTCCTGTGATCCCTGTGTTTTCCTGTCTTTTTGATTTGGAATAAACCCATCTTGCTTTTGTTCTGATTCTTGCTTCCATGTCCTGTATCCTGCATCGACACAACAGGTACACCTAATCAGCTGTAGTCTCTCCATTTACAGCTTGTTTTTTCTCACCTTTTTTCAGTAAAATAGCTGTGTGTTTCAAACCATTTAAATTACAAATAAAAGACCTATAGGTGTTTTAAAGCATGGAATAAACAATGTGCTTCATAAATATTATTGTCTTTTATTGTAGAAATTCAGATGAGACTAGAACAGAAGACCAAGGATCTTGAGGAGGCTCTGGCACAACTGAAAGCCAAAAAAGATAAGAACTCCCAGATGCGTAAGTGCATTAAAGTGTTTGAACTAGTGATGGCCAGATGAAGCCTCATGAACCATTTGCTATATTTCTTGACTCCACTAGATGGTGCTCTTGGCTTGCTTTGGGGCATGCTTTGAGCCCTTTTTTTGAAGACAACATCATCAAGTGGGGTCAGAAAATACAGCAAGTGATTCATGAAGCTTCATTTGGCCATCACTAGTTTGATCCTTAATAAAGATCTGGTGGCCTTTCATTCCAGGGGAAGAACATCAATTGCATTAGTCTTCCGGTAAAACTTATATAACATTAAATCACTCTGGAATAAGGGTGTCCGTACTGATGTCCTGTTTCACAGAACTAATCTCCCAGTTTTTTATTCTTTGTAGTTGCAAAAATTGTTGAGCTGCAGGATAAGGTTTCTGAGGTCAAGGCCTCCAATCAGACGGCTTCTATCCTGATTTCCGGTGAGAAACTTCATTTTTCATTAGAATTTAACTACAACATATAGCCTGCTGTGTGTGTGATGGGTGGATGGATGGATGGGTGAAAGTATTTTCCAAAGAGCACTGATTGATTTAAGTTTGTAAACAAACTTAATTTACACCAAACTTCAATGCACCTGATATGACATGATAAATGTATATTTTTTAGACTAACACATTCTCTGTTGACTACTGAACCACAGGAATGACAAAGAAACTGAGAGACGTAGAAGAAAAATACGCCAGACTACAGAAAAACTACAGTGGTGATGAAATATTCTTTTTCCCAGCTATACCGACATCCAGCAGTCACTGGTGATTCTAAGTCCAGCATCTTAACTGGGCCACATTACGTTGCATTCCTTTCAGACCTGCAGACACAGTTCCATGCTAAAGTGGAAGCCTACGAGCAGCTGAAAAGAAGACACACGGGTAACATGCAGCCCCCTCGCTGACCTGATATGTGACACTCAAATAGGTGTCTTTGAATGTGGTTGGTGGAGGGAATTAAATTTAGCTATTTTCACTTTCCCAGAACTTCTAAAGAAGCTGAATGAAGGAACTGAGATCAACTCCAAACTCCAGAGACAGCTGGACGATAAGGATGAGGAATATTCCATCTTGCAGATAAAATATGATGGTGTCATTTGCGTTTCCGGTTTATTAATTGCAGATCGGTGAGGGGAGGTGGCATTGAACCTCAGTCAGTAGCACTGTTGCCTCCCCCTTCTAGCAATTTGCATGGTGTCCCCATATGCCCAATGGTGTCATGCAGGCTAACAAGCATCTGTAATTTGCAATAGTGTGTGTGTGTG
>JAODLD010000088.1:1242257-1254416 GCA_026781065.1 Mormyrops boulengeri | reverse complement strand
GGGGGAACAGGGACAGGCCGGAATTTGGTCACTATAAACATATCGGGACAATGATGATAAGGGGGCCGGATGCAGTGGGAGGGAAGGGTGTCAAGCAGAGGTATTTATGCAGTTGTAAACGTGGTGGGATGATGAAGGTGTAAAAGAAAAATATGAACCGCAATGAGAAGTGACGTGGGAAACTTATTTCGAAATCCAGTCTATTATAGCACTGTGGTTACATACCTACTCACATCCTCAAGCGGGAAGTCACCCGCCCATGAACGTACCCTCTGCACCCAGCTGGAGCTGCCAGCTCCTTCCTGTCATAGTTTGGCCAAACTGCCAGTATCTCCATAGAATGATGTGCCCTGGTGTGAAAAGTCATCTTTTTCTGTTCCTTCAAGGCAGTGTTTCCCAACCCGGTCCTCGGGGACCCACAGTCGGTCCATGTTTTTGCTCCCTCTCAGCTTCCTCCCAAACAGTCTACATTTTTGCTCCGTCCCAGCTCCCTGCCAGACAGTCCCCATTTTTGCTCCCTCCCAACTCCCTGCCAGACAGTTCCCATTTTTGCTCCCTCCCAGCTTCCTGCCAGACAGTTCCCATTTTTGCCCCCTCCCAGCTCTCTGCCAGACAGTCCATGTTTTTGCTCCTTCCCAGCTCCCAGTTAGGGAGCAAAAATGAGGAGTGTCTGGCAGGGAGCTGGGAGGGAGCAAAAACATGGACTATCTGCAGGTTCCTGAGGATCGGATTGGGAAACACTGCTTTTATACAGTTTTTATTTAATAATGCTCTGTTAATTTTAATAATGAAGACAGAATAATTCTTTCTGTAAGATAGACTGGTATTCGATGCAGGGTGTACTCAATCTATATGCTCCAGGAGCCCCCGCCATGGTGCTGTCCATTTGGAAGGCTCGCTGGATGGATGGATGGATGGGACAAAATAATTTTCTATGTTGTAAACTGTTCTAAAAAATCGACCACCTTGACAACTGGTTAGCTATTATCTAGTAAGAACACAAACAATGCTTCAATTCTCATCAGGTTCATTATAAGTGTCTTACTTTCAGCCTAAAAAGAAAAAAGACTCTAGTGTCTCCAGTCGCCACCTGTCTTACTGTGTTACTCGTGAACAGCTTTGCAAGAAGCAAGTATGAAAACCAGCATGAACTCATTGGTAACCCCATGTTAAAAATAGGTGGAATTTTGCATGACAAAAACAGACATGTCATCTGATCTTAACCAGATGTGGTTGAATGGTATTTTAAGAAGTGATCTTTGCAGATCTGAGGTAAGAGGAATAAATATAAACAGAGATGTCGATCAAATCAGAGAGGAAGAAAAGCTGAAGTCACACATGGTACACACACGGTAAACCATGTCGCAGAAAGGATGGAGCTTTTATAGAATCAAAGAATTGTAATCAGATCGCTCAACAAATTCTTGGGCTTTTGTTACTTAAACAAAGAAAGGAAAGCTAGTAGCTATATCACAGATACACAAAATATCATCCACACAAACTACTGCATACTGGCACACACACACACACACACACACACACACACACACACAGGTGCATTTGCGCAGATTAATCTTTCCCCAGGAAAAGCCCTAATATATGTCCCGACAGCAGCAGTCCAGTTGTACAGTAATACATACAGTAATTCATATTTTAATGCTCCAATTCTGCTGCTACTGTCGACTCTTTAACCAGATGTTGCGCATAGAAGGTTATAGTGTGAGAGTGGGACATTCACAGTGCGAGTGGTTGTGCACTATGCTACTCATGGGGGATTCACAAGTGCAACCCAGTCAGTTCAGCATAAGTGTCAGGTAGTAATGCAGACTGCGATCGCGATTCGGATTCATATTTTACTTTATTATTCAATTATTCAAAGTGGAGGGTGGGGTCATCAGTGCCAAGAGAATAAAATTTAACAGTAAATAGCAGACACATTTTCTTTATTCAGAATCCGCAATTGGAGGTTAAGGGCCAAACTGCAGCGTCACTCTGCCAATCCTGGGATTTGAACCTTCTGCACATAGAAACACATGTGGGTCAGTAATCCGTACGTGCAAAATGGCTTGTTGGAGACTACAGACCGAAACATCGGAGAGGCAATTAGCCCTAGAATAGGCACATTGGCTAACCCTGCACTGTGACCCCCCCAGGCTATGGAGAGTGGGATGGGGGAGGCGAAGAGTAGCATTCCAATGTACCTGTGCTCATTGTGCAAACGGCAAATAAATCCACTTAGCAAGCATGATCACATGCATTCAGAAAACACAGGTACACCGTGCATTGAAGGGGTATGGAGTGGGACTTGGGGCTGCACCTTTGGGTAATTTGCCGCATGCATGCCGCCAGCCATTACATCTGTAATACTGTGTTATACTCTCTGCTGGGCTCAGTTGCTGTTGACCAGAATTCCCTGTTTTTTTCCGTTGGCACGGAAAGCTCGGAACAACTGAGTCGGTCTTTCTGCCTCAAATTAAAATTCAGGCTCCCTCCATATCTTCGCTGTCCCTCTTTTCTGCTGCCCTCCTTCCTCGTTCCATCTGTCTTTTCCCCGAACCCTTTTTTCTTCAGTTCTCTCACACTGAATATGGTTGCCTCATCTATTTTCTGTTTTTAACGCTGTTTGGAGCATTATTGCAGGGTAATAGAGAATATCAGCTTTAAAGGTAGAGGTTTGTGCACCGTGCGCTATTTTGGACCTATTAGCGTAATGTTAAAATTAAAAATGGCAGAAGATACCCAGAGGAAGGAATTATGGTTTAGCAGTTAGGGATCTGAGCGACGAAACAAAGAAAATACGGAAACCCAAGTCTCAGCGGGGGTGTTTTGGGGGAGAGGGGGTGTTGTTGCCTGTCATGGTGTTGCAATATGCAGTTTACTGGTTTAGGGACTGAGGAAAAGCCTTCTACTAGATAGAGTAAAACAAAAGGGGGCCAAACGAGTTGCTGACTGAGAAGCGGATATTAAAGAAAAAGGAAACAGAGAAAGACTCGAGATATCGAGCCCAGATTGCCGTCTCTAAGGCATGGATGTGTCAGGACAGTAATGCACAGTCCAAGGCATTTAATTCTGCACAACCACGTGTAACTCTGCCTGCTCATCTCATATCTATCAAGGATGAAACAGTACAGAGCTTACTGTACAGATTGAAATAGCACAGGGATGGGAGACTCCAGGTACAGTGAGTGCCTGTAGTTCACGGAGTTTATTCCTTGACAGGGCGATTTGGGCTGAGTGCCGGGGTTCAGCTTGACTGGGACTGTCTGTTGGCGCGGCCAAGCGCCACTTCGTCCAACATTCTGTGAAGGCTCCCGCAAGTCCAAACACGGCACAGTCACTGCGTCCGTATTCACTCCTTCCACTGGGCAAATGCTTTTTAACCCGCTAATAATAAATTGATGATATTTTAAAATTGGAATCGTTTGTTTAATGCCAACTTTTTCATACAAAGAATTTACTTTGGGGTGTCATACAAAACAAGCAAGACATTCAAAATATTAAATTATATATATACATAACATAAAATAATGTGCTTGGTGCGGATAATATGCAAAGTGCAAGCAATGTAACCACAGGTTCGCTATGTGGAATGGGGAAGCCCATTTTTCCATATTTGATAAATAATACCCAAACTAAGCGTAGTACTGATCTAAGTTCATATTCATAATATTCATAGTGGCTACAGTGCTCTCAGGTCGTACAATGTTCAAAATTTAGATAAATTAATACAATAAAATGAATAACAAGAATAGTACTAGAGGTTACCTGGAACCTGTTTCACGAAGCAGGATTTCTTGCTTAGCTAAATAACTTGTTGGATTTAAGGTAGTCCAGGCTAAATGTAATTGAACAAAGATAAAGTCCATCTAGTCCAGAGTACCTTAAATCTGAGAAGTTATCTGGCTAAGCAAGAAATCCTGCTTTGGAAACAGGCCCCAGGACTAAACAAAACTAAATAAATCCCAGCATCTTCATGACTCTATTTTTCTCTCTCAATCCAGTTAGTTTTATATCCGTCAAAATTCATTCCCTTCAGCCAGAACAAGTTAAGGCTTAATAAGATCATTCTGCTGGTGATTAGGTAATGCGATGATGGAACAGCCAGATCCGTGGGTTCAGGCTGCCTGAACTGGGATTTGAAGCGTTTTTTGTTTGTCAGTCACAGAACCAGCCCCGTTCATAGTTGAAAAATACGGAAGCTGTGGTCATTACTTCCTAGTAAAGGGGGAAAATACATGGGTTTTGAGATGAAAATAGATGCATTGCATTATTTCCAATAAAGACACCAGGACAGCATCTACTGATTTAAAAACCTTTGCACCTCTGAGTGTCTCATGAATTCCTAATCCCCTGAGAGGAAAGTGAATTTGGATACACATACTTCTGATGCTTCAGACTGAACCTTATCCTCAAAGCCACCCCTCTTATTCCCTCCGGTCTTCCCTCTTCCTATGTCCCTGTCATCGGTGCTGCTGCACGTCCCCGACTCTGCTGGTCTCTGTTGCATTTTCCGAGCATCGTTAAAACTTAGCGAGTGCCCTGGGGACAGGAGCGACCTGGTGACTCTGTGTCTCCTTAGAGGTCGGACCTTCCTCCAAAGATGACAAGCTCAGCAGAATTCTCTTGCTGTATTTCCAAACATCCTTGACCGAGGGAAACAATGTGGTGTTGATACACACGTTCGCCGTGGTAAAAACAGGAGTGCAGAAGACAAAAAATAGCCGAGACGGGGAATTTTGAGTTTGAGGTTTGGATACAATCATTGAAAAAATCCCAGATGAGTTACTGTGTGGGTGAAACAGATACAGACTGTGCACAACACACACAGACATGGTTTTTAGATCTTTGCGGGGACTCTATTCATTTCTATGGGTAAATCCGTAATCCATGCACACACACAAAATATTTTTCAAACACCCTTTTATTAAGTCTACACCGAGACTGTTGCAGTATCCGTCTCTCCCAGCCTCTGTGACATATTACTTATCTGTTCAATAGGATTCACTAATTTTGCCCTCTGACTTTAATCAGCCTGACCTTCATCATAGCACGGCTTACTGAAAGCATCCCCTTTTCGAGCAGGAATGTGCCCTCGTCTCTGATTCAGGGTGGGGAGGCAGGCCGGCAGTTTTCTTTCCTGGGACCGTTACATCAGACATTATTCACTTGGCAGTTATTTGACAATATAATTATGAAAGTTTGAAAGCAATATTGGAAGATAATGACATCTGTGACTGAGTGTTCAAAATATTTGCCTTGGCTGAATATACAGACTTATATATTATCTTTGGGGGAGGGGGGGGGGCTATATTGTACCCCAGGCAGCTTAGGGCATATATCCTGGATGGAGGCCCAGTCCATCGCAGGGCACATGCATACCTTACATACAGGATCCCAGTTGGCCTGCATACACATCTTTGAACATTGTACCCAGGGGAATTCCACACAACACAAATAAAATATGAAAACATGTAGGCAGGGTTGGAACACACACCCATAGACCCGCTAAGTCAGAAAAAAGGTTCATAAAGAACAACAGAACAAGCTCTATTCAGGCATTCATCACATTCCCCCATATCCCCTTATTAGTGTACAAATGCATTTTCTTTATGCCAAACTCAATGAACATTAAACATTTGCTAAAAATCTTACAGATTTTTCATAGAATGAGCTGTTTCAGAGTAAGACTGAAGGTACTGAATAACCACTAGATTGTTTGTCCTTAGTATTCCTCATCGTCTTTTTCTACTTATTGACTTGTTACCTGAGTCACTTTTGGACCTCTAACTAGGAAAAAAGTCCAAGATAGTTGAGCGCCAATGGCTGTCTGGCACAGTCCTTGTGGTTGACTTGTGCTTTGTCGTTGTGAAATTTCTTTGTAGTCCCTGTTTTGATCGCAGCTGCGTTTCATTGGAAATTTGTAAGTGTGTTTGTTGTTTTTCTCAGTTAAATCAGGAACCTTGTGTTTCTGACTCAGATGAGAAAGCTTGTGGATAACAGTGACAAAAACATATATGGCACTACTCAGCATGTGGTGGATCTGGATGTGCTGAAGCTCAGTGGCATAGCTAGAAATTCTGGGCCCCCTGAGGAACTGTCACTTTAGGCCCCTGTACCACCTCCTTACATATTCCAGGGCACTTGTAAAGTGTTGGACCCCCTGAATCTGCTAGGGTATCCATGCCCCTACTGTACCCCTGGTCGAGCTGCTGGGGAACCTTCCTTGAGCTGAGCTCTCCATCGCCCCCTACAGGTGTGGCTGCAGCAGTACGGCTACCTGCCCCCGGGTGACCTCCGCACACACACTTCCCGCTCCCCCCACACTGTGCCCTCCGCCATAGCCGCCATGCAGAGGTTCTATGGCCTGAGCATCACCGGATCCATCAACGAAGACACTTTAGCGTGAGTCACCAGTGCTGCCCTGCTCCTTCGCCGTCCTCCTTTCTATCTGACCTTCCTAGCCCATCCTTACAGTCCTCTATTGCAGTGCTGTTTAGAGCTTCTCTCTTAGTGTAGCATTACAGCTCTCCTTTGTGTCATTTCACCCGTAGTTTCTCCATTGTAGTCTATCTTTACAGCTCTCCCAGACAGTCCAGCTTCTCCTTGTGGTGAATTCGTTTGCAGTTGCCCCTACAGTTAACCTTATAGCTCCACTTGTACAGTTCCTCCATGAGTTACAGATACTGTATATCCGGCCGGGATCCCGGCACTCTAACGGCAGAGCGGCTCAGTGACTGTGCCTATTGCTGTGTGCACGGCTCACTGATCTCTCCCGGGTTGGCAGGGCGATGCGGCGGCCGCGATGCGGCGTGCCGGACAAGTTCGGCGCCGAGCTAAAGAGCAACCTGCGCAAGAAGCGCTACGCCATCCAGGGTCTGAAGTGGGATAAGAGAGAAATCTCCTTCAGGTGAGCAAGCTGGCCCGAGAGTCCGTGGGGGGGTCTATCAGAGACAACTAGTGTGCTTTTGCTGGGCCCCAACCCAGGAAAATCGAGAAAAAAAGCTATGAGATCAGTGCAAATCTGGTTCTGTGGGCTTTCTGGAGAAAGACTAGAACTGGGAAGAAAGTTGAAAGACAAAAGAGAGACAAAGAAGCTCATAAAATCATATTAGATACACATATGTACAGAATTCCAGCATCCAGCCAGCAGAATGGACTGTATCAGTAATGATCTGCTGGTTCTTTTATTAACTTCTGTTTATTAAATTTGCAATGAGAGTTCAACAGTTGTGGACAGGCCATGTAAACTGACGGAACACTCAGCAAGCAGACCTAAAAAAATACAGAACTGACACAAAAAAACTATAAAACCTACAGACTGTTATACACTATAGGAATAAAAGTATTGGGACACTTGGCCATTACACCCATTCTTTGCTACTATAACAGCTGCCTCTCTTCTGGGAAGGCTTTCCACATGATTTAGGAGTGTGTCTGTGGGAATTTTTGCCCATTCATCCAGAAGAGCATTTGTGAGGTCTGGCACTGATATTGGACATGAAGGCCTGGCTTGCAATCTCCGTTCTATTTCATCCCAAAGGTGTTCGATGGGGTCGAGGTCAGGGCTCTGTGCAGGCCAGTCAAGTTCTTCCACACCAAACTCACCCAACCATGTCTTTAAGGACCTTTCTTTGAACACTAAGGCACAGTCATGCTGGAACAGAAAAGGGCCTTCCCCAAACTGTTCCCATGAATTTGGAAGCATAGAATTGTCCAAAATGTTTTGATATGTATTATGAAGAAAATGTGATCTATGCTCTAATAGAGTAAAAGCTGATAAATGAATACTTGGCCAGTTAGCTCAGCTGGTTAGAGTGTGGTGCTAATAATGCCAAGGGTTCATGGGTTCAATCCCCATATGGGCCATGCTTTCACCACCTTATCTATTGATGTCTGGCACCAACCCCTAAAGCAAATTCCTTGTATGTATGAATGTACTTGGCAATAAACTCTATTCTGAACTAGTGGGGACTGGCTGGTTCAATGGCCTTGTTTATACACTGTAAGAAGGGGGCCCAGATCTGCTGCTGTTTACCGTTTATGGCTGACAGTAAGAGGCCCATTACTGGCAGCTCTAACACCCCCCTCTCCCCAGCATACAGAATTACACCCCCAAGGTGGGTGAGTACGAGACCTTCCAAGCCATCCGCCAGGCCTTCAAGGTTTGGGAGAGTGTGACGCCACTGCGATTCCGTGAGGTACCCTACAGCTACATCCGCGACAAAGTTGAAGACTTCGCCGACATCATGATCTTCTTCGCCGAGGGCTTTCACGGAGACAGCAGCCCCTTCGATGGCGAGGGCGGCTTCCTGGCACATGCGTACTTCCCCAGCGCGGGCATAGGGGGCGACACTCACTTTGATGCCGCGGAGCCTTGGACCATCGGGAACACGGATCTTTATGGTGAGAGTGAAGCTCAAAACTCAGTAAAGGCATGATGTTCCTCCTCTGACTCCCTGATTAACCCACACCAGCATCTTTCACATGACTGTTCATGTGATTTTTTTTTAGGATGTGTTCTCTTGTTTATATCCTGCTATTGGCTAATCTTTGGAAACCACAGGATTGTGGGATGGTGATCTGGTTTAGTGTCTGCAGTGGGACAAAGGACTACGCGATCAGCACTTTGCAGACTTACATCCTGGGAAAAGGCGAAACGTGAATTATGTTACGGTCTTAAACATTAAAGATTTTTATTGTCATGCACTTAAAAACACACGCATTTTAAGCCTCTTAAGTGTTTTTAAAAATGTAATGATTCGGTGAAAGCTAACATGTAGTGTAGTGTAGTGTACTGCCACCACCCTCCCAAGGTAGACGACTGGTCCTCACCTTTGAAAATCTTGGGCGCTGCCCATGGCACTGGCGTAGTAGTGTATCGACGTATCGAAGACCGCATTTTATGTTACGATTCCTCCTCGTTGAGCTCAAAGCCCTTCCACCCTCCTTACCCATCTCAGGGAACGACGTCTTCCTGGTCGCCGTGCACGAGCTCGGCCACGCGCTCGGCCTCGAGCACTCCAACGACCCCTCGGCTATCATGGCGCCCTTCTACCAGTGGATGGACACCGAGAACTTCCAGCTGCCAGAAGATGACCGCCGGGGCATTCAGCAGCTGTACGGTGAGTCCGGGTACTGGTGCCATGGCCGGACAAGGACACTCTGTGGCAGGGCTGATATTACGCACTTATGTCAGCCCTTTGAATGAAGCGGTATTCAGACCTGTGGCTGTATTCTCTGTTCACTACTCACACTAATGCTCTAATTTGTTTTTTTCACCACTCTTGAAGGTTCAAAAACTAGTGGCCCCTCCGTGCCTCCTCGAGTCACCCCACGCCCCCCCTACATCACCCCACCCCCCCGACATCCCCCCCACAAGCCTGACAAGCCTTCCTTCGGCCCTGACGTCTGCGAAGGCCATTTTGATACCATAGCCATTCTCAGAGGGGAGATGTTTGTCTTTAAGGTGCCCTCAGATATACCAATGCTTTCAGACCTATTCTGTGAGACATGCTGATACACCCGAACCTGCCATGATGACCCACTGACACCCTCTGTTCCATAATTCCGCTAGGACAAGTGGTTCTGGAGGGTTCGTAATCGACGGGTTTTTGAGGGCTACCCCATGCCTATCGGTCACTTCTGGAGGGGCCTTCCTCCATCCATCAATGCCGCTTATGAGAGAGAAGATGGGAAATTTGTCTTTTTCAAAGGTATGCCTGTCTTTCTCTTTCTCTCTGCCAGGCCAGCACTCAGGCCAGGGTTAAACCGCATTTCTTTCCAGCTGACCGCACGGTGTTATACCTCAGTGGTTACACCCAAACAGGTGGCTTTCTCTGGCCTTGTTTTGCTCTTGGCAGTTCTGGCTTCTCTGCTCCCGTTTGTTGATGTCAAAGTCATCAAGCCGCTTGTCTTCCTTTCCAGGGGACAGACACTGGGTGTTCAGTGAGTCAAGCCTGGAGCAGGGCTACCCGAAGCCCCTGCGGGAGCTTGGCAAGGGCCTCCCCAAGGACAGGCTGGATGCGGCTCTCCTCTACACCCCCAACGGCATGACCTATTTCTTCAGGGGCACCAAGTGAGTCCGTCTTTTAGTTTGCCAGTTTATGTGTCTGTTTGCCACTCCCCTCCCTCTGTGTGAGGGTGTCACCTGAAAGTGTGTTTTCACCGTGTTCCTGTATAGGATGGTATACCAATATAGGCCACTTGACTTGACTTGACTTGACTTCTCTCTGTCTGTCAGCCTGTGAATAGTACAAACCCACCCAGTGAGATATTCCCCTTTGGCGGGAAGGTGTGAATGTATATTACAGTTTGCCTATTCACGTAGTGGCTTATCAAGGCACACGCCAAGCGACTAGGTGCATAAGCAGAGGTCACCGATCCCCGCTTATCCGCCTGTGAATCACTCTTTCCTGTAACGTCTCTGGCTCCTAGTGTCTGTCTTGTGGGATGATAATGTGCCAGCCCGTCTTCGGCCTGTAAACTACCTCTATCCCACCTAACTATTACCCTGCACTCCGCCTTTCTCTTCCCAGCCTAGGAAGGAGGCCATGATTATAGGATGGGTAGGAGTTTGCCTGTAGGCTTCAGATGGGAGACAGAGACAATGGGCAGGGCAGCTGGGAAAGTCTGGGGAGAAGGTGGGGGAGGTAAGATGAGGCCGGTGCAGAGACTTTCAGGATCGAAGGGAGTGACCTCGAATGGGAGACAAAGACGGGAATTGTGAGAGTGGTAGAAAGGAAGAGAATTACGAGCCAAGGGGCAGGTGTGTGGGCAGCACTGCGGCTCAGCCCAATCCCCGGTGTCCCAGTGTGACAAGCGTGCTGTTCATGTGACCGTGCCCTGTGTGGCCCGCGATGGGTCTGATTGTCCTCCTGGGTGTGCCTGGCCCTATGACCCGTGGCTCCAGGAATAGCATCCAGATCCAGGATGGATCCATGACCACAAACGTTCAAGCCAAGCTCCAGATATAAATGATCAGCAAAAACATTAGCAGATCAGTCCAGTTGTGAGATCATTCAAGTTTTTAGACTCACCCAGTATCTATGATGGGTGAATAAAATCCACCTTCTGTTTTGGCTTATTCTGCTAAGCTGCTAAAGTGAAATTACACTTCAGTCACCCAACAGATGTCATTGGGAGACACCCAAGGCCTGTAGGGCAGTTTGACCCTCCAGGCAGCCACAGTGTTGCCTTGTTGACCTGAAAACAAGTCCCCTGAGTTAACGGTTACAGGGAGGGGTAGGTGCGATGTTCCTTTACCCTTTGGTTAGCAGGTCTATGTAACAGTTTGACTCTTCTGGCTTGGGAAAAGACTGGATCTGTATGGGGGGTGGGCAAACATGAGTTCCTCCATCTGTTTCCTAGGGAACAGGAAGTTGGACTGAGAATAGGAGCCATGTGTCATTGTGGAGGAAATCCGAGGTTTTACATTTGATTGCTTGTCTGTGTCAGATATTATAGGTTTAATGAGGAGACCAGGGCTGTGGACCCTGACTACCCAAAACCCATCAGCACTTGGCAGGGAGTGCCGGACAACCCCAAGGCGGCCTTCATGAGCAAGGATGGAGGTACAGCACTGTGTGAGAGTATGCGAGACAGGAAATGACGTCAGCTCTGCTCCTGTTCCGTCGCCAGTCAAGGAGGCTGAAGTCTGACATGTAAATCTACATAAGGACTGTTGAACCCAACACCTTCCTTGTAATGCCCATTCAGGAATCTCCATCATTTTATTAATTGTCCTCTAACTTCAAATTGACACAGTAGGGTTCCTGAATGGAAGTTTTTACAGGTAGGTGCTGCTCCACAGACTGACAACTTACCATTTGAAATCCACAAAATCAGCTATGCAATATACAGAACCTTAGTTTAAACAACTGGAATCTCATTCATAGAGATATTAGATATCAAGTAACGCTATAAAATTTCTGTTGTGCCTCCTAAACATTAATGTACAAGTCTTGCCTCTTATGTAATAAATCTCTTCTTCTGGCCATGATCATTAACCCAACTCTGCATCTTGCTCAGGGTACACCTACTTCTACAAGGGCAAGGAGTACTGGAAGTTCAACAACCAGCAACTCAAGGTGGAGCCAGGGTACCCCAAGTCTGCAGTGCGGGAGTGGATGAGCTGCCCTGAGGAGGACCCCAAGACTGGTG
>JAODLD010000088.1:1214870-1233850 GCA_026781065.1 Mormyrops boulengeri | reverse complement strand
CCTCCGTCGCCCCGCTTCCCCCGCCTGCCTCCTTCTCGCGCCCCTTCATCCTCTCCTTGCGCTCCTCCTCCCGCTTCCTCTCCTCCTCCTCCTGCATCTCCTTGCGCCGCTTCTCTCGCTCCTTCATGCGTTCTGCACGCTCCTTTTCTCGCTGTACCACCTATAGCAGAGTACAGATGCCATGAAACAACCGTGTGTCTAACAAGGCTGGTACTCAGCTCAAAGCTGACTGGCCACCATACCTGTTCATCAGTGAGGGGAAGCCAGTATATACAAGGGGCTGCTTTGGTCTTGTAGAACAGGTCGTCCAGCAGTTTGGCTGGTGGTTCTTCCGGAGCTTTCTCTGTAACACACCACACATACAGGTAAGACACAGGTCCAGAACGGCAAAGTCAGCCACGTGCCATGGCCTTGAAGCCCACACACCTTTCTTCTCCGCCTTCCTCTCCTTGCTCTTCCCGCGCTCCTTGCGCCTCCGCTCTCGGTCCCGTGACCGGGAGCGCCGTTCAGCACCCTCCCTCTCCTCGCCAGGCCGGCCGAAATCCCGGACCTTGTCGCGATCCCACTCGCGCTCGCCGCGGGCCCTCTCCCGGCGCTCCATCTCACGTTCGCGCTCTGCCCGCTGGTCACGCTCTGGGGGCCGTGCTGTGGGCCCCGGGGGCTCCTCACCAGGGCCGCGCTCTGGGACCACAAGGCCACGGTGGAAATCCAGCTGCCGAGCAAAGGCCGGGGGGGGGGTTTAATTACACTTTGCCTAACGAACCGGCTCAAAAAATGAATATGCATAAATTCAAGAAGGGTTACGGCAGCCCTTAGCACAGTGTATCTCAAACCGGAGTTGGGACGGGGCAGCAAAGATGCGGACCCTTCGGGGGTCCCTGAGAACCAGGTCGGAAAACGCCGCCTTAGCACCGGAAAGCTGGGTACCAGGACCAGAAGAAGCCTACTCACCTCATCCTTCTCTGCGAAGTCCACACTGAGGAATTTGGGGTTGCTCTGGGGCCACTTCACCCCATGCAGTGCAGACCTTGTGGCTAGTGCCTCCTCTGTGTTGGAGTACTAAAGACAGGGCAGATGGGGCTGGTATGAAAACACAGGGGAGGTGCAGAGGGTGGAGGAGTGGGCGGGGCCAGGGGATGCGGGGTCGAGGCCTCACCGTCACGTAGCAGTGCGACTTGATCTTGTCGATCCAGAAGTCCTCCTCCAGCAGAGTGCCCGTGCGGCTCAGCAGCTCCTTCAGCTGACCTAAGGTAAATGGCCTCACCTACGACAGGGACGATGAGGAAAGGGATAACGTCACGCTGCTGCCGGGGAATACGCCATAAGGGGGTGCCCTCGCGTTGCTGAGCAACGGAGTGGCCGGCATCCAGCTTCTCACCAGGTTACAGACGTGGACGATGTTGGTGATTTTGCCACGGGGGGGTGAAGGTTGTTTGGTGCTGGGAAGCGGGTCATCTATAGTGATGGAGACACCCGTCTTCTGCTGGCTGATAGAGCGGCGCACCAGCGTATCGCTGGGTGGCACTGAGAAACAGGGAATGGGGACAATGAGCAAGAAAGACACGAGCTGAGAGCCGAAAATGGACCGAGGACATGCTTCTGGACAGCCGGTCCAGCTGAATCGACCTTCCCAGCTCACCCTTCTTCATGTCAGCCTCACAGGCGGCCGTGGGGGCTTGCATCTCCATGGGCGCCGGCATGGAGATGTCCTTCTCCTCCTTGGACTCTTCCTGGCTCTTTTCGGTCTCGGGAACCTCCTTGTCCTCCTCCCTTCTCGTCTCCTCCTGTCCATTCTCTTGGCTTTCAGCGGGAACCACCTGAGGGGCGGGCAGACAGAAGGACGAGGAGGAGAAGATGGCTTCTGTCACCGTATAAAAACATTTAAATATCATTTGAAGCAAGCCAGTAGATGCGAAGTCAAAAAAAAAATTATATTATATATATATATGTATATAAAAAAAACAAGTAGCACATAGGCAAGAAACATTATAAATAAAACGGATATATACAAGGAATAAAGAATGTATGCTGGTACTGGAATCAAAGCACCCAGTGCCCAGCATTGACTGGAGGAAGCGGGAACAGGCGAGATAGCGGGGGAGGGATTAATCACACAGAGTATCCGAAATACACCACGCGTCACACCACAGAGGGGTCATGGATACGGCCAGGGCAGACCGTCAGGAAAGCGTCCAACCTGTGTGACGGTTCGCTGGATCTTCAGTCCTTTGTCCAGCTCGGCTTCTCCCATCTCCTCCCGCTCGGCGACTTCCTCGTCCCCGGACAGCCGGCCCTCATCCGGATGCAGCTCCACCACGGCCTCCTGCCCCCCTGTGGGCTTGATGTCTGGGATCAAGGACTAAAGGGGGGTGGGGTGGGCCAGTTATCAGGAGAGGTGCAAATCGGGCAAAAGCGAAAACGTCCTGGCAAGCACCTCCAGGGCCCGAATGACTACGCTAACAGCTAACAGTGTCTCTGCAGGCCAGCGCGGCTGCGATGGACCAGCGGGTGAAATGCATGCCGGCAAATGCGGAAGCTGCACAGCTGGGGGCTGCGGGAAATGCCCCATAAACACCATGCGTGGCAACACCGATGCAGATAAATACAAACGAGCTGGCTAATGAACTGCTAAATGTTGCTATCGTAACCAATAACCTGGAATAAACTGAATATAAGCTGACCCCCTCCCGGGCCCCCACCTTCAGCGAATCTGTAGTGATGCTAATGGAAGGCTTCTTGGCAGTGACAGCAGTACTGGAGCCCCATCTCCTCTTCCTCCCCGCCAAAGCACCAGGGTCCGCCTCGGTCGGCGAGCCGAGGGGGGCGGCCGGGGGTGTCGCAGCAGGGGCGGCTCCCGGAGACGGCTTTCCACCTGCTGGAGGATGGGGGGGGGGGCGCCGAGGCTGAGCATCCAAAGGCTGCTTGTGTGACAGAGTGGCAACACAAAAACGGCCAGGACACTCACCGCTCAGTGAGATCTTGCGGACTGGGAATGTTTTCGCTGTGGCGCTCTAGCGGGGTGGGAAAATAAAGGAACGAGAGATCCCAGAAGAGGGCAGAGAGACACAGAAAGAGGGGGAATGGGTTAGGTTTAAAAACCACAGAAATATACTGCTATCCCCCCAAAACAAAGGAATTGCCATAACTAGGGAATGTCTTTATACAATTAAAGATGAAAAATCAGCAGTGTATCACAGACATTCATGTGCAGGTTATAAAAGTAGTATAATAAATCCTTTATTCGCCATTTGCAGAAGTATAAGCACAGCTACACTGGAATCTCTTCGCCTGCCCCATTTTGCTCTACATAGTTGGAGGCCACAGCACAGGGTCAGCCAGCGTGCGGCGCCCCTGAAGCTGGGGGTTAAGGGCGTCGCTCAAGGGCCCACGGACATGTGACTGTTCTGCCGAGGCCAGGGCTCGAACCGGCAATCTTCCAATCACAGGAAAACACAGGGGAGCGCGTGAACACAGTCATGATTCCCACATCAGTGAGGGAATTCCAAGCGGTCAGCACAGCCGAAGCCTGACCTTGTGTGAACCACCTTGGCGATGTTATCGCCCCACCCAGGTAAGTATAAATTAAAAGTATAAAGAAAGTATAAAACCACTAAATATAAATGAATTAGAAAGGAGGTGAATATCACTGCTATTCACAGACTGACCTGAGCAGGAGTTTAGAGTCCAAAGGGCTCTAGAGACTGGAGCCGGTGACTGATAGCACAGGACCAGCCATGGAGGCACCGAGAAACATAAGTCAGACTAGAAAGTCAGACTAGACTGCAGTGAATGTGATCATTATGGCATACTGCTGGAAACTGCTTGAGAGGCAGGAACATGAAGTCACTTCCTGCAACCAAAGCATGCCAGCCTTTTACACTAAGCACAGGACCCATTCATCGGCAGCATGCATCTTGCAAACGCTTAATCTGATAAGGGTCACAACAGGGTCTGGCACCTGTCCCAGGCTGCACAGGGCACTCGGCAAGGGCTCCCCCTGGAGGGGATGTCAGTCCATCACAGGGCAGACACACAATCATTACAGATGCTCTGATTGGTCAGCAGCTGATATAAAGTTGGTCGATTTTCTGTTTAAATTACTTGATCGGGGGCCATTAATAATAAAAAAAAGAAATCTCCCTGTGTTTCTTGGAAAAGAATAGGCCTGTCACCAAGAGCAAAGACCCTTTCTTGTGGCAGTAAGCGGCTACTTATTTAAATATTGAAAACATTTTAACAGATTTAAGATTCATCTTTAAAGCAGGTCACTTAATTTTATCTTACTATATGTAGCCATCAGAAATAAGGAAAAATATGAGTACAGCAGTCCCCCTGTATCCACGGTTCACATTATATTATCTAGTAAAATATAGTTTATTAGTCACTGAACACAAGCTGCTACAGTGAATCCTGTTCATTAAAATACTGCTATTAACTGGAATGGGTGTGTTTGATTTTGAAATATGAGTTTCACTAGCATTAGCTTCTCAAAACAATTGGTAACACAATTCTGACACAATAGAACAGGTTTATCAGTATCTAAGCAGAGCATCTCTACCTTTTAAACAAGCCCGATAGCTATTAATTTTTCTTCAATAACTAAACTGAACAATTTTGTTTCCATTAATATAAGTTACACTTTAAATGGAAGATCCCTATGATTGCTGTCAATTCTGATTCCAGTGATCAGCAAATCAGTGACCAGGCCCAAAAACTCAAAGCATCCCTAATAATCATACTATCTGCCAATCTGCTGTAATAATTTTAAATAAAATAAACTTATAATAAAGCTTGCTATATTAGGATACCTGACCTCACTGGGCAGTTAGCATCCAACCAAAAGTGGCCAAGTTTAGACAAAATCCAGAACAGGCCAGGCTGTGAGTTAGATTCACTTTGACTCAAGGGAATTCAGCCTTTATCACTGCTGGCTGTGCAGTGCTCGGTCACAGAACACACAGGATTAAAGCCTTTCATAAGGTCTCCTCTGCTTGGACTTATGTTAAGGGACAAGCAACTCTGTCATTTATGAAATGCTCAAATTAAAAAGGCAGGAGCAAATTTAAGTTCTTCCTCCAAAAGATAATGAAGCCTTGTGCTCTCAATGGTGGCAAGAAATGTGAACGGGGCACGGAGGAATGTGCCACTTCATGTGGAGATTACAGAAAATCACTTCAGACACCACAGCCAACAATAAACGACAGAGCTGTGTGTCATATTTTATCCATGGTAACTGCACTGCATTCCCAAGTTGCCTGGCTATAGGCATAAAAAAAATGAAATGGCCAGATCTTTTGGAAAAATATTTGCCATGAAAAGGCGTCACCAAGTCACACTGTAAATGATCCTTGCATACAAGGACGGTTAAAAGCGACCAGCACCAGCCTGACATTAGAAGTGAGACCTAGACATCAACTTCAATGAGGTTAATAATCACTTCTCCCCTAGTGCGCTATAAAAGAGCTGGGTGAACTTGAGAATGCTCATTATCTGTACTTTTCCCCCTCAGACAGGGATTCTAGGTATGTCAGAACAGCTGCAGAAATTTAAAAAGTCTAGGCTGAACAGACACGGGGACACTGCCCCCTAGTGGTCGGGCCAAACTGCTTTAAAGATCCCTGATTTTTTGACTGCCTATTCTCCAACACTACACTTTATCCTACAACATGCACACAGGTAAATCACTTGCCAGGGGTCTCTAGCCTAAAATGTTAGCCACTGAGGCTACCTGTACTGGAGTTTCCTTAACCACGCATAAAATGTATTTGCCACAAAATCATCCTCACGTTGAAAACAGGATGGCTTCTACAGATGCAAAAAGATCAAATGTGTGTGGCCATGATACCGTGTGTCTGTAGGAAATTATCCTGTTGTCGTCTAGGAATTTATCCACATACAGAATGCATTTTGTGTGCATGTTTTTCCTCCCTTAAATGCCAATTTCCCCAATGCACCCTTTAGTTCGTAACTTAGAGAGACCACATACAGCAGTATTAAATCTGGAATGTATGGACAGACATTTTGTATTATGCACCTTTGGCCCCTCCCCCTCTGTAGCATGCTAACTTAGCTTGTAGCAGCTGCGTGGTGAGTGGTAGCTGTGCTTATTGGTATGAATCAAGCAAACTACTGAAGCTTTCTGAACCCTTTCTCTCAGTGAAGCCCTTACGTGCTTCATCATACAGTCCTGGAATGATTAAGAGATTGCTCATCATTCATACATTTATTTAAGAGGCGTCTCTTACATCGACTCGTTCGCAAACAACCCAACACTAGTTTCCAGCCACTGGTGCAAGTAAAGGTTGCAGCGATATCAGAATGTTGGAGGAATCTTGGAAAGCAAACGGTGTTTCACAAAAACATATTTAGCGTCTCTCTCTCTGTCACACACACAGAATTTTTTTAATTTGATTGGGATTGTGAGTATGATCTTCACCAGTGTGGCGAAATGATCGCGAAATAAACGGGTCACATTCACATTTTAATCGCCAGTGGCAATTTGGCGAATTGCCACCGAGAACCTACAATGGGCACAAACAACAATGTGACAACTGCGTAAATATCCCAATAAAGAATATATCTGTATAGAAAGGAACAAAACAGGGACAAAATTTAAACATAACTACTCATGGTGGTGAAAAACAAAGTTAGAAATGCAATTAAAATGTTAAATCTCATTAATTGCTGCCAACCCTAACAGCTCATTCACAGAATAACACGATCACACCAGCGGCAGGAAAAACTTGAAAGTTCTTTGGGATAAAGACATCCTATTAAAGAAGGCAACGTCAATGAAGGGGAGAGGCAGCAGGTCCGAGTCAAGTGGCTGAGCCAAGATTTATAAAAGGACTGACTAATAGCTGCAAAAATATCACTATCGGAATGGGGGTGAGGAAGACAAGACAGGTACATGTGCTATAGTGTATTATTAGTAAATGTAGAGAACAACCTGCTTACAGCACTGCCCTTTCATCATACGACGAAAAGGTTTAAAATGACAAATTAATTCATCAAGATCAGATTTTGCAGGCATTATAACTGTTAGCTGTGAAGAAGCAGAGGTCTACGACCTATAATGTTGTGTTCATGAGCCCTGCTCTAGCTTAAGCGTTCACACAGCACACCTAGCAGGGCCATCCCCCCCCCAGCACCTGCACGCCTCCCCTCCATCCCCGTTGGACTTACCTCTTCTGCAGGCCCTTCGTTGCTATCTGAAGCCACCTCTATATCCGGGCCGGGCACGTCTGCCGTAGCCTGCTTCACCTCCCTGACACAAAGACGACAGAGCTCAGCGTCAGCACACAGGCACAAGTCAGGCTTGTATCTGACGAGACAAAGCCCAGCACTGCTAGCTTCCTGTTTGCAATGATAACAGAATGTAAAAAGTGATTCAAATCAAACCAAATGAGGAGAACTGAATGTGTCAGACAAGCTTTGAAGGCAAAGGAAAATTGATCCTGTCCTGTACAATGAGAAGTTGGGGTGCTGTAACGGGGTTAAATTAGTAGTAACTATGGCATAACTGAGCATTCAAACTCAAACTGGGTATTTTACCTAAAACTGTTAAGTATGGAGTGACATATATTAATCGAATTTGGAGGGGGGGGCTCACAGGATTTCAAAACGTAAGCTAGTTATCAAACCACTTATTTCTAAACAACTTACAATTAAAATGTTAGCTTTCATGCGCGAAATACCAAGGAATGAAAGAAAACGAATGGAATACTGGGTGCAGAAACTTATGATCCAGTAAGAAGGCGCACCACTCAGTGAAGCGCCGAAGATCAGACGCTCACCGCATTGGCCACTTAAATATTTCAAAAGAAGCATGCTTCAAGGCACAATGAATTACCGGCGGTACCCACCGCCACCAGCGCACTCAATCGCACACGCCGACGCCAATGCACCGCAAGCCCAGAGACGCTCGTTTAAAGAGGCGAGGAGACGCCGAGAGGCTGCGCGGACCGCGATACATGCGTCGCTCTGAAAAGGGCATCGTTGCAGTGATACGAGCACGAAAGCCCAGGCATCTCTCCTTTGCTTGGATACCTTACCCGCTTTTGTTGGTTTCGAACAGCATTATTTTTACGTCCGAATCACACTTATTGCTCCGTCCGAATGAACAACGATAGTTCTGGCCCCGATCGGGCCTATTTCGCTCTGGCAAATATAGACCGCGGCCAGAATTACGGTTGTATACGCCGCTTTGGTATCACCGTGACCAAGCACGCACAGCAGCCATGTTGAAATGCGCGAAAGGCTGCGAAACACAGCAAGGACCCCGCTTCGATGCATTGCCGGGCTGCCCATGCTGTTCGCCTGACTAGAAGTACGGTAACAGATCCTCAAATATTCTATGAAAACTTAATGCTACGTTTATTTCTTTCTGCGAAACTAAAAGTGGTTGCAAACTTCTCTGAAAATGACCATAATGCGTCGTTATTTTCTAAAAAACAATCCCGTATAAAAGCTATGTTTGAGAACCTACAGGACAACGACATCAAGTACATCTCCGAACTAATAGTCTTGATCTAAATCAGATTTTCATACAATTCAACATCAGGCCAATTGCATTAACTTTGTAAAATAAAATCACAAAAAAAACACTGGCTCACATGGCACACAACCAGTATAATAACCGACCACTGCCGGATTCAGGGGGTAGTTTTTTTGTTAGACTGCACTGGAAAATAAGTGAAGTGGTGCAAGGAAAAGCGTTACCAGTAGAACATAATACCAGTATATTCATCTATCGCCACAGGAACAGATTAATTACCTTTCAGGCATTTTAACCGCAATCTTTTGTAAGTTTATTAAACAGTTGTATAAATACCTATTAGGGTGATTAGATATAACTAGTACTTCAACTGCTCAGATATAAGTGTGTGTGTATCTAGCAATATTCATCCATCCATTTGGACATTTCAGTGCAACTGGAGAATTAAATCCAGCTGTCCTATAAAACATGGCATGAGACTTTTTATTGTATAACAGTAAACGCATTCCTCCTTATACAGTTCCTTCTGCATATGGTCACATTTCCCATGTAAAGATAGAGTGCATACATGCATATACACCAAAGCAGTCTGTGATGTGAGGCACATCTTGTTCCGGATGGTAGGGAGGACAGGCCGCTCCCCAATGCTCTGTGCTCACGGTTTACAGGCCCGTGGGAAGCTTGTATGAATTAATTTACATAACCACACCAAACTCAGAGCTCTGGCATAGGAGGATAAATGGAAATGGTATACATGTGCAGGTGGTGAGTGTCCTGGCATATAGAAAATATATCACCAAAAACACAGTGGGCATGTATGAACAGCATTTCAAATGTCTGACCCCTGAATAAGTAGGAGCAGGGTTGTAGTAATACTGATACTATATTAATCCCCTTGGGGAAGTGTTTGCCTACACTATCCTGCTCTTCCTGAGACACACACACTCACATACAGGTAAGAGCAAGCTTGGGGACCAGAGTGCCACCTACAGCACTCCTGGAAATGGGGGTTAAGGGTCTTGCTCAAGGGCCCACGGACAGGTAACTATTCTGCTGAGGCTCGAACCAACAACATACGAATCACAGGCACAGGGGGTTAAACCCGTCAAGTCACACACTACCCCCAGTTTTTGGTTGCTTTCTATATGAAGTAAACAGATAGTCTTTAAGAGGTCATAAGGCATGCAAGCGGCATCACGTAGGTACTCTCATAGGATCAGTTTACATGAATTTGCATGTGCCTGTATGAAAACCACTTTGCCACCTAAACTGGAATCATACAGTGTTGCAGTGACCATGATTTTGACTTTGACCAACCTGGATGAATGACTCTGAGTAACCTCCATTTTTCCATCATGATCCTTCTCATGGTCCTCCAATTCTTCCCCTGTTCTTTCAGCACGTGGCTTCTGGAGATAATGGGACAGCGACAATCAAGTTTTTCTGCTAGACGCAGGGAAGGAGGCATCACTACCAGCATATGAGATGCTGACCTTGCTATGTCTCACGTCTTCTGTGGACACGCCGTCCTCCTTCTCCCGTGCTGTCCTCTTGCGCTGCGGCCCAGTGGTGGTTTTGGGGAAGCTTTCTGGTTGAACCGGTTTCCTGCTGCCCTGGGTCTCTCCCAAAGTGCTGGTAGACTGAGATGTGTGAATATACAGCGTAAAAAGGTCATTCACCAGCAACAGACTTAAATAGTAAACGAGGCCATGCAGACATGTGATATTTACCACCACAACACTGGCAAAGTTATAGCATATATAGATACACCGACACAACAGCTTCACGATATCAACAGAGCTATATACATAAGGTCATTTAACAAATATCCAGAGACAGAACAATTTCCTCAGAGCAAAGTCCCGGCTTCACAGCCCACTTTTCTTAATTTAGCTCCTCCAAAGACAAGACAGAACACAGTACTGAGTGACAGCTCCAGCTGATGACTCTAGCACCCTTATGGTCCTCAAAGCTGAACAATCACCTCACCACCCCCTCGCAATCACCCAGCAGCCTCCAGGATGTGCTAAAGCAGCAGGTGGGAGAATCAACAACCTCACCTTCAGATGTTGCTGAACTGCTTTTTTTTTTAATTTTTTTTTTAAGTCTACTAAACTGGAAGTTTATACTCTAGTCCAGGAGACTCCAACTATTTTTCCCAACGAGGGCCAAATTCCATCAGTATCACAAAGCCAAGGTCCACTGGAAGAAGAAAAAAAAGAATCGATCGTGACCTGCATGAAGTTGCCCCCCCCCCTCCATATGTTTCAGATTTTAACCAAACTGGTCTCAATCGTTTGAGCCGTGTTTGTGCTGGTTTGTGCTGTTGAAATTTTCGTTTGGGCCGTTTCAGTTTCTGTGATATAAATGTTTGTTTACATTGTGATGTCACCAGCATGAAGTTGGCCCCCCATTTACGTCCAATTTCTTCCGCCGTCCAAATTCCTTCCCCTGTGACGCATCGCTAAACTGTTTGGCCGATGATGCAGTTTCAAGGACCCCGTAAGCTTCAAGTTAACCCTTACACTACAGCAAGAGCTCACATCAATAAAATACGTTCACAGATTTTTTTTTTTAAGGCGTGTTTTTATTAACTGTCATTATGAAATCATTTATATTTAGTTTGATAGTACGACCGATGTTTTAGATTAATGTACATGCAGCTCTACAGCAATGTCTTTTATCCCATACTGCTGCAGCAAATTAAATGTCGGTTGTACTTTCACACTAAATGCAAACGACTTATTAATAATGACTAATAAAAATACGCTTTTTAGAAAAACATTCGGAAATGTATTTTAATGATGTGTACGCTTGCTGCAGTTGTAAAGATGGACATATTGCTGTAGAGTTAAATATACATTAATAATAAATGTGCTAAAGGTTTCAATTTCGTAATTAATAAAAACACAAACATTTGTGGCCAGCATTCGCATCAATAAAATACGCTTACAAACGTTTTTAAAGTTTATTAATGTTATTAATGTAACATTTTATTAACGTAATGATAGCAAAGCAGCACAAACGACAATTTTAACGGCACAAACCAGCACGAACGAGACAAACGATTGTATTCAATTGTGTTTTAGTCCAGATGCAGACTAGTCGCCAGCTGGTGACCACTGCTCTAGTCCAAAAAAAACAGATGATGCTGGTACACAGGGAGTAGACCTACCCTTGAAGAGCCTGGAGCACAGTCTATTCATTACCCATATTTTAAGCATATCAATATAAAAAAATAGTTGCTGATGACATTAAAACATCGGCAAAATTTTAATTTCATGTGTATTACCATAAAAAATTCAACAAAATTCACTGCCAGACTTGAGTGACTTGATGTACCTCTTACCAGTAACTTTTCATTACCAAACTATACTGATAACCATAAATCATAGCAGAGTGAAGCACCCAATTTTTTCCAACTGAAAAGACTTAAATTTGACCAAAATTGTTTTAAAGTTCATTAGAAGCATCTATACAATATGAAAAATACGGGAAACACCCAACAAGGCAAATCTCTGGGCTTGTGCTTCAATTTTAGATGTAAAACCTTGACTTAAAAAAAGAAAAGAGTTGCTTGCTGGAACACACACAAAACGCTATTCAGAGAACTGAAGTCAATATGTTCACATAACAAAATGATCACATAGTGGAAGGTCTGTGATATGGCTGCAATAACTGAACCGTAATTTAAAGTAGATCATTATTCCAGACCAGCGCTGACAGCGCAATCTGGTGCTAGCAGGTCTCATTTCTATTATCCAAAGCGTTGTGGAATACAGACACTGCTTTAATTCACTGGTAGCAGCAAACACACATAAGCAGCTGACTTGGTTCCCACGAATTTCAGTGCAGCACTGCAGTCACACTGCATCACCAAAGTTTATTACAATGCATTATTTAAAATTAAGTTATGCAGTACCATCACACTTTTTAAAAGGACTACATTACGTTAAAAGCAGATGAAGGGGGGGGTGACCCCAACATTTAATTTGCCTTGATTCCCAAATATGAAATTCCCCTATGCCACTGCTCCATTGCTTTCAGTCATATACCATAAGTTCAGCAATTGACATCCCAATACCCAGGTTTCAAGGCAGTTTCACCCATCACAGGCCTTCAAAGCAATGAAGTGGGTTACCATGGCCCACCTCCAGTCCACGAATCCTCGACACACCTAAGAGTACCTTTGAGGGCAAAGTGGTGCCATTACCAAAGGCATGGGTCTCTTGAGAAGGGTTATACAGGCAGACATTCTTGTTCTTCTTGTTTAACAAGAAGAGGATGTTCAAAACTGAGATGCAAGGCAAGAGAGGCCTACAGGCTCAAGTGTTTGTGTCCCAACGGGAAAGCTTCTGGCAGCGTTTAGGTCATCCTGAACAGGGCTCACATTTCCAAATCCATGGTAGCACTTCGGGCAGGCATTCTTCAGATTTTGGTAGCCCAAAACCAATTTTGACTAGGGCTGCTGAGATTAGTCGACGTAGTCGACTCTGAAAATGCGTCGTCTTTTTCTTTCTTCTTTTTTTACTATTATTTGTATGAAATTACCATTTTGATTTCTAAACAAATGTTTCCCTTTAATATCACTACATAATTATGGGAGTAGTTCAAAATATCACAAAATAAAAAGGTGGTTTTACACTGTGCAAAGTTCAATGGCATAGTACAGGGACACGAGCACCTGAAGGGGAAATGCCCAGGCGCTATTCTGGACGATGGACTGTCAGAATAGGCAACATCATCGTAAGTGTTGTGTATTCACGTTTACTAAATTATCATTAGTATGGAGAGCGGTTTAATATATTTTGTCCTTGTAGCTGCTAAATACACTCATTGTTAAAGCCATAAAGTTTTCTGCCTGCTACCCTAGAATCTCCAGTAAATAAGTGTTTGAGAAAATGTTTAGGCTGAAATCTGGTCATATTCTACGTGGATTCAGTGTCAGTGTGTGTTTGTGCGCATTGGGCTTACTGGGAGTTCGGACCAGTGTTATCGCAAAGTAAAACTGGAACAAAAACTAAGTAAAAGAAAGTAATTTGTGAAATGAAAAATGAAAACTATGTTTACCAAAAAAACCTGATGAACCTTTATCAGCAAAAAGTAGCACCACACCAACACCTTTTTACCTTGTTAATCCACAATATTTCCTCTTTTAAAAGATGTGGTTGCGAAGCTGTCCCTTTCTTCACCACCACTTCAGTGCTTATCACTTCCATTACTTTCCAAAACAGTAACATGGAGCGCTCCGCTAATTAAGTTTAGTAAGCATAAAAATATGCCAAATTTAAGCAGATTACCAAAGCGCTGTAATAACAGAGTTTGATCTTGTCAAAATTTTTTACTTAAACAGTCTGTTTGGTTTTCTGGAGAAAAATTAATTGTTTAGATTAAAATCGTAAAAAAAGTTGATAGATTAATCCATAGAAAAATAGTTGTTAGTGGCAGCCCAAATTTTAAAAAGACAGTTTAAAAATGTATATACACACACACACACACACACACACACACACACACACAAGGAAACAATAAAAATTATTTCAAAATTCGATGTGGAAGCATATTAGGGGTGGCAATCGGCAGTGACCACCTGAATGGGTATTATATCGATATGTTTGCCAATATGATACGTATCACAATTTTTAAACAGATTTTGCTGAAGAGCATTTCAAATCTACATTTTAAGTAACGATAAGGGCTGTAACAGCACACATATTCATCATATGCCTTTCAGTTTACATCATTTTCAGTTTGGATCATGTAGTGACATAAATTAATGCATTTCTTGACACAAGTGAAACCTAAATTCACAAATAGATGTTCAACATGGAAAACATTATGCTAACTGTGGCTTCGAATTGGTTACAGCTAGTCCTAGAGAACTCAAAGACCCTCCCACATCACTTAAAATCAGTAGGTTGCAAACATTTTGGCTTCCTAATAAATTACGTCAACACCAGAGGGAGAGTAGTTGATAAGACTAAGAACGTCTGTCGGCTCTGTTCTACCGGATATTTTTAAACTTGGATATTTTTCTGGAAACACATCCAACATTCTAACGCATTTTAGACGGTATCATCCAAGTGTGTGTTTTTGCCAGGAAATTCAGACTGGGCTAAAAAAATTAGTGATACTAAAGTTAACAATACACGATTTTAGCCCCAATTTTTTGCTTGCTGAAAGCTTTAGGCAATTGGCAACAAAACCCCGAGATCAGAGGCAAATTGGTGTTTGCTTGGCTTTGCAAATTGGCGCTCGATCGCTATTAGTTCAAAGACGCAACTGGACAGAGTCGCCAATGTGTTCTAGACGCCTGTTTCTGGACCTGTCAGCAACTCCAAATCCTGTAGTGTGAAGAGTGTTGCGATTGGCAATGAGTAGGGAGATGAGCAACAGCCAGTGAAAGTGTAAGACATGGGGTGAGGTGAAACCCAAGGGAAGAGTTCAAACAAGGTGTAAATAGTTTTAAATAATTTGCTTAGAAACTGTTCTTAGTGCTCAGAGAAGAGGTATAGAGATATTCTTTGAAAGTTTACATTTCATACACTTGTGGTTAGTGGCTTTAAATTGAGATGGTGCAGGAAAAGTCTCTGCACGTTTCCTCATTCATGATAGCACCAGGGCAAACTTGCGCATGTCAGTTCCTTAATAAAATCAGGCTGTGTGCAACTGGGCAAATATATCAGCAGTACCTAATTTGAACAACAATTTCAGTAACCCATGTTTAAATATGTATTTTTAACTCTCACAGAGATACTAAAAACGCCACCTTGAAGAATCACAATTTGTGACAGAATCGATTCCCTCACCCACCCCTAAAGCATATGCTAAAGGCCATTCTTATCATTTCACATGAGCCACTATGTACGACCGAGGCAACATGAACTGGGTAACAGCAGTGAACATGGGACAGAACAGTCTGTCATCATCACCAGTGTTCGATTTTAAGGATTTTTTCAGGTTGCCCATAAGGCAGCCTCCTGGGTAACCCCAGGTTGCCTGCTCATAAATGAGGTTGCCCTGGGAAAAAGGCTACAAATTCTTCAGGATTGATTTTGAACTCATGAGGTGACACCTGTATGTGCAGTGCTGACAGCTGGGAAGGTTTAGTATAATGTTTACTTAATAACCTTATGATACAAAACACTGCATGTAGATGTTACACGTATTGGTAACACTAGATATCAAAAATGAAAAGAAGTGAAAAAGAAATTCATAAAGATTTGCCGATTCATGCAGAGGTGATTTCATCCTATAAGCCACATGGAACCACAGCTCTTGTTGAATTTTTTTTTAAAAAGAACTTTTTATGCAATAGATAAACCGTGTTTGTCAATAATAAAAATGCAAATACATATTTTATGCATTTGACATACACTACACAAGACAAAAAATTCCAATATATTTCTCGAAAATAAAATCTGTAAAAGTGGACCTGCACTGTCCAAACCCGTGTTGCTCAAAGTTCGACTGTATTACATATAGACACTATAGTAGCATTAAAATTGTAACACACATTTTTGTATAAGAACCAGATTCGCTGGAAACACTAAACAGTGCAACGGTAATTTACAACATTCAACACTGCTTATTTTGGCTGAATTGTAAAAAGAACTGCCACCCATATATAATATGATCGCATATTGCAAGGGATGGGTGGCAACTTTAATTATAAAAGCTAGAAATTATATTAACGAAGAACTGTGTGGCAGTAAAAAGAGCCGGCTCTTACTACTTGGCTGAGCCAAATGATATAGATCACTAAAAAGAGCCAGAATTCCCATCAATACCAAACTGATACCCACACAAATTGGCTGTCCGAATTACTACATCACAGTTGCATATAAAACAAGTGATTGGTATGTAAGGAGTATTCATTTTATTAATTCTGAGGGTGTTGACCCTGATGGCGTTCTATAATGTATAGCTTACATATACAGTACATGTATGTACTCAAGCAAATTCAGCAACGCGACACCGGCGAGGTAGACGTTAAGGCTGACCACAGACGACTGGATGACCATTAAAAGCACTCATCTCAGACATCGAGAGAGTAAAGCAAAAAGAAACAATCCCTCAGACAGTCCCTTCAGCGACACATCCAGAGATCAAATTAACTGATCAACAAGTCGCCTTTAAAAACATCCGCTAATAAAGCAGATTTGTTGTAATAACAACAGACACGGTGCTGTAATGTTAACAGAACAATGTAATTGCTTAACGTTAATATTACATCACGAAAATAATGATAATCTAAAAAGATTAAGAAGCACGAGATTTATACTTGTGCTTACTCGTGAATACACAGAAATATTTCATCCATACTTTTTCTTCTGCTGTTTTTGTACTGAACCAGAAATAAAGAAATTCAACCTCCGGAATTTTAGTTGCTTTCTTTTACTTCAGTGCTACAATGACATTTAAAAATCAGACAATTAACAATATCCTCATAAATGAAAGTGGGTGGCTCACAACCATTTTGCTTTCACTGTGTATAGGTTCCATACAGTAATATTGGTTCTCTTTATATTACTTGCTTTTATGTAACGTTTATATAACGTTATTTCTCATCACCGTATCCAGTGTACTTGAGTTCATTTGCTTGTATTAACGTAACCGGAGTACTCCATTACCATGACCGACAATGCACCAATATGGCGGTACAAGATGATTACACAATAAAATGCAACCCTCCTATAAATCTGGCTTTAAGAGTACACTTCCTAGTGGACAACCCAAAATGATGATCAATATCTGATTTGTTTGAACGTTTTTCCTTCAAATAGAAAGTCAAAAGTGCAGAAAAAGTAAATCATGGAGGGAATTTTATTTTACTTAGGGGATATAATTTCTGTGGTGCAGGATGTTGTTACATTTTGGTAGCCTGTAAAATTGAATGTCCCAGATTTCGGGCTATAGATTTTGTGAGCCCTACTGAGTTATCACCTATAACATGTGCGGAATTATATGTAAAAGAATTAAATCAGATATCTAACAAAACTAGAAATGCTACAAATCAGAACTATCCAGGAGCCCAAGCCCCCCAGCACCACAGCAAGATCGGTTAACAGATGGTATGCTGACCATGAAAACACAAAACCTAACCATGGCGCATGCACCCATCCAATCTCTAGAACTTATGGTAAATTCTGGAGCAGCACTTGAGCATCTCTCGGATTACAGAGCCTCATGCAAGTACAAGTAAAATAATTACTCATCTTTTTTATATCCTTTGTTATGGAATAACAGGTCAACATTTTTGTTTCACATTTCCCTTTTCAGTGGCAAAAACTTTAGTAGAAACTAGGGATGCAACGGTACTCGGTAAAATACCGGACCGTTCGGTACACGCTGCACGGTCCGGTACGCCCTTGTGTACCGCGGTATTTCGGTTTTGCACTTCCTTTTGAAAATGGCGCTTAATGCTTATCAGGCTACTGTTAAGCAGTAAGCGCCAATGAGCGAAAGCCCTCCACCGTGAGTTAATGTCCAATCACTGCTGTGGCTCCACCCACTCGCCCACTCTCACACTGACGTAACTGGAGCTGAGCTCGCAGCTCGGTACACAGACGCGGAAAAAAAGAAAAACAAGCATGGCCAGCACTTGCGGAACAGTTGAGAGGCAGAAGTTTGAAGAAGCACCGGCTTCATACAAATCTCCAGTATGGAATTTTTTCGGGTTCGCTGTAGAATACAACGACCAGGGATTCAAAACAGTTAATAGAAATGTCACTGTTCGTAAACATTGCCTAACACGTGTCCCATACGCTAATGGAAACACGAGCAATATGGCTAAGCATCTCAAGCGTAGCCATGCTGATATAACGGTTCCTGAATGGAGGACAGACGAAAAGGTAACTGCAGGTAAACAAGTGTCTATCGAAAAAGCTTTTCAACAGACATACCCTGCCACATCCGATAAACATAAGAAAATAACCCGTGCAGTGGGAACATTCATTGCTAAAGATTTGCAACCCTTTTCTGTTGTCAAAGATGCGGGGTTTCGCCACTTAACCTTTGGGGACGACGGCATCGTCGGCGATGCCGCGTATCTTTCTCGTCCATTTACGTTTATATCTCGCTGAAATCGTCATGTAGAATCATGGAAAAACGCTGGCTAAATCTGTAATCTGTCTTCTTTTCAAAACGTCCATCGTCGGAAGTATTTAAGGTTTTTAAAATTAGGTTAAATCGGCAAAAAGTAAACCATGTAATCTTTCTTTGTTTTACCTGCATCGGGGGTGTGTAGTACCGCCTTCGCGTGAAGATCGATATTCACATCCTAAACAGCCGCACTTCTGCGTATTGAAATCGCATTCGCATGGTAATTTGATAAACGACGCAGCTGTGAAACGCGGTCCAGGTAAATCCCCATCAGCGCCATAAAAAGGGGGGGGGGGATGTGGCCAGGTGTGAATGGCTTATGCTTACACATGAGAGCTCCTAAATATTCAATGGAAGGAGACCAGAAATAGTGACATGA
>JAODLD010000088.1:1196562-1208765 GCA_026781065.1 Mormyrops boulengeri | reverse complement strand
AAAAAAATTCTTAAATTTTTTTTTATTTTTTTTACAATATTTTTTTGCGTTACCAAAGGGTTTCAAGGGGGGGTTTTTTTTTTTTTCCCCCCCCCCCCCCCCCCAAGTACCAAAGAAGTACCCCAGCTGATCTGGCACTTTTGATACTGGTACTCGACCAGAAGTCAATGGAAATGCGAAAGTACCGGTACCAATAGTATAGTACTTGATGAAGGAAAGCCCGCATAGAAGAGTAAAGCAAGGAACTATATGGGAAATCATTCAAAGTCACAATTCGTAAAAACGTTCCATTTATAAAGGTGTTAATTAAACAATGCAGGAGACGGAGGGCTACACAGGTGGTCTCACCTTCGACCTCGGCTGCTTCTCTAGCCTCCCTTTCCAGACGCTGCCTGAGAAGCTCCTGTTGTTTGGCCAGGTACTGCTTTATAAAGCTGTTCTGGCTCATCTCCTCCCCAATCTAGAACACAATACAGACAGGGTAGAAATGAAATTGAAATTAAAATTAAATAAAAAGAAACAAAACAACAATACTTTATTGATCCCCATGGGGAAATTCTCTTTTCGCCTACCCCGTGCTGATCTCCATGACACACAAACACATATGCAGGTGAGAGCAAGCTTGGCAGTAAAGGGAAGCAACCTGTAGTGGCACCCCTGGAGCTGGGGGTTAAGGGCCTTGCCCAAGGGCCCACAAGTGTGACTATTCTGCCAAGGCCGGGCTCGAACCGGCAACCTTACAATCACAGACACAGAGGCTTAGCCCACTGGGCCACACGCTACCCCCAAACAAACCGGTAAACTCGCCTCATAAATGCATTGCTGTTAATCAACTACACATAGAGACTTTGCTCTACACAAGTTACACTGCATATATCTGGAACAACAAAATCCTCTGTTTACACAGGCGCCACAATGCCCAAAAAAAACATTCAAGTATCGTTAGAAGTAAGAAGCCTGCAAGTTTTACAGTACACACAGGCCTCATGCTCATCCCACTCCCTCTCGCAACTACAACATGAAAGGCCAACGCAAGGCAAGACTCACCTGGGAGTTTGGTTGAAGTCCAATGTGAGGTGTAGAGGTTCTCTGAAGGTTCTCCAACATTAGAGCCTGAAATGCAGCACAGCATCATCTGAGTTAGCCCACAGAATAGAGAGCAGACCAGTTCCAATGACTAAAATATTTAAATTACCGCAAAACATTCGTTGGCAACCAAGTTTTTGTATTATCCTATAATTAACGTCATAACAATTGTGTGAAAGGAACATCTAGACAAGATGCCCCTACCTGTCTAAAGACTTATTAAATAAAACAACTGATGACTTATATGGCCTACAACACAGAGCAATTTTATTTAACATTTAGTGACCCAGTAGAATCAAACTGAACACCCAGGAGATGCCCACAGCATGGGAAGCTCAACCACCCTTTTCCTTTTCAAGTATTATTATGGGATACCACCCATACTCCTTTTCGCACTGTGCCATTTAAAATGCTAAACCGTTTAATAGTAACTGCTTGTCTTCCTGTAACAGCAGTCATCTCAGTCTTTCCTTCCACCTGCCGCTCATGTGATAATTAAATGCAACCCAAACACAACCCCAGCAACACTTAATTCCAGCTGTCGGGAAGGCTGTCACCACGGTGTTTGTGCATCAGTAGAATATATGGGGAACCTTACAGGAGTCTTTTTTGACAATGTTTTGGAATGAAAGGGTAAGGTGCACCTGCAGCTACACAGCTGACAGTTAACCAGAAACAAAAAGTAGACAGCATGTAAATAAGACCCCAAATGCACCTCATCCTGAAGCAGCTACAGGACAAACAACAGAACTTCAAAGGCACATGGTCTATAACAATGCTCTTTCTTTGATTTCAATAAAGTATTTGAGGAATGGAGCTCTGGGATACAAAACAGCAAAAAAACGTATTTTCAAGGTCAAGGCAAAGCCACTATTCTCCCCCAAAACATCAAAAGATAATACATTGACTGTTTCTAAGTTATCAGTATAGTAACAAGGAATGGTTCACCAGTGCCTGGGGAATAAGCACATCTTACCACGCCCACACCAAAAAAAAGTGCTTTTCATGGGTGGTATTTTTGTCTAAAACCTAAATCAGGTATCAAGGTCACGCCACAATTACACGTTAATGTCACCTGCTAAAACTTAAAGGCATTCACCACTTATTAGCCTTTCAGTGCCATCTCAGGAAAGCCACACGCCGGAGAAACATAAAAACACCTTTCAGTGGAGTTAAATATTTGCAGAGTCCCACCCACCAACCCTCTCACTTCAAATGACAAAAACAGCACCTGCGGCCGAGCAGTCAGGTTTTAACAGGTGATCAAAGTACGCTACTAAGAAATAGTGCTAGAGGAAAATAATGTGTGGAGAAGATTCGATAATCAACCTCATGGGGCACCTGTACATTCCTTACTAATCTGACACTAGGGTTATGTTTTGAGATACAAAAACAAGCATCTTTCATAGTCAGTAGCAGTTTTGCTAGAAGACCCCTGGCACTATCCAATAACAGGTTGCATTTACGTTTAGGTAAATATTTAAGGTGCTGCACATGTATGGGCAGTAATCCAGTCCCTGACACCAATTATAACAGCCATTTGCTTTGTGAAGACTTACTGTTTCCTGGACAATTCTAATGCTTTAGTTTAACTGTACTTTTAAGTTTCAAATGTGTCAAAAAATATCGCAGTTTCAAGGGCAATTTAATGGCGATGAATCGGTATAATATTAACCTAACAGGGTACTTCGAATTTCCTAAGCTGGAAAATTAAATACTGGCAAGACGTGGTTTTGTAGCATAGTTATGGATAATAGCAAAGGTAGCATAAATTGTGGAACATTAATTTGTGACGAAAAAGCAAAATGATCAACTTAATCCCATGAAAGGTTTTACTGTTATATCCTAACTCGATTAATAAAAAACGTTTCACTCTGTGCCGTCCCGACACAACAACGTCACAATTAAGCACCGCAAAGCAATTCCCGTTTAATGATTAAAGTATTACATCGGTAAGCCATGAAGATATACTCGGCGGTTCCCATGTTGTAAGTCATGCTGCTACATCACAGCAGGAACTTTCAGCCAATACATTACAAACAATCACCGACAGGTAAAAATCCAACTACCTTATGCACGATCGTAGCTGCTTACTAGCATAATAAACGTGTGAACAGGTAGTTAATCAGACAGGCCGTCATAGCTGTCACGTATTTGAACAAATTTCTAGATGAACAAAAAAATATTAAAAAATATATAAGAAACATTCTCCACTATTGAAATTCGACATGCAAAAATATGGATTGACTTATTAAGCTTATTATACTATGTATCTACGCCAAACTGCGGCTCGCTTGCGGAGACGAGCGCGGCGCGCCCCCGGGCAGCAGCGCACTTTCCCTCCCGTCGACGGCGGCGCTCCCGGACGCATCCAACTAACTCCACAAATCCAGCCCAGTTTACACGGCACGCGAGCCAGTCACTCGGCTAGTAAACATACCGAGGGCAGGCGCGCCCCCGCCGCCGAGCGAGGTCGCAGGGAGCGCAATCCCGCCGATCACTCGAAAACTAACTAAAACTGACACGCAGGAAAAAAAGAAACAGACAAGCGCAGACAGTCGGCTAACGTTAGGGCAGCCCACAGTCTCTGCCAGGGCTTCGATTAGCTCGACAGGCGAACTTTAGCTAAATATAGCTAGCCAACCATCCCCGGGGCAACGGTATTGGGAACTATTCTGCAAAAACACCACAATAACCGAGTCGTTTTCCAAGCACACTCACAAATACACAGACAAACTAACTCGAGCGGTCGCCCTCCCCTCCGAGCCGCCGACGCTCGGCCTGTCGCTCGGCTTTTCGCTCCAGCTAGCCGCCGCAGTCCAAATCCTAAACTTCTCCGTGCGGCGCGGCGAAACCAGCGCCCGAGCTTACCCCTTTGAGCCTCTTGATGAGGGCATTTTTCTGTCCGCTTTTGGAGAGGCCTCGCTGCGCCAGGGCGGCCTTTAAATCCGCCACCCGGAGCGAATGAAGAGGCCTTCCATCCAGCGTAACGTCTTCGAGCTCCGCCATCTTGCTTTCCCCCTCGCTCGGTCTCCAGCTCCGGCCGCCGCAGCGGCTTCCACCGGCGACGTCATCGCTTGGCAGCGTCCGGAAGAGGAGGAGAGAGCGCGCGGAGCGCGGCTGCCCAGCAGCGCGTACACAGATCTACATTTTCTGAATTTAAATCATAGTAAACGCACATATTGTATATATTTTAAACGATGCGTTCATTATCGGGGTGATATTACATCATTATACGTAACCACACACGATTTAAGCATGCATAACGTCTTCCGCTATCAGCATATCCATTTGATGCACATTAATTTCTTAGCCATACTGTGTAGCAGTCTCAGTTCTGACGAGTATTTTATTGTACCTTCTATAGGATGCACCATTCTGTACATAGGACATCTGTAAGAGCTGGTAAAAACTGATTTAAGCCATTAAAACGTGTAGTACACCAAGTATTCAACATATAGTCTACTGGATGTTCGTTTTATATAGAAATGGGTCGTGAGTTTACATTCATATTTTACATTTACTGTCATTCAGCAGACGCTTTTGTTCAAAGCGACGTACAAGTGAGACCAATACCACAATTAAGATCCTCGGGTTTTTTTTTTTGTTGTTGTTGTTTAAAGAAGGCTGTTTGGCAGAAAGTGTCCCCAAGATAGGAACAAGACTTGGAACAGCAAAGGATCAAATATAAGTATTTTATTATACAAAAATCACACCACAAACCAGCAATAGTGGAACATTAAGGGAGAGCTTAAAAAGTACAAAAAAAAAACTAAAGCATGCACAGGTGTCCGGCTGATCCTAGTTAATATCCCAAGAGCAATTAATCCAGCCAGGGTCGTCTGGGGTTCATTGCTTGCAGTACCTGGGGGAATGGCGCTGGTGATCGATTGCCATGGTAATACAAAATCATTTCCAAACCCAGCACTATACAGCTGCTGTCCCCTTGCAGACTTCCAGGGAATCCATCATTTGATTGTGTTTAGTGGAACAGAACCTTTGCTGTTAGTACTGTACTCTCAATAGTTCTCTTTTCAATTCTTTGGCTCTGTCCCTGCAGCTCTGTGTGCAGAGTTTGTATATTCTCCCCAAAACATGAAGCTGGGTGTAAATAACCAAATGTGTGTGACTGGGTGTCTGTGCTTGTGATGGACTAGCATCCTAACCAAGGTGTATCTTTGCCCTTGCAGGGGTGGGTCAGGAGGTTATTTTCAGTGGCTAAAAAACACTAAGTATTCCCCCCTCCCCCAGCCGTCAGGTTTAACCTTCAATTTGGGTTGTGACTTGCTAACCAAGGAATAATATGGGTCCTGAGGCTAAACCAGTTGAGAACCACTGCTCCATTGGATAACCAGTTGGATAATGAATGGGTGGAATTTTTCTTCTCTGTGATGTCCGAATTGTCGGCAGAGGGAAACGATTGTCAGCGGGATGCGAATGAATGATTCAAGGATATCCCATTACCATTTACCACTTCAGATAAAACAGGATGCACTCATGTGGTATAATAATAGAATAGAATAGAATTCTTTATTGTCATTATGCATACACATAATGAAATTTTGTTGGTAGGACTCAGTTTCAAGGCAGCATACTTAAATGCACAATACACTATAAATAATAAACAGTATTATATCTGAGTACCCTGTCAAAATAGGAAAAATTAAAGACATAGAGATATTCCATCCATCCATCTTGGTTAGGGTCACAGGAGTGCTCAAGGCCGGGGACTCAGCTTCATCCCAGGGCATATACACATAGAAACACACACACACACAAACACACAGATTAGGCATCTATGTCTTTATGGGGACTCTCCATTCATTTCTCTGGGCATATCCTTAACAGTGACACTCTTACCCCCTACCCAGCCCTAACCTTAACAATAAGTAATCAAACGAAACACAACACTTTAGGGATCTTTGTTTTTTTGACTGCATTCACAGATTTTTTATAAAGTTTAATTTCCCTTTGTGGGGACTGAAGAAATATCCCCACAATGTCAAAATAACATGCTCTTATCAAAGTGAGATTTGGCCCCGCACGTAATATATAAAGTACCACACACGCGTGTACACACACACACACACACACACACACACACACACACACACACACACACACACACACACACACACACACACACACAGATGTTTGTATACATATCTTTGTTGGGACCGTCCATTGATTAATTTCTATGGGGAAAACCGTAATCCCAAAAATAACAACCTTAACCCTACCCGACCCTATTCTTAACCGTGATTTTCCAAACAAAATACATCTTGATTACACCCCTTCGTAAGGAAAAACGGTCCCCACAAGGTGAAAATAACAGGTTTTTATCACATTGTAAGGAGATTTGGTGCCCACAATGAAATATATGCATGACAACACAGAAACACAGTGAAAAGGTGTAACAACCCCCCCCCTACGCAAAACCGGAATGCTAGCCACTGAGCGGCTTCGAGTGTGTTATGGTTCATGGGGGAAAACGATTTGGTTTTGCTGTACAAGAAACGTAGGGCCATCGTAAATTATTATAAGAGTTACAGTGAATGAATATAACCTGGGCTTCGTCTGTAATATCGTGTAATACACGGCGGCACCGGATACGGTCAGCGCAACATGACCCGGCTGATCGCTGAATGCTACCGGATGTAGCGCAGTTTGCAGCAGTAACATTGTTTATTATCTAATATGCCGAAAAGGGTGATGAAAGGAGCGCTATAAGGAGGAGCGAAAACGAACAAGGAGACTTGGTTATCTGAAGAGGTTTATGGTTAGTCCCCCGAAATGCTTTTGGTGCGTAATCAGTCATCAGGAAGTATCGTTTCAAACGATCGGACTACACTTCGGAGCCAACGCAAGCAGACAGTTATTTGATAATACATTTCAGAAGTACATAAACAGAGGTGAGTTGTTTTGTATCCCATTAAAACAGTTATTACGATATCTGAGATTTTTTTCCCATGGCTATAGCCATCTTGATCTTTCAAGAAAGCTAGCTAAAACTGTATTACTGACGATGTGTATGATTTAAAGAAAATATCTGTAATAGATACCTGTTTATTAAAACAACGCTTTCTGTTTTTCCAACTCATAATTCACAAATAGCAAATATATTCTATAAGGTATCTAAATAGGGAGAGTCGAGTCCAATGGCACCCTATTTACACGAAGTTACGCTACATGCTTAAAACAACGATGGGAGACTGGTCTGTCTTCGTGTACATCTCCATAAAAGCATCGTGTCTGGATTTTAAAAGCGGCCATGATAGGCTGAAATCACTTCCCCAGTCAAGGATCACGCTGCACCTCCGCTCCATCCCGATTTCGGCTCCGTTGATGTCAGTATTGCAGTGATATTGACTAAGGAAATCGATGGCATTGCATAGCAACGTAAACGGAAATACGCGTAACTTAATTTAGTCTACTAGACTCAAAACCTGCCAATTATCTTGGCTTGAATATGTTTTGAGCCACACTAACCTGTATACTTATTTGTGTATGACTGTAACCTTATCTAGCACTATGCTTGCTGAGCAGTGCTTCTATTATAATGGCGTGTTAATTGACTCTTTCCCCCTGTCTTTAGAGAATGTCCTGGTTCTCTCAAGTGTTGCAGAGCTCCAGTGTGCAACCGCCATCTCTAGGCAGTGTACCTCCAGCACGCACTGGTCCCTCTGCTGCTGTACGAGGCATTGCACCCACGGCCGGGCAGGGCTGGCCTTTTTCTCAGCCTCCCACAGCCTCCCTCAGCCTCTCAGAATTCCCCACGCCCCCCTACTCCACAGTGCCCCCTAGCTTGGGGGAGCTATCCTGCACTTCACTGGAACTGGGGCCAAGGGGGGGGCCGGTGCCTCTCTCCTACGTGACTTTGCAGGAGCAGAGGTGCGTTCTTAGCTGGTTCCAGGGCTGGACGCCGGCACAGAAGGAGCGCTTCCTGCAGGATCTGCTATCCAAGGCTGTCCCGGGGAAGGTGTGCACCCTGCTGGAGCAGCTCAACACACTGCAGGTGCTTCTGCTCCCCCTCCTGAGTACAGCCCCCGCACACAAGGCATAAGGAATGTCACCTAAGTACCTTTCACATAAGACATGAGGCATTTCAGCCTGACTGCATCTCTCTGAGTGGATTTATGTCTATATATCTCAATGTCCTCTGATTGGGTGGCGGTTATATGTCCTCTGGTTAGGCGTGGCTAACACGCTGCCTTTCCACACTCCAGGTGCGCGATCGCCCACCCAGCATCTTCGAGTGCCAGCTGCGCCTGTGGTCTCAGTGGTTCGAGTCATGGGCCGAGGAGGAGCGGAACACCTTTCTTCATAGCCTGGAGGAGCAGGATGCTGCGTTTGTTGGCCTCTTTTACAGAGCAGTGGCTGGGACGGCAGGCAGGGAATGAGGGGGGCAGTATCTGTGGCTGGTTTCATGACCAAGTTGGAATTTCTTGCAAGTTGGAGATTCTTGCAATGGTGGGAAGGGGCATAAAAACAGCAGGAGAAGAAATGACTTTTGGCACAATGTGACTGGAGGGGAGGGTCATGTGACAAGACCTATAATTATTCAGGTTTCTATTGCTGTACTTGAAAAAAGGCAGAGATGACAGGTGAAGCAAAATGCTAAGGGGATGGTTCTCTTGGGTCCAAACCCCAGTAATCTATAAAGAGCTGGTGGTTGCATTTGGGGCTCAATTCAGTGGGGATTATATTACAAGGGTACAATGCATAGTAGCTAGAATTGATAAAGCACTGCACATATGCTGAATCGCGTTCCGATCCACTTGCGGAAATGCTTACAGTGCCAGGTTTGCATGCCTGCATGTATACCCCGGCACAGTACGCTGCAGTGGCAGAAATGCAATAGTGCACAGAAAGGCTGCGCTCATCTTGGCAGCCTCCCATGAGAGAGAGAGTCCAAGCTTGTCCCTAAATGGCGACACTGAAGACATTTTACTAAACGAATGGTGATGTCATTCCCGAGACACAAAGCCTCTGATTTGTAAATGCAGGCTTTCCATGCTTTTTGCATCCAGCAAGACTCCAAATGTGCATTTGAGTACAAATGCGGTGCAGCACACAGCCGCTTCAAATGCTGTTGTCGACGAGGCATTTTATGTTTCCTGCCTGTTGATGAACATGAGAAGAATCAGCAAGAGCAAATGCTGAGTATTTTTTATCTGTTTTGATGTCAACAGAAGAGTTTCATTGAAGGGTTCCAGCAAAAATATGTTTTTGTATGAAATTATGACCCTTTAAATTCTGTCTTTGAACATTGTGGAATTTTGTTTTCTTAATAAAGATTCTGCTTTGTGGAAAAAAAACATCACTGCATATGACTGGGAAGGCAAAAATGGTAGGCCAAGTAGTGATGGATGAAATCATGCTTCATGAACCATTCATATTCTGTTTAAATGAGGGCATAAAGCATGCACCAAAGCAAACCAAAGGCACCACCTAGTGGGGAGTAAAAATACAGCACATGGTTCATGAGGCATCATTTTGTCCATCACTAAGGAAAACGTATCATTGGCATTCGCCTCACTAGCATGTGTATATCTGGCAATAGCTGTGTCTAATCTGCGGCATTATGTGCCATTATTTTTGTGTTTGATTCTTCAGTCAACTTCTAGGTTAAGTCTGATTTTTTTCTCTGCAATTTTTTGTTAACCCTTTTAGCTTATTGGCAACTCTAAAGCAGTTTTCCTATGTGTCTGTTTATTTTTCTCCCCTTACTGATTTTGCAGTGCAGGGTTCCAGCCAGTCCAGAGCCTCTCCACGGGGGCACAGGGCACATGTTAGGGCATATTCTGTTTGAAATGCCCCTTCATGACAGAACACACAAGCTGATATGTGCACAGGGCTATTTAGAGACACTGATCCATCTAAACAACACATCTTGTGTGCTGTGGGAGGGAACTGGAGGATATGGGGGTGTATTTCTTTCCAGTGATTTTAAATAATTGCTTATTTAAATAGCTCTGCAGTGGAGTGGAACCTATCTCTGCAAACACACAGCATAATACAAAAGAACTCTTTAGGTGGGATACAAGCACATTGTAAGACATTTGAATAGACACACATTTTCACCCACATAATAATACACTAAGAACAGCATAGACAGCCTATTAGGACTTGCCTTTTTTGGATGGATGGAGGAGTGTCATTGCATCACAAGTAAAGATATGCAAGTTGACTCCTGGGTGGAGTATAATGAAAATTAAATATTGCCAAATGTCAGGGGCTGTGCATGTATTTTTGGGTTTACAGTACAGTTTTGTTTAATCAATAAAGTCACGGCTTTTGTTACAAATTGCAACATAAATGTTTTTATTGTGTATCTATGTATAATGAGAAATAAACATAACAGTTACAACAGTAAGATAAAATTTCCACAAAAAGTATGCACTGAAGTTTTACATTTTAACAGTTTTGTAGATACTCTATATCAGGGGTGGGCAATCTTACCCAGAATGGGCCGCTGTATATGTGGGTTTTCGCTGCACCTCCTTAATTAGATAGACTAATTAGAGGACTGATTGGCTGAAGAGTCCTCACACCTGGGTTTGAACAGCTGACCTTAAGGTTATCCCAAAAACCTGCACACACACCGGCCCTTTGTGGATGAGATTGCCCAGCCGTGCTCTATATGGACAAAAGTAGTGGGACACATCTCTTATTATAATAATTGATACTTTTATTGATTGCTGTGGAGAAACTGTCTTTCTACACCTCCCTCGATTTGCTCTTTGTGGAATAAGCTGTCCGCAAAGGGCAGCCACCTGTTGTGGCACTCAGGGAGCTGGGGGTTAAGGGCCTTGCTTAAGGACCTATAGACATGCTGAGGCTGCGTTTGAACTGGTGATTGTCTGATTATGAGCACACAGGTTTAGTCCACTGAGCCACACACTGCCCCATTGAATTCAGATGTTTCATTGAGACCCATTGCTACAGGTGTATAAAGTCAAACACCCAGACATGCAGTCAGGTTTACAAACATTTGTGAAAGAATGGGTCATTCTGAAGAGCTTGTTGAATTCAAGTGTGGTACTGTCATAGGGTGTCACCTTTGCAATAAGTCAGTTTGTGAAATTTCTTCCCTGCTACATATTTCACGGTAAACTGTAAGTAGTATTATTACAAAGTGGAAGCATTTAGGAACAACAGAAACTCAGCCACGAAGCGGCAGACCAAGTAAAGTAAGAGAGCGTGGTCGCCAAGTGCTGAGGTGCATAGTGCGTAAAAGTCGCCAAGACTCTGTTAACTGAATAACTGCAGAGTTCCAATCTTCCTCTGGCATTAACCACAGCACAAAAGCCTTAATGCCCAGCAACAGTGCCTGACCTCACAAATGTTCTTCTGGATGAATGAGAAAAAAACAGACACACTTCAAAATCTTGTGGAAAGCCTTCCCAGGAGAGTGGCAGCTGTAACAGCTGCAAAAGGGGGATAAATTTCATATTGATGCCTATGGATTTAGAATGAGATGTAATAGAAGTTTCTGTAGGTGTAACGGCCAGGTGTCCCAATACTTTTTTCCATTCGGCGTGTTAGAAGGTCACTTCATTACTAGAAGCTGCAGTACCAAATGCCTCCACCATGTGTCACTCAGGTCAACCTTTGTTTTTTTGACACTGAGGATGTCGACAGAAGTCGAGGTGGCGATGGATGCAACTGAAAGATGACGGACACTACGGACTTGAAAATGGCAGCAGTCACTGTAAGCGTTCTGTAGTTTCTCGGAGTGCCACATGGGGGAGACAAATTTATCAGAATATGAGTGCTCTTTGACGGGGAGTATTTAAGGCTTAATATATGCATGCTATTAAATTTATTAATATCAAAATCTGCAAGCCAGTGTGCACCAAAAATTTATATTGACAGAGCAGTGCTTTGGCAGAGAATCTAGAAGGTATGAATATCCCCACAGTACGCATGTGAGTGACTAGCTTAATGACTGACAGACTGACTCACAGAGACCGTGTACCAGTCTGAAGAGATAGGCCAGTGAATGACAGGTCTGCCGTGCACCAGTCTGAAGAGATGGGCCAGTGAATGACAGGTCTGCCGTGCACCAGTCTGAAGAGATGGGCCAGTGAATGACAGGTCTGCCGTGCACCAGT
>JAODLD010000088.1:1178636-1195762 GCA_026781065.1 Mormyrops boulengeri | reverse complement strand
CCCCCCCCCCCCCCTCCTCCCGACCCCCCCGCGCGTGGCGGTTGTTGTGTTTTTTTTTTTTTTTTTTTTTTTTTTTTGGTTGTTTGGGGGGGGGGGGGGGGCGCCCACAGCTGGCCAGGCTTTTCCTTATCCCCCGCCCCCCTCCATCTCGCTCTGACTCACAGGCACACAGAAGGAGAGAGCCATTTAATTGTGTTGAAAGAGAGGGGGGATTAGGGACACTGCATGAGAGGTGATCTGAGAGAGGGAGGGAGGAATGGGGGTGGGAGTCAGAGTGCCAGGCCAAAGACACACTATCTCACGCTCGCTCACAGGGAGTCTCAGGGCGAGCACAGGCAGGCACAGGCACCCTGACACAGACACGCACGGCTCCCGAGACACTGACAGCGCAGTCCTTTCAGAAACGGAGGGATTATAGGGACCCAGTCCGGCTCTTCTAACCATGTGCTGAGGTCCGTCTGACCACATCCTGAGCACTGAGGGGAGCCGCAGTTGGCTCAGGAGTGACACAGACGTGGCAAAACTAAATAAAACTAAGTGTCACTATATGAAATTGGACGTGGAACTATGCCAGGCCAAGCTGACACTGTGGTTTCAAAGATACAAAGACAGGGCAGGAACCCGAGAAAGACCAATTACAAAATATGTAGCAGTTACAACATTCTAATTAGAAAGGCGGCTTACTGTGCCAGAGCATGAGGAATCCATCCATCATCCGCAGGGGGCCTTGGAGCACATCCCAGGCTGCAAAGGGCACCAGGCAGCGGCTCACCCTGACCGGGATGCTGCTCCATTGAAGGGCAAACGCACAGAGTTTGGAGACAACCATTAGCCTAATTGCATGTCTTTGGGCTGTGGGAGGGAAGAGGTGTGGAAGAGAGCAGGCTGATGACACAGAGAGTGCGAGCTCTCAGAGAAATGTAAGGTGACAGTGTGGCCCGCAGAGCCACCGTGCTGCTCCAAAATATGACATGTATTATAAATTTTTTTGTAATATATATACACACACACACACACACACACACACACACAGTATATATATAGATGTGTGTTGCTGAAGGGCCCACATATATATATATGAAATATTCATGTTCATGTAATAAGCATGTAATTAGCAACACTCATTCTTTTACGTTCGGAAACTTTGAGGTATCCTACAATAAATTAATTAAAAGCTCTTTTTCCTCACAGCTGTCCATTACGGAGATGCTGGCGGTGTACATCTTTGTAAATTCAGCCACTGAATTTAGCACGCAGCATCTACAAAACCACACTTTGACAATTGTGAATATTACTGTTTTATTCTTCTTCTTGATGAACATTAAACATACCTTGATAATACAAGTCACAGGATGGAAAATATGTCTGAGATTTTTTTAACAAAAAAATAAGCACTTGAAGGAAGCTCCTAAAATACAGGGTAACAACATCACTACGGAACGAACCGGGAAACCACATAAGGACAAGACACAGGAAGTCGCAGGCAAAGACAATATGTGGACAACGTCGCCTTTGTCGCTCCACCGCTAAACTGTCCCTCGCTCGTCCGTTTTCACACAGGCGCAAACTGCTCCCCATGGCCCTAACGGTCGGAACCACAGTGACACCTCAGGTCCGGAATGTGAGCCCAAGACCATAACAACACGATCGGATGTGACCTCCATAAACTCAGCCATAGACAGATAGCCAGCAGATTCAGACCGCTGCACCTGGGATACTGAACAAGAAACCATCGACACCTCAATGGGAGACCACTCACATCGTTATAGCCACCAGTCATATTGCTGGGTTGTCCGGCAAAGGAAATAAACACAACACAATGTCAATATAACAGCCCGACGTTATACGTGAGGAAACACTGGCCCTGGTCATATTTACACGTTACAATGACCCCAAGTTTTCGAAGCACAACGAGAGACGCCTTACCTCATAGCTATTCTTGTTTTGCTGCTTGATTTTATACAAAGTGACTGTTTACCCATTAAATACAACTGGGGGTTTAACCGGAGCAGTTAGGGTTAAGCATCCTGCTCCAGATTTAACCACAAAGTTCCCCCGGGACCCCGGACCAGAAAATATCAGGATAAAAGCCTTTCGCTGTAAGGTTGGCGTGGTTTTGATTGCTTCTCAATGTTTTCAAAGAGATCCCTTTTTTAATCCCCTGGTTATAGAACGAAGTGTCAGGAACCCAGTAAAGGTCTAAGTAATCTAAGAGTCTAAATTCATGTTGTGTCTAGTTGTGTAGTAATACTTCATCATGAATTGTGTCACCTGATCCCTGCTCTTCCCTTGCTCTGCTGTGTCTTCCCGCCTCTTTCATCATTTTTTTCTCCAAAATGATTTAACAACCATGCTGACCAATTCACTATGTAATAAAACTAGCTTGTCGGTTTACTTAGACAGCACCTAACTATTGGACCAACTAGTCCAGTTAATAGAAACAAAAACAATGAAAATAACATCAAATTTCTTGAATGCAGAGTCTTTCCCCGGGGCATCACATCCCCTCAGGCTCAGTCCCTCTAACTGACTCGTTCCTGTTCTCCTCTGAGACAATCTGCAAATCCTCCCGAGATTTAGGCTTGTTGGGCGACTCAGCCAATCGTGGCATCTCGGCATCTTCTCCTTGGCTCCCATTGGCTGGGCCTGGAGCTGTTTCCTCTTTTGGGTCGCTACTATTGGTCAGGAAGGCTTGGTATTGGTTCCAGAAGCTCGCGGGACTGCCGGTGGTGGGGGTGAGCGTGGGGGCAGCAGAGGCTGAGCTGGCCACACGAGGAGGGCGGGGGGCTGCTTGGCGGGGTGTCTTCACCACCCCCCCATGGTGCTTCATGTGGCCCTGAATGTAAATGTTTGACCATTAAAACCGCGAATGGTTTCACCTGCAGGTACTCAAGTTGTATCGTGAGAATGTCATTAAGGCAATGGTACAAACAACATTAAGAATCATACAAAAGGTTGGAAGGTAGTTTTCAAAAGGTAGCATTAGCTTAGATAGGCAGGCTTGTTCCTAACAGGATGGCAAGCACATCTTCATGTCAGTTACTCCATATCAGGAACTCCTGGTCAATGGGTGTTTCTCAATAAGCATACTTGACTGTACTTGTGTTCTCACGTACCAGTTTTATGTCATTTTCCATTGCCGAAAGCCAGTTCCAATACTAAGAACAGGAGTACAGAGGACGGTACAAATCCCCAAATATCAAGGATACATCCTCACCAAATCCCATGACTCATTGCACCCCAAGTTCATTCTCAGGAGGCAAGTCAGCAAGACCAGTCTTACCAAGACCACAACCATGATCTTAGCCTTCTTGATATTGAGAAACACCCAATGTTTCCTTAACTTGAGACTATGTTCAATTCATCTGAAGCTTTTATCCAAAGCAACAGGAAGGACTGCACTCTGAGTAGGCTCCCCAGGATTTGGACCCAGGACCGCTGCATTATTAGGACAAAGCTCTATGTTTTGAACTACAGTAGCAGATGGGACTTGAAGCCTGGAATCTCAGATTAAAAATTCGATGTGCTCCCAACTGAGCTATTGCAGCTGACTAATACAAACTTCTTGCATTAGTCAGTGCCAAGGGTTCTGCCCAGCCAGCACTATACTTCGGAATATCCCGGGTAGGCTGCTCCCCAGGCCTTACCTTCAGCCCGCTACGGCTTGCGTACTCCTTGCCGCATTCGGAGCAGCAGTAGGTCTTCTTCTCAGGTGGCCGCGGCGCAGAGGGTGGGGTGATTTGGACATCAGGCCCCACGGCCTTGAATCTCCCCCCATCATCCCTGGGGGGTGAGTTGAGAATGATGCCCTCCCTGGCTTCCTTCCTGGAGGGGGCATGTGGCGCCAGGACGCCCTGAGATTTGGGGAGTCCCCCGCACACTGCGTCCGTGGGTGGAGCCTCTGGTTCGGGCACCACCCCTTTGTCACTCTTTGGCGCCGGGGCCCCACTGAGGGTAAGTTCCTGGGGATGCTCCACCGCTGGCTCAGATGGATCAGCGTTTGGACCCGCAGCAGGACCAGGGAGGGGCGGGTTTGGAGAGGTTCGGATCTCGGCACATGATTTGGGCTCACTGCCGGTGGTGTCCATGGCGTCTGGTGATGGGCCGGGAGGAGGGCTGTGGTTGCTGGGCAGGATTGGCATACTGACAATGGGGCCTGGGGTCTCAGGGGAATCCTCCTGTTTGGACTTGGTGCCCCTGGGAGGTGTGGCCTCGTTTCCTTCATTATGCTTCTGTAGGACAGACTTAACAGGAGAGTTGGGCGCAGGACTGGAGCGACCCGTCAGGGTGGGGGCAATGCTGGGTTTTAGATCTGCCTGGGAGTCCTCACTAGAGGGCACTCTAGAGCTGGAGACTGGCACACTGGCAGACAGCACTGGGGGTTCAGAGCTGCCCAGTGAAACAGGGTCAGCGGATGGGTTAAGGGTGGGGTCGGGACTCAGGTCGGCTGGGGGGACTAGATCAGGGCTGGAGGACCCGGAAGGGCTGTGGTTTGATCCCTCGGCAGAGAGCGGGGTGATGTTGACAGACAAAGGTGCGACACCACCCCCCAAGAATGGGTTCGAACCAATACACTGACTGCTGGTGGCAATGGGTCCGGAACCAAGTAGCTCACCAGTACCAACGCTAAAGAAACGGGACTCGGCCTGGGGGGAACCTTCAGGTGGTGGATCGACTCCCCCTGGTGGTAGCTGGCCTCCCAGGTGCATGCGGATGTGGTGCTGGAGCACCAGGGCATTGGTGAACTTGCGCTGGCAGAGCGGGCAGGAGTTGTGTGCGCGGGCTGGGGGCCGGGCCCGGTGCGTGGCCTGGTGAGCACGCAGGTTGCCCTTGGTGGAGAATGAGCGGCCACAGAGGCGGCAGGGGAAGGGCCGCTCGCCCAGATGTGTGGCCTGATGCAGCCTGAGAGCCCGAGGGCAGCTCAGCACCCGTAGGCACGTGCCGCACTGATTGGGCGCCAGGTTGGGCGGGCCAGCACCCACCACGCCCAGACCACTCACCCCAGTGCCGCCACCTACACCCAGAGCTGCCATCATCTCCCTGCTGAAGCCGGATGCCGTGGTGATGGGGAGGCCACTGCTGAAGCCGGTGCCACTGGTGGTGCTATTCGGTACAGCCTCGCTGGAGCCTGAGGCCTGGGATTCCTCCAGAAGCTTCTGTGGCTCCTTTTCTAGCTTCTCCACCAGCTTCTGCAGCTTGGAGGTATCAGAGGAAGAGGAGGCAGAGGGGGAGGAGGAGGTCTGGGCCTTGGGGTAGGGGGAGAAGGGAAAAGTGAGCTGGGGGTGCGGTCCGGAGATGTGGGACCCGGGTGGGGGTGGGGCGGCGGGTCGGAGCAGGGCCAAGCCAGGGTGGTGATGCTGGGAGGGGGTGCTGGGGAAGAGGAGCTTTGGGAGGTGGGCCAGCTGGGAGTAGGCGGAGTGGGGCAGCATAGCAGGGTGCGGGGGCGTGTTCTCATCAAAGCGTTTGGCTCCTTTGTACAAGCTGGCAATGGATGCCAGGGGACTCGAGGAGGATGAAGATATGGTTGAGGAGGAGGAGGAGGAGGCAGAGGAGGAAGGAGGGCCCGAACCGGAGGAAACCGCAGCAGCGGCTGCCGCTGCAGCTGCTGCACGATTGAGCTGTAGCAGGGAGTGAGCTGTGGAGAGCAGGGCCAGGTCAACACTGGGCGGCAGGGGGAGCGTGGCTGGGGGTGGGCGGGCCCCGGGGGTGGAGCCTAGTGAGAAGCCAGCAACCGGTGTGCCACCCTCGGAGCCCTCCCCGAACACGTCGTCCTCACTGCGGCGCTTCCGGCGCTTCTGCGCCACGCTGGGAACAGCAGGCAGGGTGCTGGGGGCTGTCTGGGTCTGGTCAGACCCCGCCCCGAAGAGGGAGGGTGGCAGCAGGGAGAGGGAGAGCTCGGGATTCTGCTCGCGGTGCCGCAGGAAGTGGACCTTGAGGTTGCCGCGTGTGGTGAAGCGGCTGAGGCACACGGGGCACTGGTAGGGCCGCTCGCCAGTGTGCGAGCGCAGGTGGATCTGCAGGGACGAGTCACTGCTGAAGAGCTTGCCGCAGAATCGGCAGGCGTGGGACAGGCGCCCAAGCGAGGACCCCGCAGGGCCCCCGGACCCAGACCCTGACTGCTGGGGCTCTTGGGAGGGGCCTGGAAGCGAGGTGGAGGCTGGTAGGGGTGGGGTAAAGAAGGGCAGGCCGCTCGCACTGGCGGAGGTGGTGTTGGGCGACTTCTCATGCAGGTACCGCGGGGGCATCCCCAGGGCCAGTGAGAGAGGGTAGTGGGAGGCAGATGTGGTTGCTGTGGAGCTTGAGGAGGAGGAGACCGAGGAGGACAAGGCGGAGGACGATGAAGAGGATGCCCGGGTGATGTTTCCAGGATAAGCTCGGACGGCGGCGCCACCCACCGCTTCGTACTGAGGCTTCAGCGGGCGCAGGACATGTGACATAGGGTGGGGGGCCTTGGCCTTGGACACAGTCTGGGGCAAAAGGGAGGGAAAGCAGGCTAGGAGAGGAGGCGCAGAGGGCTGTGTGGGTAAGGGTAGAGGAGGCCCGGAGGCGCCATCACCCCCTTCCAAACAGAGCTGGGGCAGTGGTGGTGAGTCCAGGCCACATGCCACACCGCCCAGCTGCAGCACCTGCTTGCAGATCTCCTCGGTCATCTGCATCTGGTAGATCTGCCTCTGCTGCAGCACCCGCAGCTCCTCCAGGATAACAGCGATGCTCAGGTGGGGGCGGGGCGGCTCGCCTGGGCTGGGGGCGGGCGTCACCGGACTGGGGGGGCCCTCGGGCACTGGGCTGGGGCTGCCCGGATGAGGGGGGACACAGGAGGAGGAGGACGACGAGGAGGAGGTGGTGGTGGTGGCGGAAACTCCCATCTTCGGGGAGGCCATGAGGGAACGGGCCTGGCTTTGGGAAGAGGAGGCCGGGCTGGAGGAGTGCTGGGTCGGGGAGCGGGCCTGTGAGGACAGTGAGGGGTAGGGGATGTCCGGGGAGTGGGAGGAGGGACCGTCTGACAGGGAGGCGGGGTGTGGAGCTGGCTGGTTGGGAGAGCGGGAGGCAGGGAAGCTCTCAGTGGGGAGGGAAGGATTGTGGAGGCCCCCAGGGGAGGGGCAGGGCGCTAGGGGAGACTGGCCGTCGGGCAGCGGAGAGGAGGCGGAGTCTACCGTTAGAAAGGCAGACAGAGACTTGACGGCCACCTGCTCATCTGAGGAAACAGGAACGAGAGACAGAACAGATACCTTGGTTATGTCAAGCTTGTTTCCAAGAATCGTCGTAGGCTTCATGCATTTCAAAAATGGCTTATCGACTATGAAAGCACTTCTACATTAATTCTGTCCAAAAGAAAAGACTGAAAAGACTCTCCCAGGTCAAGCTGCCTTCACTGAACATGTCTGGCACACATCACACAAATTTTTGGACTTGTCTTGAAATGCCGAGTACCGCAGGGGCTGTGAAATATGTTGTGCATGTTTCCATACACTCTATAGCAGGGGTTCTCGGTGTTTTGATCAAGGGGCCGCATCAGATTTTTGACGGAGGTCCAGAACAACGTCCAGTAACAAAACTGCATTTCATGAACTTTAATGAATTACTGAAACTTCATTACTTTAATGAAGTACTGAAAACATATATCGTCTCTGCATGCATCTTCAAGTTAATCTGTGACCAGGTAAAGAAGTATATTATTTATTCAATTAAAACCTGCACTCACCTGCCCAGATCCCTGAACGAGCTGTTGTTATACCAGGGTATACAATAGTATACCCCTCCTCCGATATGCTTTGCTTTTTTATATTCTTAGCTGGCTCTTCATCTCCACAGTCTTTATCTCTTTATCCCTCTCTATCTCATCATCCATCCAACCCATAACAGCCACCTTCCCCCCAACACACACACACCATCTCTCTTTCCACCAACGCTAACAGCCAACCTTGCTGCCACGGCAACACATTGCAAAGGACAATGGACATCACCACGGCAACCTCTAACCCCTCTTAACCCACCCCCTATTCCATTGGTTGAGTCTTTCATCTCTCTATCCACCCTTCCCCCCTGACCCCACGGGGTCAGAGGTCACCTCTCATTTAGGGGTCTTGGCCGCTGTCCAGTCGCTGTGATTGGCTAACAGACTTGACCCGTGGAGTGCCGGGGGTCACATTCTTTCAGAGTCCTCTGCAGAGAGAGGGAGCGGCGAGCAAAAGAAAACACACCAAGCAAATGACAGACAAGGCGCGGGAAGGAGCAGCATGGCCCCGAGAAGCTGAGAACTGTACCCAGCGGCTCGCCAAAAGCAGGCAGGACACCTGTGCTAACCAGTCCACACGTGCACGCACGGCGAATTGCACGCTGCACACGAGCAGACGCACACTAGCACGCCCCAGCTCAGGAAATGGTGTAAAGGCCATGTACGAGTGTCTCTGTGTGAGCGCCGACCGTGCAGCTCTACACCTGCTCACAGTGATGGGGACCCCCCCCACATGCACACACACCCCCACATGCACACACACACAGTGTTCATGGTCCTGGCGCTTGTTCACGGCTCACTGCTTGGCCACAAAGGCCCGGAAGGACAATAGAACCTCATGCTGCTGCAGTTTCGGCAATTTCCCAGTATACCTCTCTCCTCCTTAACATTCTTCCATCTCTTTGTCACACTACCTTCCTGTCTCTCTCTCTCTCTCTCTCTGCTCACTCCATGTCACTCTTCGCTCTCAACAACCCAGCATTTTTTTTTTTGTCCCTGATACCCATACACGTTTACTGAATCTTCAGCATTCTCTCTCTCTCTCTCTCTCTCTCTCTCTCTCGCTCTCTCTCTCCTAACTGGGTGGTCTGTTCACTCCTGCTCTGGCAATATGAGCACACTCGCTGAATGGATATCAGAATGTAAGAGAAAGAGCAAGTGTTAGAGAGGAAAACAGGGGTAACATGGAGAAAAGTAGAAAGTTTAATGCAGAAAGAAAAGGAGAAAAGAGAGATCAATCCCCCTTTACCTCCCCCCCCCCCAAAAAAAAGCAAATGAAAAAGATCAGAAGTCAGGGAAAGCCGTAAAACTCCTATTAAACTGACACTCACCTACCCACCAGCACACAATATAAAACATGGAATGCAGGTTTAAATGGATTCGTGTTTTTACTACCACCTTCTGCGTATTCAAGGCAATAACGGGGCGTTTTTAAGTCAAGCAATGAACGGGACTGCAGCCGCAATCATTATAGTTCGGGCTCCACGTCTCCAGGTCATTACCTGCCTACAGCACGAGTACAAGACCAGAATCAAAGTAAATATCAGTACAGCGCGGATTATAACCTCGTTTGTATCTCGAACACCCATCGACTATTAATGACATGTTCGCCACCCCCCCTTCCCCCAAAAAATACCTGTTTCCCTAGGATTTATTACACGTGACGTCCGAAAACCTATCATTCTTATAGTCGTCTGTTTTGCATAAACCGATATTTTTACGCATGGCTATACCGGGTCGCCCCCAGCAATCGTTTATAAAAGTTGCTATAGCTGTTAATTCCAACACGTATGAAATCCTGACTATGACAACTGCTTCATACGTATTTTCTAAAGTTTGACGATTAAACAAATTATTTTGCAAATAAAGCAAATGAACAAAAAAAACTTGTTCAGATTTAGAATTTAATACATAATGAACATATCGCTAATTATATCATCAACTACAAATATACGTAGAATCTAACATTATTTTCTCAGCATTAACATGAACATCTGCATATAAACGTAATTAATGAACTGGACTCAATGCATTTAACAATTTTTGCACAAAATCATCTTGAAATACCCGTGTTATTAGCCTATTATTATTATTGCAGTAATACGAACATGGGAATATGGGAATAAGAGAGCCGATAAAGGGAATTTTTCTCACCCTGCGTCAGTATCCGCGTGCTCCCGAGAACCGAGTTCACGAGCTGCTGGGGCCGTTTCTGTTTCCGGCGAGACATGATTCACGAGGGCACCGAGGGAGAGGGGGCATCGGCCAGCACAATACTTCACACGCTGGACCAACTCCAAATAGCCTCCCCAAAAAGTTTCTTTTCTACCACACTATAAACCCCCTATATCGCCAAAAAGTTTTTTCCCACTTTTAAAGCGAAGTTACAATAATAAGCGCTCAGGACCATGTCCATAGTGATTAAGCTGAAAAGTAATAGAGCAGCTTTCCCATCCACATCTATAGCTGCCGTGCGAATTTGCGAGTGCGCGTGTGTATGTATGTGTGGCCGTTTTTCTCAACAAGTCCTCTCTTTCTCCCGACTTACCCACCGTGCCCCCCCACCCCCCAACACACACACATACACACACATACACACAGTCTTCTTGTCCTCTCTTAACATTTGCATTTAAATAGCGAGGAACAACATCTCTCTCACTTTTTGGATAATTAATTCCCCTCCCCCACACTCTCACTCCACCTAGCGCTTTTATGAGATACCACGCCACTTATAAACCAATATTTAACGAATTATACTACAGAGACCAGCACGGGCAATTGCCTTTCGCATTGTTTGCGTCTAGGTTCTTAAGGTTATCCACTAGCATAGTGGTTTTAACGATATATTTTATGACTAAGCACTTGAACCGGCTACCTGTAGCTAAACCCAAACAACATCAAAAATCAATGATCATATAAAATAGCCTGCAAAACAAATGCGTTGATAGTTTGATTGATCTTATAATTTAATACAGCAATATAAAGTCTAGACGTTTTATTATACTAAAAAAATCTTCAGAATTTCTCGTTAGCTGTCTTTACTGCCTTTGTTCCCTATTCATGTATGCTGTTATTAATTAACAAATAATCTTATAATGGTTTCCGCATGAACGACATGTATCAGTTTGATATTGGTAACAATTAAATGATTAATTGATATCTGCTAGCCTATATATAGCTACTGCGGATTATTATAAGGGCATATAATATATTGTTATTTTACTATGTAATATATTGTACAAACTGGGTAAAAACAATCTGGCCAGTGATCTTGGGTTCAGAACTTCAGGAAGATGAAGGCGCTATGTCACAGAAAGAAGGCGGTTCCAATCTGTCTGCGAATATGGGCAGCGATCTATGTAGACCAGGCAATGTGTGAGAGCGCGCTGTTCGTGGTCCCTCCTCTCTTCACTTGCGTACTTTTGCCCGAGCTCTATTTAAAAGCTAGTGAATGGATAAGAATTCGTAACAATGGCGGTCAGGACACACTCGGGTGAGCATATCTCTCGGAGCCTCAAGGGATACACTGTGCTACTGACATGCTGCACAATGGCCCCTTTTCAATCCCAGGACCTACTGCCATACCACGTGGAAGTGGAATAGGAGACATACAGAGGGGCAAAGAAGTCTGTACTTTTTAAGTCGTAGTTTATGCACCCTTACACCGGAGGGCACAACGACCCACAAACCTCCAACAAAGTAGTACGGGAGAATTTATAGAAATGTATATAAAACCTATTATTAATACCGAATGTGTGGACTTACTAGTGCTTGTTCGATATTAAAAATGCACGTATTTCAACTGAAATATATTATAAGACACTGCTATGTGTCACGATACGAGAGAAAATGATAACAAAATACATCCGATGTCCTTCAAAAATGGGGTTAGTGTATAACTTCACGAGTAAGACCGGAACACTACAGTATGTTCCACTTACTACCGCAAGAGGGAGCGGATAGTTGCAACCTGAGACTGAAAGTTATTAGCGCGACCATTTTAACGGCTGCACTTACCGAAAATCAGACTTGCTAATTAATTAATGAATTAATGAATTAATTAATTTGGGTCATTTACACGAAATGGACCGATCTCTGGCATACATAAAAACGTGGCACGATAGGGTGCCCTAATAGCGCCATTTGCGGTGAGGTGTTTCGACATTGCAATAACACGAGGGACACTGAAAGGCTGGAGAAAAAGAATTCAATACCAACAATATTTTATCCCAAAGTCTTATTAGTTAAAATTATTCATAAATACTTCTTATTTAAACAAGCTTTTAGTTGAGTCTTGGTCATTCTTTTACTCACATTGTTTACTCTTAAACGGTTTAAACGCCTCTGAGCACTTCAAAACACAAAAAGGATCGAGAATGCATAATTTAGAATAGTATATCATTTAGAATGTAACTGATTACTGCTGAACAGTCAGTAGTTCTTGATATTACCATTCTTCCAGCCAAAACTGACCATCCATCCATCCATCCATCCATCTATTCATCCATCTGTTTTTGGTTTTGTATTGGACTGTCTCATGAAAAATAAAATAAAACAAATGAAGAAATAAAACACCTGAATGTTATATGGCTTGATTTTGTTAGTTGCTCTGATTGTGAAGATTATTTTTTATGAAATGGTAATCGCGTTTTTGCTATTCTGGGGAAACTGGGACAAACTTGGACAGTTTGTGTCCCAAGACGTGGTGAAACAGCACAGGATGTATTTACACAGCGAGCACACAACACAGCCGTGCAATAAAGTGATTCCGATCAAACAGTTACCCCGGGCTACCACAGCAGTGCGATCTGGAAATTTGGACCTGCCGTCTTTGGGCCGCAAACCACGTTTGCCGTCACCCTCCTCACGATGCTGTAGTAATGCAACTTTGAATCACTGTTTCTGGTTTCAACTCGGATCCCATCTATCTCCTGTTCTTTATTTTATTTATCTTTAGGGGCTTAGATTGCTTGTTTGTTTGGGGTCAATTTTTTGTTTAACAGAAATGGATGATCAGATGATTCAAATGGTAAAATGGTAAAATACTATTAACTTTGGTAGTGAATTTACAGCAGAAAAGGAAAGCCATATTTAATGAGCACAAAAGCAACAAAATGGAATTCCAATTGAGCGTTCGTTGAGCAAATGTAAATTACTGTGGTTCGTGACATTGCAGTCCATAATAGAAGCAGGTAGGTTAGATAATTCTACCACTAGTTCATTGTTCGCTGACGCCATTAATGTAATGGATGGTTATGTTAATGGTCAAAGTGATCATTCGTTTCCTTCATGAGGATTTTAGCAGACCAAAATTTGTACACAACTGCTTTTTCAAACCTACAATATATAGAAATATATATATCCAGTTCATTAAAAAGAGCAGATTTTTTCATGCATATTGCAATGAATCATTCAATAAAAGCAAAATTCACATATTTGGCTGTATACTGACTGTTCCATTGATACTTTATGGAGCAACACATTTATGGATGAATATAACAACTGCCGTACTGAGGGTAGTTTAAGATGAACGTTGACAGATATGCATAAGGGCAATTATCTTTTTTGGAAGTTTCCCATCTGAATGTATTTAAGATTCCTTCACTGCCAGCGCAGTTATTTATCATAATCATCGATACACGCTTTCTTATACATAGGCATCGCTTGTTCATAGCAACTCCAATTTTTTTTAACGAAATGAGAATTTATAAAAAAAAATACACAAGCGAAATACATCAAGTCAGCCTGTATGTCAAAATATAACTGTAGCGTTGTTATCGAAGGAAAAATACTACGCATAATTTCAAAAAAAAGGGTCGGCGAACTCCACTCAATAACTTAGACCGCTCCTCTACTGTACACGCTACCTGTTGCATCCCTCTCCGCTGTATGATAATATGAAGTTATGATTAATACATTTTTATGACTGTAATATATCGTAAGTTTCTTTCTTATTATTGATTGGCCATGACAAAGTCAAATGGGATAACGTAAATTACTCACCCAAAATCGCCGCTCTTTGGGAATTGTTTAAAGACGATAAAATATTAGCTAGTATTCAGCCGGGATATCAACAATGCCATTTCCCGGCGTCTAGTTACCAAGGTGCGCAGTCGCCTTTCTGAGACAGTCCGCTCGGGACGCTGTGAAGATATATTATTTGTAGCGTCGTCGTAAATGGGACTATTTAATATATATATATATATATATTATTTTTTCCCCCCGTAACTACATTAGGGTATTGTTGTTTGTCGGAAACCCAGAAGAGGCGGGGAGGGTTGAGGGGTCTATGCGGTATCGAAAGAGAGAATTGGATTCCCGTCTTCCTGTCATCCTCCCTCCAACCCCTCCCATTCCCGTTTCTCTTTGTATTTAGAGAAAGCGGCCTGTGTGTCGGGCTCTCTTCTATGCGGCAGTGATGTCTGTCCGTCTGACTGTCTGTCCGGACCTCCTTCTCCGCGGCTGATGAGACAGCGCGCATAATGTTGTGCTTGAGAACTGTCACATAACATCACCAGCCGTCCAATCCATATTCTTCGGTAATGTAAAAAAAAAAAAAAAAACTTTGGTAGAGGGAATGCATTTTATTAATGCAAGCATGACCCTGTGTCTGGTATTAGTTACTACACCGGGATGTCCCGTTTCTTGTTTATGTCACTTCCTCTGTAGTACAATGTCTGACCGTATGCTGTTCTGTCTCACGTAGCGCGCTCTCTTTCCATAATCACCAACCATATAGTCACGAACCACGTACATCTCACCGTATCCGAAGCGTACCGTATTTTGTTACAGTCTGAAGATTGCCTTCTGACACAAATTCAACGTTAACTTAGCTAGACGTGCCTGGCTCTGATAGGGACACGTGAATCATGTAGGCTATTGGAAGGAATAGCCTGTTATGAAAGCCAAAAGCGACGCGGTTGAGTTACAGGTACCCAAAGTTCATTTTGCATTTTCACAAATGCGAATCAATTTACCAAAATCGATGCACTTAAATATTTAATGTAAATACTCTTCGAAGTGTAATCACACGTGTGGTACGTTTTGCTCTGCATTTACTACGTTATTTGGTTGAAAAGCTGTTTGTCGACTGCGAGCTCACCAGAAATAGGCCTATCAGAATCGCTGATAAATTAATAACATTAGTATAATGGCGTGTTCCTTAATTATTTTGATCAATTATTATAAATGTCAACGATCTATTTTTAATCAGTTTCTACATTAAAATAGGGTGATGTGAGTATACATTGATTTTGTTATAATTAACGTATTGCTAAAATACTATCATAAAAAGAAACCTGCAGATGCCTAGTTTGTTTAAGCTCTGTTTAAGTTTATTTAAGCCATTCTCTCAGGGTTTGAGCTGCCCGGGTCTCCGCATTCCGAGGTTTCATATGGACAGCTCACCTCCGCTTTCTGAGTGCGGCGCTGCAATTGTGTTATGACATAAAGGAGAGATCAATAAGACCCGTTCGCCTTTTATTTTCCACTTGCTTTAACCGCTTTTAGATGTGCCCTTCGGGTGCTGGTAAAGTGAGCCATGATGTTGCCGCGTTTCTCTCGATTGCAGTCCTTCTGAATGTCAGCTGCCTCCTGATGTATGTCATTAGCGTTAAACCTATAGTCATGGAGAGCATCTTCTGAGGAAAACGATATTTTAAGCCGCCTTCACTGCATAAACATGATTTACATACATGTCTTGGAACTGCGCAGACGTTGGGAGAGGTTATCAAAGTTAGGAATCAAACAGTAGCTGTACCATGTGAAGGTATTCACTCCCCTTGGTGTTTCTCCAGTTTTTCCGCATTACGTGTTGGAATTAAAAATGATTTCTATTTGGAATCTATGTAATGCATATAACAATATACTCCAAATTGTTGAAGTGAAATGAATATATAAAATACTCTGTGAATATGCATGTATGCATATATATATATATCTGTGTATGTGGTAAAAAAGTACAAATTGAAAAGTTCATATATATATTCATCACCCTTAGATACCAGTTACCTTCAGAAGTGACATAATTAGTTGAGTAAGGTCCACTTGTGTGTAATCGAAGTGTCACATGATCTGAAACATGATGCCTGTATAAACAGACCTGCTCTGAAAGGCCCCTGAGTGCATCATCACCATCCAAGCAGCATAAAGGCCAAGGAGCAACTCCATACAGGTCAGAGACCAAGCTGTGGGGAAGGACAGATCAGGGTCGCATTATTGAAAAAATCCCACACTTTGAATATCGCACGGAGCATCATTAAGTCCATTATAAGGAAATGGGAACAACATGGTACTGCTACAAACCTGACAAGAGAAGGCCACCCACCAAAACTTACAGGCTTATTGACAGAGATGCAAGGAAGACGCCAAAGATGACCCTGCAGGAGCTGCAAAGGTCCACAGCAGTGATGGGAGGACCATTTAAACCATTCACCCCACAGAGCAGGGCTTTATGGTAAAAAAATAAGTGAGAAAAAATAAGACAACTCTTTTGGAGTTTGCCAACAACATGTGGCAGACTCCCCTAACACATGGGAGATGGTCCTCTGGTCAGATTAAACTAAAATCTAACATTTTAGTCATCATGGGAAGCGCTGTGTAGCGCAAACCCTTCCTATCACCCTGAGAACACCATTCCCTCAGTGAAGCGTGGCGGCAGCAGCTCCTGCTTAATAAAATTATCAATTATAATTTCACTATATAATTAACAATGGTTGAATACATTTTGAAGTTTTTTTTTGGGCTATTCTCCAGCAGGGGTTACCAAACTGTCATGCATTTTGGTGAACAGTGAAGCGTGTTATGCAGCATAATTTGATAGCTGGGATACAAGAGCGGAGAACTGATGGTATTTCAAGCAAAGCAAGTCAGTTATCTTCAAATTATAGCTTAATTACATTGTAATTCTGTTACCGCTACTGTAGAACCAGCCTTACCAGTATAGACACACCTCAAAAATGAGAAATGCCAACGTAAAACACAGTCACGAATTCAATCAACATTATCTAAGTCAAATTAAGAGCTCAGCTGATACACAAATTGGCGCACACAGTACAGTACTCCATTAGGAGCAAGGTTAAACGTGTTCTGTTGAATGAAAGGAGGGGAAATCCAGCTGACAGAAGCCTCCAGATCTCCTTACTGCAGACAGCCAAAGTGACAGGGTATCCAGTACATGACGAGGTGATTCATGTTCTGTCATTAACATGTATGGTGAGGTTGTCAGTGAATGGAATGTTAGCATATCAGAAGTAGGCTGACCTCTTAAACCATGCTAGGGGGGGCACTATGAGATAGGATAGGGTTTGTAAACTACCATTTCAATTAAAAGGACCTGGATTTCACTTTAGCACTGAGTTCTTGCTGTGTGCTGATTGGTCAGTCTCCTATA
>JAODLD010000088.1:1166886-1178226 GCA_026781065.1 Mormyrops boulengeri | reverse complement strand
TTGATGGCTTCACTCTTGTTGCAGGACTGAAAGGACTGCCACCATGTGAGTGGAACATGGTTCTGCATCAAGTCCAGGTCTGGTGTTGATATCAATAGCCTACATAAATATGAAGGACATCAGTTAAAGCAGAAGAGCCTGGAATTTAATGAAACCACTAACTGGAGAAAGGTGTCAGTGAAAAGGTACGTTTCTAGCGAGTTGGTGATCCATGTATTAAAAACACTCATTCCCTGACCGGGAATCGAACCCGGGCCGCGGCGGTGAGAGCGCCGAATCCTAACCACTAGACCACCAGGGAGGGCTGCTTAGTCCTTTCAAAGAGATCCTATACTAAAGCCACTAAACGTCATTCTAAAGATTCGATATACGCGATGTGAAGATTACGGCAGTTCTACAAATTAAATAACGAGTTACCTCAGGTTACAGGATATAGACACATATAGGCGAGCAGTTATTTGTACTGCAGACCATTTGTTTATTAAACACAGATATTTTTGACGTCCTAAATTTGAAACAAGGTTATACTGTTCGGCTTAGTTTCTTGTCCAGTTATGAGAATTTAGTTAGCTTACGTTTTAGTTGCTGCGAACCAAACTACATAGAGAACGCCGAGGAAGGTTATTTTTAGGGTAAGGAAGGACGCTAGTCACATTATATGTTACAGTCTTTGGTTATCGGTGAATTGCTGTAAATTACTAATGAACGGTCTTCTTGAATAATGGGACGTAGGCCTGTTTAACGGTTGTTGAAACAATGCAACCACCACGCTGTAATAACAGCTAGGTGGCACTTTAAGGTTTAGTCTGTAAGACGCTTTCCACTTCCGTCCTTTAGGGGGTGCCATTTCACTATAATTAGGCCCACTACGGGGCGGTACAAAACATTTTCTTATAATGAAATATTTATAATACAAGCTAAATTTTAATCAGTATCGTCAAATATTTTTTCTTTCTTTTGGAAAGCTAGTCGAGTTACACGAAACGTTTAAATACTCAATTGGTTTTATTTAGACTTCTTAATTAATTCTTTAATCTTTCTTAATTCTTTAGATTAACGAACTTCCTCTATACGTAAATCTTACAAAGCCAATAATGTTCCTATTTTCTCAATCTTTCAAGTCTTATAAATGTAAGTTTGACATTTTGTTTTAATTTTTCAAACTTTTTAAACCACGAAACCGTACTTTGTGAAATATGATTTTCGTGTACCTCCCGGTTTCATTTTAAGTAATTTTCGTGATTAAAAATACATGCACTTGGAGCAATAATGCAGGTGTAGGCCTGGAATGGCTGCCTTTATTATAAGAGTCAGTGTGGGAATGTTTGCGATATGTCTTTTTTTAATGCCAAGGAGTTATTAATTGATTCGATGTAAATTTCTTTATTACCGTTGTCCAGTCGGGTCAACAGCTATAAAAGCTTCGTTTTTTTTCTGAGTTGCCTGGCGCTACTCCAAGGCTAATTACCGAAAGAATGGATGAATGGATAGGCCTTGACATGCAACAACAGAGCTTTTCAGTAGAATGAGACCTTTCAGTTACAGTCACTCTTGGAGAAAATTAGTGACAACAAACTAGAGCATGTTGTATGCCTTCTTACATAATGTGGGGTGTAAGGAAATCTTGTACCCAGAAAAGTCATCATTATTGTATTGGATAAGGAATATGGAAAATGGATGGATGGATGTAACAAGATGTAAAAGAAATAATAAACTACATGAAAAACTCAAAACAGTAGCTGTCATTTCCATGCTCCATGACCTTGGTCTGGTACATAAATGAGAAGAAGTGTTTAAGAAGCACAATCAAACACATGAACCACAAAATAGCAATGCTTTATCTCTCTCTCTGTCACCCATCAATCTCTCATCAGCACCAGCAGCAGCACAGGTCATGTGATGGCCATGGCAAGCGACCCTCAAAGGTCCGTCAGCTGTTTAAGCAGCCGGGCACATGGGATAAGCACCCCCTAGTGGCAGAGCTGAGCGTCTGGCATGCGGACGGGCGACAGCTGCGAGCAGGAACTCAGAGGTGAGCATTGCACAGTTTCTGGGCTTAGGGGTGAAAGTTGAAGCCCTTTACGGGAACCAGCAACCGGGGTGGGGGCGGAGAAGTGGGGACAGCAGGAGACTGGCCCTGATCTCTACTGTGACAGACTGGGATTTAGGCAAAGGAAGCACAAGCCGATGTCTCCTAAGGTTTCGGTGCTCTGCCTCTGCCCATGTCTTACAGACTCATTCAGGCGGAAAAGCAGGTGAAGCTTCCGTCTTTAGATAGCAGAATAAGATACTACAGCAGACTGCAAAGCGCAGTGAGAAACTGTCACTTATTCGTCCATATGTTGAAGATTCGTTCTGCCCAGGGTGTCCCCTGCCTCGGCCCGTGTTTCCTGGGGTCAGCTACAAGCTCATGACAATCTTGTACTGGACGGATAGACGTTAAAAACAGTCTGCTCAGTCTAATTCTATTCTAGTGTTCCATGCTGTGTTTTAATAAATATTAAATATAAAACACAGGACAATTGGATGAGTGCTTCTTGAACCTGAGGGGAAAGTTTTTGTCTATTGGATTATTTCGGGCAACATTATAAAAAAGGAGGGCCATTTTCATTGCCTTTTTGGATGTCCGTTCAAAGCCCACGGCAGATAAATGCTATAGTCCAAACAAGTTTGACAAACTGGCCAGGAAATCTGCTGGTGACTCTACTGTCATTATTTGTTAAACGCCTTTGTTAATGCGATCTGTGAATGTGCGGGTACACAGCAGTGTTGAGTAGAATGACACCACCCTGTTAAAATGTCACGCTGGAAGCATTCAGTGACGAAGAGCTGCCACAGTTCTCATCTGCTAAACGACTGTGCAGTGTGGTACAGTCACATGACTGCAGTGCCTTTAAGTGCACTTACTCTGTGACTGTGAGTGCATGTGCTTAACCCTTAAGCTTCTCCAAATAAAAGCACCTGTTCAGTGTGTAAATGAAAGGACAGGAAGATGATTATTAGTTCAGCATCAACAGATAGGTAGAGAATAGCAGCTATATTGTGTAGGGTGCATTGAGCTCAAGTTAATCTCCAGTGTCCACAATTAGGGGGTCCAATACTATTTTGCTATTATCAGTGCAGAGTAATAAGCGATGACTGTGTGTTCAACACTAGCTTGGCAGGGTGAATGAGATGTTTCCAATACTGGCATCTACTCAATAGCAAACAGCATGATGCATAATTACAGAGCATGGATGCAGTTATTTTCAGTAGCTGCAAGCCAGTTTTTATTAAATATTTCTCTATAACAGAAAAGTTTATAAAGGAAAATTATTAAGTATAAATTAATATTGATACATAACTGATGTCTCACACATTAAACAAAAAAAGCTACACACTTATATCACATAAAGCTGCACACCCATAAATGGGTTTGAACTAGTGAACATAAATACACGCTCATTCACAAACACAGAAACACACCAATGAACATTCATAAATTGTCACATTTATTGTCACAAGCCCAAAAATTAACAATAAGTCACCGATACAATGCCACAGCAGTATTTCCATGGTGTCTGTTAGTGACGGACAAAATTACACTTCATGAACCATTTGCTGTATTTTTGATGCCACTAGATGGTGCTCTTTATGTTTGCTTTAGGGCAGCAATTCTCAACCTGTGGGTTGCAACCCAAATTTTGGTCGAGTTCTGAAAGGGTTGTGAGGCACAGTTGGAAGTTCCTCTGCTGATCCTCTCCAATCCTAGAATTAACCTATATAAACAGGTCTTGAGTCTGCAACTGCTTAGCGCAAAAGTAGTGAACACTCAACCAATCCAAGAAGCCAAACCACAGATACTCAATTTAAAATTCACTGGCACATCCAATCAGATTTGTGCGATAGCCATCGATGGGTGTAAAGAGTGCACGGCATGCTTGATTATAGCATTAATTTAAACCTATACTTGATGTAGGATTGCAACTGAGTTGGCAGTTGGTTATGGTGCAAAAAGGTTGAGAACCACTGCTTTGTGCTGTTTTTTGAAGAGAGCACCATCTAGTGGGGTAAAAAAATACAGCAAATGGTTCATGAAGCATAATTTTGTCCATAAAGGCTAAGAGTCCCCTGCAGGACCACTTTGCCCACCCCCCTGCCCACCCACTGCCCTGCGGACATAGCTTCTGCCTCACCTATGCATGGGACACCTGAGGCAGGTGGAGGGCAAGCCCTTCCAGTGTTTCCAGTGCAAGATAATCTCAGTGCTGTGTAATACCTGCAATGACCAGAAGGACAGCAGTGACCTGCCTACACTGCAGTGTGTCGCTATGCGTTGAGTACACCCAGCCCCTCCTGGGAAGGCTGGTGAAGCCCCCCGTGGAACTTCCCAGCAGGAGGCGCTCCACTCACCAGGAGGTATTGTTATGTTGCTGCATGGACATGCAGGAGGATGAAGGAGGAATAGAATCTTTCTGGATGCTAATTGTAACACAGCAAGGTGTGGATCAGGAAGCTGTGGGACTTGTTGCGCTATAGGTTAGTTTATGTGCATGGGTGTGCCTATGTCTTTGTATCATTTAAGCTTGTTCTACTATAATTCTGTCATTTCTCTGTTTGGGTCTGCATATATAGTGAGTGTTACATCCCACATCACTATGTGTCAAACTCACCTATGTGTCTAAGTCAGTGATTCCCAACCTGGTCCTCAGGGACCTCCAGACGATCCACGTTTTTGCTCCCTCCCAGCCTCCACACAGACAGTCCATATTTTTTCAAAGACGTGGACTGTCTGCGGGTCCCTGAGGACCGGGTTGGGAAACACTGGTCTGGATGATCCTCTGAGGACTTCAGCACATAACTGGAGATGATCAGGCGACAACTGATGGAGCACAAGTCTGCAGTCTGCAGGCTTACAGTGAACTGAGCATAAATAGCCAGGCAGACAGAGATGTCTTCTGCATAATAACAAACCTCTTGGGTTTCCTGTGGTGGATCTATGCAAAACCCAAATGCAGGAAGTTTATTATGGGTACGACAGGAATTATATCTTTATAACCAAATAATGCATTTCTCCTTTAAGCTACCAGGCAACGACAAACAAGGGAAAATGATCCTGACTAGGATGGAGATGAATTCAGAGAAGAGTATGATTTGTTTCCGTCTCTTTGTTGCAGTCGTTTAACCTGCAGCAGTTGCATTATGGCATTGCTTGTTTGCTGCGCATTGCCGCTGCAGAGCGCCATGCAGATGGACGCCTTGGTGAGTGCGGGGGCTGGGGCCAAGCCTGCAGGCCCAGGTGGTGTGATTTGTGGAGGCCGTGAGGGGGAGCGCCACACAGGGGAGGCAGCAGGCCTCCCCGCAGTTTTGGTAGAGCTGCAACGGAGCAGAGGGGAAGCTGACCCAAATCAAGGGCCTTCACAGGGTCCTGGGTCTCCTGTGGGAAAAGGAGGACTCCTTCCTGGGTGTGGACACCCCCCCTGTAGATCACCTCCCAATATACAGTTCAGCAAACGTATTCCAAACGCATATACTGCGCGCCTATGCAGTGTGCATGGCTGTGAACTTATTAACAACACGCACATTTGGTCCCCACAATGTAATACAAACCTAATCCACACACACACACACACGCAGTGGTCTAGAATTAATTATGAAATGCACACAGCATGTCATTTAACACTGCCCTATTGTTACCTCAAAGGTGCACAGACCCAGACATCCTAGGTGTGTTAGAACCGTCGCTCGGATACCTCGAATGCACACACACCCACACACACACCCTACAACCACACATCCTCCATTACTGGCCTCAAACGCACATTCTCACCCAACCTGAACAAACACATTCCTCACTGTCTTGCCTCCAGAAATGACATTTAAACTGAAACACCACGTATTATAGGCACACTTAATGACATATACCTTTTCTTTATATGTGCCTATAAAATGTACTTCTCGTGCTCCGCTTTATATTTGCAGTTGAGTTCTGGCTGTGTTTTTAGGTGTGGGTGTGTTACTAGGTTGTGGAGCCTTTAACACAGCACCTTCACCCAGCCAGTCTAGCTGGACTTTTGACTCCAGTACCACTGTGGTATAGACAACACTCACATGCACCTACGATTAAAGGTGAAATTAGATCATTTAAAATTTGCTCACGGAGTCCCTGTCTGGACCTTGGCTTCCATTTGAATCGAATGTAAGCGTCTATCATTAAATATGTGAATTCAGGTGATTGGACTCCCCTGATATAAGGATTCTCTAGGCGCCAATAATGTGTATTTGTGCCTTCTTGATCCTGGACTATTACAATATAAAAAAGGTTTTAAATGAAAAAAAAAATACACCTGGAATTTTTTAACAAATGTGGCACTACTGCTTCAGAGGTATACCCAGAACGTTACAATTGTTCAGTGACAAGCGAGTTACAGTACAACTGAATTATCGTAATGTGTATGTCATACATGTGTGGTTTAAAACTGGCTGTAAAATGTTCCAGCTATACAGTGAGAACTTAGCTCAGAAATAGCAAAGGTGACAATGTTCTATTTTTACAGCCTTAACAGTTTTTTTTTCATTGGTGATTAAATTTAAAACACTGACAGATTCTGAATCTGTTCCATCAGCTTACTCTGAATTGGGCTGTTACCATTTTGCTTCGGCTTTGTTATGTCAGATTGTGTGCAAAGTTATTTTTTTGTAATGGAAAATGTAGCTTTGTTATGTCAGATTGTGATTAGAGCCCGGGAGGGATGGACGAGGAAAACAAAGGCACTCGTTTTCACAATTAATGTGTTTTTGAGTGATTTTTTTGCATGCTGTTTTGCATTGTATTTATTAGATTATTGATTTTAGAGGCTGAAGTGTGTACATATTTAAAGATAAGGTGGATGGAGGAGATGATCTCTGTGTCATCTGTGCCAGCAAAGTATGGAAAGCAGGAGCAAAGCTTCTGGGGCAGGTCAGTTGGACTGGTGAGCAGAAGGAAGACGATGGAATGGAGCGTGAGTATGAGCGTGAGTATGAGCGTGAATGTGAGTGTAAGTATGAGCGCGAATAGGAGCATGGATACAGTGAGAAATCTGTTGGGCAAGAATAGGGGAGAAAGACAGAAGAGGAAGAAAAGTTCTCCATGCAGCGAGATCAATGCTTGTAGTGTGAGTGAGCAGCTTGTGCTAAAATGGAGTATGGTGATAAAAAAACAGAGGGTGAGGATAAAGATGAGAAGGTGGAATGTATGATTGGAAGGAGGCTGGCCAGAAGACTGCCTGACATGAAGGGCGGTGGCGGGGACCATGGGACATGCAGGGGCGTGTCCGGAGGGTGGGAAGTGAGAGGGAGCAGGGGGCAAGGTCACGCAGGAGGAACANNNNCCCCCCCCCCCCCCCCCCCCCCCCCCCCCCCCCCCCCCCCCCCCCCCCCCCCCGGAGCGACCGAGAGATGAGGCGGAGCAGAAACTGAGAGAATGAGAGTGGAATGAATGGAGGAGGTGATAACTTCATAACGCGTCCGTCAGCCAGCAGTGGAGCAGGAGATCAGGAGGCTCGCCTCTCATGGGACGTGCAGGAGGGCTTCGTGGGAGAAACCTGGGAGGCGTTCTCTAAACCCAAGCAGGTGAGGCTTCCTGACGATCATATATGACGGGCAGGGCAGATTTAATAATCTCGTATCACTCTATCTCTGAATCGTCAAGGAAAACCACTCATGTCATAAAATCTCTTGTGTTTTTACCCAGGGTTAAGCCAAAGCTGAGGGTAAGTTTACAGGATTATTTCCATAAACCATGCTGTTTTCTCACTGTATCCTCATCTGAGAAGTGAGTTCTTAAATAAGTTTCCTTTGACTTTTTTCACTACCAGACACTGATATTTGTGAATCAAGACATCACTGGCTAGATCTATGTTAACGAAAAATAAAATAAATCTTTGAATTTTGACTTAGCTCTCCTAAATCCTAAATAAGATGCATCTACCTTAATATTAATAATCAAAATTGAACAATTTTTAGACCTAATTATTCCAATACATCAACAAATGAGTTAATTTTCAGATTTTATGCATGTAATACAAATTTAAATATATGCATTTTCATTCATGGGTTGGTACCTCATCTTGGGTTGTTCCCTGCCATCAGGATAGGCTCCAGAACCCTGCAACCCTGCTTAGGACAAGTAGGTATAGAAAATGGATGGATGGATGGATGGATGGATGGATATTTTCATTAAAGGATATAAACCCCAAATATGCATATGACAGAAAACTGTAAAGGCATTACAGGTAGAGCTCAGATGCAGATTCTAAAGTAATGATGATTCCGCATTTAGCATCACAGCAGCCAGAATAATGTCTCCTGTGCCCCAGCGCAGTTATTTTAGTTCATGTCCAGAATTTAATGAAGGTCTGATGAGAGAATGGTAGCAGTCACTGTGGTGGAGCTTCATAGGAGAGAAGTTAAGGGAAGATGCTGGGAGAGTAGCTGACTGAGGACTTACCACCAGTTGATTGAGAAAGAGAGAATAGGAGAGCTGAAGGTTGCTGTATGGGAATGTAGCGTCACGGAGAGAGAGAAGGTGGATGTCCAAGACTGTGAGGAACGGGGGAGCGTGTGAAAGACAGATGGCCTCTCAGCAGAGGTGTTCCCCTCCCCCTCCCTCTCGCTCTCCGCTTGTTTCTGGCACCCTCGGCCCACCACCCTCCCAAACATTACCTCATCTCTCTTCCTTCTCCTCTTCATCTTCCCCTGTTACCTTCCTTTAGACCCCACTCTTCGTTCGGATAAGTCACTAGCGTTTCATCCATTCGTCAGCCTCTGCCGCCGCTCTCACATTTGGAAAAACGAAGAACCTGCAAGAAAACCAAGAAGAAAAACCATTTGGGAAAGAAGGGGATGTAAGCTAAAATAAGGACCATAAGGTTCTTGAGTTTGAGCCAAGCTGCAGAAGAGTGTCCTACTCTAGAGTGAAGCTCCGCACATAGTGGTGTAGCGGAGGCCCAGAAATACTTACCCACCACAACAGAGGTTCAAACAGATTTTGGCTACTACATATCTTCTATTGGGATTTGTCTGCAAGGATCTTTTGGAATAACCACAAGGCAGAAGAAGACATCACTTTTTAATTCCAAGGTACAGATGGACCTCCCATCAATGATCCATCTCTGACATCTGGAAAGTCTCTACAAGGCAACCTGTAAGAGTTCAAAGTAAGTCGGTAAACCTCTGGGCTGTTAGTTGGTTCCTTAGAGTAAAACAGGAAGAGAAATTAGCATCTATTAAATAACAGGGTCACCTGCAGTCTTTAACTTTTCAATCCTGCTATAAATCGAGTTTTATGAGTGCAAATAAATAGCAAAGGCTGACAAACATACAGTACTGGGGATATCTTCCTGAAGACTACGAAGAAAACACATGGCTGCCATATTGACCCTGACCGGGAGTGTGACTCCTTGGTGGAACCGTGCATTTTGCCAGGGTTCTGCTCTGCTGTTGGGGCTGGTACTTGCTCTAGGAGTCCAAGGCCAGAATGACACAGAACCCATTGTGCTGGAGGGGAAATGTCTGGTGGTGTGTGACTCAACGCCATCCTCGGAGCCAGCAGGCAACGCGCTGGGCATGTCCGTACGCTCCGGCACCGGCCGCGTGGCCTTCTCCGCCACCCGGCAGACCAACCACGAGCCGACTGACATGAGCAACCGAACCATGATCATCTACTTCGACCAGGTAAGCCACCCCAATTAACCCTAATATCAATAATCAATAATCTAATTAACCCTGCCTTTAATAACAATTGTGAAGTTTCTACGGCTGAATCTCATCTTCTCTTATTGCCTCACTGGACTGTATGTAGGGCAACTACTCATATCGCTGAGAGCACAAAACACGATAGAATATCTGTCCTGGGAGGTTCCCTTCTGTTGTACCTTTGGCCGGAAGTGTCCCAGTAAAATATCCAGCTATATGAATGTTATATAAAAAAAGGGTCATTGGGAGGGAAATGTTAATAAAACATCACCTTTCCTCTTCCCAGATACTCGTAAACGTAGGGAGTCACTTTGACCAAGAGAGCAGCATTTTCTTGGCCCCAAGAAGAGGAGTCTATAGCTTCAACTTTCATGTGGTCAAGGCCTACAACCGACAGACGATACAAGTAAGTAAAACAGACAGATAAGCACAACCAGGCCTTCCTATATATAAACAGCCCATGCTGTTACTTGTCACCTGTTCGGTTATCTGACGTTAGATTTTCACACATACAGTTGGCTTATATTCCTCAAAACCATGTCTGGTATTAAAATTACATTTTTCAGTTTACACACTGACTCAGTCACTGAGATCCTTAGTTAGTAACTTGTGGGGTGAACAGAACTTGATTTTATATTATATATTGTATTACATTATATTATATTTTTACATTGTTTATACAGTTTTGAAACCACTGTGGGACATTAAGTAATAAGTAAAAATAAAACTAACAGCTGAGCACCACAGCATCTGGGGCTGATTGATATATGAGCTTCCGCAGTAAATTTTAAGCCATTGTTGCCTGTGTTTTGTGGTGGGGCGTACAGTTCCTTTTCTCAGCTTTAGTTAGCTGTACTCTCTTTTGTGCAAAGTAGATTCTATAGCGCTGTATTATCAATAGACTTACCATAATAGACCCTTTATCCTTGTTGCGCCTTGGGGCTATTTAACGGTGAATTCGTGAATATGAATAATAGCTTGCTGTTTTTTTTCCAAACCTTACGACTTCACTCCACTCAAAGCACTTCACTGGCACAATGTCAACATTTCGCACACTTAGAAATGCTTTAGTAAACTGGAAACGTCCCCAAAGTATAACGGAAATCACGTCTGAACTCTCGCCCAGGTGAGTCTGATGTTGAATGGCTGGCCCATGATCTCAGCCTTCGCTGGTGACCAGGATGTGACCAGGGAGGCGGCAACCAATGCGGGCCTGGTCATTATGGAGAGAGGAGACAAGGCCTACCTCAAGCTGGAGAGAGGGAACCTCATGGGAGGCTGGAAGTATTCCACCTTCTCCGGCTTCCTGGTCTTCCCACTGTAGAGAGAGCTGAGGGTGGGTTGTGGGTTGTGGGTGGTGGGGGAAAGGGGACGGGATCGATTCCGGGATTGGAAGTGAGAGACGGGGGAGCCCATCTGGAAGCAAGGGGGAGCTTGACATGGAGGCAGCGGGAGAGATTTGGAGGGATGGGAGAATGGTGGGAGTAGAGGAAGAATATAGTATGTATAACAGAGCTGTTTTACAAAGACATATGGAGAAATTCACAGTGAGAACCCAAAGTAAAGAAGAGGTAGATAAAAATATAGACATCGGGGCAGGGGGCTGGGGGGGTGGGTTACTAG
>JAODLD010000088.1:1138693-1166786 GCA_026781065.1 Mormyrops boulengeri | reverse complement strand
ATATATACAAAACCTTTCTTTTTAAAAAATAAACTCTAAAAAACACCCCCCACAAAACCAACACACCCCCCCCCCCAAACCAAATTCAGCGGGCGGGGGGGGGGGGGGGGGGGGCGCCCCAACTAGATAATTATTCTTATCTGTACTACACAGTAGCTTTTCTGGTGGATTTAAGCACTGGTGTTTGCGTGTGCATTGAATCTTGCATCTACTGATCTATCTATCTATCTATCTAATTTGCCACACCACTAAATCATCTGTTCGCTTTTGGAAATTATGAATTGGCTGATTTGGTAGCTGTGCAATTTAAAGCAAGTTCCTTAAACTATAATTAAGAAATAGTGATAGTTAAACAGGACTGGCTAATCTGGTCATCAAACAGACTGAGATTTCTCTGATTGATGCTTGAGAAAAACCAACTACCAATTCCTGATACTTGCTAATTGGCCTTCATTACTATTAATGTACTCTATTTTTATTTCATGTTTGCGCTAACACAAAATGTTTGGAATGTTATTAATATATTATGTGAGAATGACTTAGGTCCAGTGCAGTTTGTGTTATTATTGGGATTCTGTCCTGAAAGTGATCCACTTCTTACAAATTGCCGATATTACCACGGCTCTGGGAAACATCCCTTTTATATCCGTTTAGACTTTGTGTAGAACCGTCTTTCATTTTTGCCTGTATTTGTTCCTCATCATGTAACTTTCACCTCAAGAATCGGAAGTAATAACTGAAATAAACCAAGCATAATAAAAACAATTGAAATGAAATTTTGCGGTTCATTGGAACGCCTGCGTATTTTAAAGGTGAGTGGTAAACCGAACTTGTGTCCTAACTCTAACCTGGCCTAATCCTGCATTTTCATTTGTTTAGTTACTCTTGACACTGAGGGGTCAAGCAGCGACCCAACAGCAAAGAGGTTGTGGCTGTGGCATTAGAGCAGTGTTTTTTCCCTCCTGGTCACTTTGTGGTTGTCTCTGGGCAATTTGTCAGCTAACCTGACCGCGGTTTGTAAATATAGCTCGTTCTACCAGAACTGGCGAGGTGAGCTGGGAGCAGCACATGGAACAAAATGAGCAACAACCCCTGACGACGTGGCTAACCGTCTGCTGCCCGCCTATGTGGTTCCGGCAGCAGATGGGGGTTTTGGCGGGCCCGGTCCAGAATCTTCGCCAGGGCCCCATGGGCTGACTGCCGCGGCCTGTCACTAGCGGTTAGCCACGCCATTCGAGCCCGCTACGGGGGAACCGTGCAAGTCAGGAGGATCCACCCACCCGAGAGGGCTTTTAAAGTACCTTCTTAATTATTTCATTTTGACTGAAACGGAAGGGGAGAGAGCCTCCAAGAGTCCAGTGATAAAATTCACCGCAGCACCGCAGCATTTCCTGGCTTGTCTCTTTTTATTGTATACCAAAAAATATGCGACATATTTTGTATTGGCCGCGTGACATGTAAATAAAGATGGCAGTCAAACTACTTTGCAAAGGTGCACACCTCCACAGCACGAGTAGGATCACAAAACTGGCAGCTGCATGGCCGGCACTGACTGCTTCACTTACATTCTGACTTATGTTTAACGTAATCAGCAAACTGGCATGACTGCGGGGAAATGCGTAAAGTGCTGCGGGTGGCTCTGCGCGTCTGGCTCTCATATTCAAATCTATGCTCGCTTAATACACAACAGAGAGAAGTTAAAGCCAGCACCTGCTACCTACACTGCTCTTTCCCTCCACTTTGGGTGTGCTGGCCTCTTATCCCCTAACAACCCACAATGTATCATATTTGCAATTGAGCATCTTATTTTGCAACATTCCGTTTTTGATGTGATGCGTCATAAAATGTGAGAGCAGTCAAACGATAAGGACATGAACCTTCACATTCAATAAAACAATTTACTTGACAGGACACAAATAATACAGTAGTGCTATTACTTATGTATTAATTAACCACAAACAAAGTCTTAGTTACATACAGATTTCATGTTATTTCATGATTAATGAATCGTGATGCATGTTTTATCTCAAGCGGTTACTGTATTTGTTACTTATAAACCTTTGTGAACTACTGAAGGAACAAGTCATGAATAACACGTGGAATACTGATCTCATGTTTGTTCATCATTACTGACACATCTTTTATCTCAAGTAGAAACTATATTTGTTCATGATTTGTTCATAATTTGTACTTAAGTAGTAACTGAGTCATTACTAAGTATTGATGCCCTGTATAGTGTTACCAAACTTTCTTATATGCTTTACTACTTAATGGAATGGCACGAAATACGTACATATAGGTTCATTTTTGGAGAAACTTACTAGTATGAAAAAATTTATAAATTAATACGAATCTCCAAATCAAACTTAATCACAAAGTCTGTGTATATAAATACATGAGCCTATTCCTCTTTGTCAAGCACTGTCAGTAAATTTGTGCTGTGTCTCCACCATTTGGTCGCCTGTGACAGGCACACATGTGCAACGCTGTCATTTCTGCTCCCTCAGCTTTTCAGGGTCACTCCGGTTTGTGTTATTTTATATTATAAATACACTAGCAGGATCTGGATTTAAATAAATAAAGTGTGACTCTTCATGGCTGTTCTGTTTGGAGAATAATCTTGTTTTAAATACCCAGGAAGTGGTTATTTTGCTGATAGCTCACGAGTTATTTAACCCGTTACAATTTCTAATTCTTTTGGATATTGGACAAGTTCAATAGCCTCACATATTGCACTAAATCTGCCTGACATATTGTCTGTTGGGCTCACATAGTACTGGCAGCCAATAGCGTGAAGATGAATATTATAAACTTGTTGTGATCTTTGCTACATCAAGAGTGGTATCATGTGGATGGACTTCTGTAGAGTGTGTTTGATGTAGGACAGTCATAAAAGGGGTCCATTTGTGATTGTCTACAACATCCCAGAGGGTGGTGTGTGGCTAGTGTGCCCATGGTCAGATGCTTGCTGGTTTAAATCCTGCCACAGGGCCCTTATGCCTCTTAACCCCAAATTACTCCAGTGACATTGGCTGACTCTGTGCTTTCACCTGTTTGTCTCACGGAGAGCATGATGGGATAGGCAAAAAGACCGTTTCCCCATGGGGATGACAGAAGTGTCATCACTCTATTCTAAATGAAAAGCAGGGTAGGGACTGGAAAAAGAGCAGACAACACATGTTGTGCACTAAGGTGTTATTATTCTGTGATTCAGAGGGAACTGCTCATTACATAGTCATTTTTTTTGCACAATTTCACCACTATTGTATGACAAATGCATTTAATTTGATATAATCCTTTAATTATATACATTCCAGTTTTAACATTTCAATTAATTCCAATGAATTTTACAGCTAAGTTTTGCATTAAAAAATTGTAATTCAATTTTACAAATTTTAATTGGAATATTCCAGTTTACTGTATGACTGGATGTTAAACTGTGAAATAGTCAAACGGAAAAAAACACAATTTCTGAAGAACTTCAAAAGCTGATATTACTGGACCCATTTTTTAACCCAAATTAGTTGAACTGTAATACTCCAGATGGTACGAGTATCAGTAAAATATATTTGGCAATGAAAAATGAAACAAATTCTTCATTTGTTTCAATTTTTATTTAAAAACTTCACATTTTCCATTAGGTTTGGCGGCCATTCGATAAAGCCCTGCAGTTTCATGCCTTTATGCATTTGGCCGTACAGCGCTAACCTCTTTTTTAGCCACTGATATATGACCAGCAATAAGATACCTATTAATCGGATGCACATCACAAACATTTGCTGTTCTGGTCAAATGTATACTGCTGGTTAAACGAGGGAAATGTATGTTTACTCGGTGCAAAATCATTCACGTGACACTTGCGAGAGTGGATGCGCGTTGGTTTTGGCATTTGACAGCGCGTGCCGTGTAAAATCCGACGGGAAGGCTTTAAAATTCCCAGTGATTACGACTAGGCCTCATTTATTGTCGGCTCAACCGAACCATTCAGGCGGCCGATGCCTATCTCTGTCTCCCGCCCTGCTTTTCCCATCAACCAGTTTGAGCGACACGGCTTTCAGCCAATGGCGTGGCAGAATCGCGCCGGTCACCGCAGGAATGGGCCAATGGCAGGCCGACGGATGATGCTAGTGAAGAACACTGTCGACGCCTGTGTTGGCAAGAATGTTAGTTCCTGCTCTGCACTGGCCGTTTCCTGTACTCGCATAGTGTTGTCAGACGGAGAAAGCCATGTGTGTTGAAGCAAAGGTAAATTTAGCACCCCGAATTTGTAACGGAGAAAGTCGGGGCGTTGGATGGTATCATTTAAAGCGGGTATTTTGCCATTAAAACTGGGGTGGTTCAATGGGAAGCGCTTTGCGGCCTTACCAGTGTCAGTACGTAGCGAGGCTATGGTTATTGTAGCACGTTGCTTTGGTTTGATGCGGATTGTTGTTGAAAAGATTGAAAGAAGGAGTCCGATTCGGGAACCGGTAGTAGTGTAGTTAATTCACTGTGTACCAAAAAGTATCAACTAATTTACGTCCCGGGCATCTTCTACACATTTTATAGTCATTTCTTTTTTTTCCAAGTCAAGTCTTGCAATATCATTATGTAGCTGTTAGGTGTGTAGCTAGCTGAAGTCCTGGACTGATTTATTCGCGAGTTAGCTTTTGTATGATAACGATGTGACATTGTTCCCCTCGCTATCCATTCTCTTTATTAGAACAATTAAGAAACACTTTAATTTTGTTTTTATTTTGAATCACTGTGTGCCGGTACAGTCAAAGTATATATGTACCAAACTTGATGGCTTGAGTGTAATGATTTTTGTATAACGATCCGTACACATTGTCATCTGTTGTCGTATCAGTGTAGCGTGGCGTATTTAAAGTTCATATAAATGTAGTTTGCATGGTTGCGTTCCGTACTGTAACCACGTTTACTTGCATTAAGTTTCAAACAACATCATCGGAGGACTAATAAACTGTAGTTCAGTTGCTTTAATTGCATTACTATGTTCCTGATTTAATGTCTTTTTTGGGAATAGCTGCTGGAAGCCAATGTTTTCTTTGTTGCCCTTCACTAAATAGAATGCGAGCTGAACCTCTTTTTGACACGGGGCTGCGGTGGAGTGCTCACTTTGTTTGTTATCATAACCTCCGTCTTCCCCCTTCCTTTTTTTAATTAGAAAATGACTGTCTGCAAATGAGTTTGGAGATGGGTGGCTCTCCATTCACTTTGCCTTAAGAAGAAAGTGAAACGCTGTCTGGAGAAAGGTGGGCATAGAAGCAAGAAAGCGAGGGAGGAGAGGAGGAAGAGGAGGAGGAGGAGAACAGAAGAGAAGAGAAATAGGTACAACCTTGTGAAAGTTTCAGATCCCCCTTTCTGTCACACACTCTTCTTTTAAACACTGGCTGCTCTTTTCATTTATAATTGTTATTCACATTTTGTTAATGACTCTAAAGGTGAAATGTTTATAAGTGATTAACCTGACTGATTGTTTGCTTGAATGGACTGAACAGTCACCATTGATTATTACTGATAGCAACCAAGGAATTCTGTTATTTTTTTTTTTTCTTCAGGTCTCTGTCTCTTTGAACTTTACCTCAATTGGTAAATTAATTGGGACAGTCTGACCAGTAGTTTCTGTCGGCCGCACTGACGCCACTGAAGTGGTTGTCACCGCAGAGGACTTTTCCCTTCTTTGGAAAACAAAGGAGGAGAGCCCAAGATGGCGGACCCTATCATGGACCTGTTCGAAGACACGCCCCTTTTTAACCTGGATGCTCTGCCTGATGACGCCTTCACGCAGGGGTCCTCGGACCCTGTCGAGGAAGCTTTGAAGTTGGCACTGGGACAGGTCGATACGTCCCCTGTTTCAGCTCCTGTCCAGCCTCCTATCCAGGTGCAGCCGCCTGCCCAGGTGACTCTCTCCCCAACAGCGACACTCAGTGCCATATCAGTATCAGCCCAACAGACCCCTCTTTCTGTGGCCAGTAGCAGCGGAGCTGCCACTGTCCTGTTGGGGTCACCGTTGGCCACCACTCAACAGCCCCAGCAGCTTGCAGCCGTTACATCTCAGGCTGGTCAGGCCTCCCCCAAGATTGTCATCCTTAAGAGCCCCCAGGGGCAGACACAGTTGCTGCAGGGCGTGGCTGGGGGCGCAGGCTCCCCCGCGGGAAAGGTCACCATCGCCAGGGTGCTGACGGGGACCCCGCTCCGACCAGGCATGTCTATTGTGTCGGGGGGCACAGTCTTGAACACCACGGCGCCGGCCCAGGGCCAGGTGAAGGTGGGGACCGGCGTGCAGCGGCTTGTGCAGTCCCCCAATGGCCCGCTGAAGCAGGTCCTGCTCACCTCTGTGCCGCAAGCTCAGCCGCAGCTCCAGGTTCAGGCCCAGCCGCAGCTCCAGGTTCAGGCCCAGCAGCAGCTCCAGGTTCAGGTTCAGGCCCAACCCCAAGTTCAGTTGCAGGCCCAGGTCCAACCCCAGGTGCAAGTGCAAACACAGCCACAAGTACAAGTCTCAGGACCACCTTCCGCCCGACCACCAGGGGTCACCCTCACCACAGTACCACAGCAGGTGAGATATTAAACTTATTGGACAAATGATGATGTATGACCATGTTAAATCCATAGGTTGAGCAGCTGAGTGCAGTTTGACAGATTGGCTGTGCCTTTTGCTATGCGATGTTGTTAATTGATATTCAGTTTAACAAAAAATGTCAAGATCCAGTTTTGCTCTTGTTTTTGCGGTGATTGGTAAAGGTGTTCTTAGTGTGCTGCTTCAGTTTTAGACCAGCGTTTTCCAACTTACTCCGCAGAGACCCACAGATGGTCCACGTGACAGTCCACGTTTTTGCTCCCTCCCAGCTTCTAGTAGGAGCAAAAATGTAGACTGTCTGTGGATCTTTAAGAACCAGATTTGGAATCACTGTTCTCGACATAGGAGCTGTTTATTTTTGTTGTTTTTCATAGCCTGTCTGAGGTGGCATGAGTTTGTTAATGTATCTGTCCACTAGGGGGAGGCCAAGAGGATCACGCTGGTGCTGCAGCAGCCTGCGCAGGTCGGGGCTGGCCAGGGCCCGGCGGTGGTGGCTGGTGGGACAGCGGTAGCTGGAACTGCGGTGGCTGGGACTGGACAGCAACAGCAGCCCAGACTGGTGCTGGGATCTCTCCCAGGGAAGCTGGTTCTGCAGGGGGGGCAACTGGCGGCGCTAACGCAGGCCAGGGCCGGGCAACCAGGTGGCCAGCCGAAAGTTCTTACCATCCAGCTGCAGGTGCAGCAGCAACCCAATGCGCAGGGATCCAAGGTGAGCGAGGGGACTTCCAGGTCTGCTTGGGGAATGAATGGCCATGTAAGAAAACTGTATAGTTATTTCAGTAATGGTTGGACTTTGTATATCCAAGACGGTCTGATTTAGCGACTACTAGCTGAGAATTGGCGACAATCACATTTCTGGGGGTTTTGTGTTCCGCCTGCAGTTCCAGCTAGTCACTGGGTCGCCCTCTAGTGGCAGTCCACAAGTAGTGCAGATCTCCCAGGGCCAGGGAGGCCAGAGGTTGGCGGTGCCACTCAAGCTCCTTCTGCAGCCTCAGGTACGTCTGGGACCGTGGTGCTGGTGTCAGTCCTCTGGCTGCTCGTTTTGTGGAGTTTTAACCTCTGGGTTTTTCGTCGTTTCCTGTCTAGGCTGGCTCCACCTCTGCCGCTGGGGGTACGGTCTCAGTCGTCAAGGTGATAAATACATCCGCGGCCGGTGGCCCCTCCACCACCACCACGGCGTCAGTGGCAGGCAGCTCCGCGGTGGCAGTGCGCTCCCCCAAGACCCTGGAGCCCATGCGCCGCGTGGAAACCCTGTGCAAGCAGGAAAAGGCTAACCGGATAGTGGCGGAGGCCATTGCCCGGGCCAAGGCCCGCGGCGAGAGGAACATCCCACGCGTCCTTAACCTGGACGAGCTACCTGCCACGACTGGGCTCTCCTCACCGGAGCTGGGGGCCACCGCGGCAGCCGGCACTGCTGGCGGTAAGAGGAAGGGTGGAGGGGGTGGGTCCAAGAAGAAGAGCTCGTCCTCGATCGGAGGGAAGGCTGGAGGTGGAGCTGGCGAGAAGAAGGGGAAGGCAAAGGCTGGAAGCGGATTGGTTGGGACTGGAGGAGCAGGAGGCATTGGAGGAGTCGGGGGCAGCAAGAGCAAAAGTAAAGCCAAGGCCAAGTGAGTTTCCCCTGCCTGTTCTGTACCTAGATGTGAGTAGAAGTGGTGTGGGGCTTGAACTAACCTTAGCTTTCCCCATCATAAGCACAATTACCCTAGTTGGGGGCAAAAAGAGGAAGAGGACAGCCTCCTCAGACCACTCAGAAGGGGAATTGAGCCCCCCTGCTTCCCCACGTGCGCTAGAGGAGGAGATGCTGCAGGTAATGATGCTGGCATCGCACCCTAATCGGACCCGTGTTTCGGGCTGTGCTGCCTGCTTCTATGTCTCCACGGTGACCGTTTGGAAGCGCACAAATCGCGTTTATTGTAATGTCGTGTGTTTTTGTTGTTGTTGTTTTCCTCCTCATGCCGCAGAAGAGACGTTCCAACCGGCAGATAAAAAGGAAGAAGTACACCGAGGATTTGGACATAAAGATCACGGATGACGAGGATGAGCCGGACGAAGACGTGGATGTTACCGGCATGCCCATGTCGTCAGGCCAAGTGCTGACTCTTGGCTCCGTAGCAGGGCAGCATCTGCAGCAGGAATTTGTCACGATGGACGGGGATGGCCTTCCCAGCATGCAATTCTTTGTGGTGAGTGTACTGCTCCGGAGGTTTCATGTGGTCCTGGACATAGTAGGGTACCAGGGGGCAGTATTTCGAGGTGGTATGATTCGGCCTTATTTCGAGGCTGTGGATGGACAAATCGAGAAATCTCTCTCTCACACAGGAGAATCCCAGTGAGGAGGATGCTGCCATCGTGGATAAGGTTTTGTCCATGCGGATCACCAAGAAGGAGGCATGTCCCCTCGGTTTTGTGGTGGCTCTGCTGTAGTCACTTGTGATTTTTATTTTTAATTTTTGTATGAGCAGCATTGATTCACTCTCCCACGTGTTGCAGGTATCTCCAGGGCAGTATATCAACGTAGAGGAATTCTATGTCAAGTATAAGAACTAGTACGTATCCCCGCGCTGTGATTTTAATGTTGTGTAACCAGACTGTACTCACCTACCTTTGCCTGCCTTGTAGGTCCCTAATGTACTGAAGTTTCTGCTCTTCTCAGCTCTTATATGCATTGTGAGTGGGCTAGCATGGAGCAGCTAGAGAGGGACAAGAGGATCCACCAAAAGCTGAAGAGGTTCAAGACTAAGATGGCCCAGATGAGGAATATCTTCCAGGAGGTGCATGCACAAATGCTTTCTGCATTTAGGTGTAGAATTGCAATTCTTGATGATTTTCTGGGTCAACTCATCATTTTCATGCCATGTTGGACTCCGCAGGAAGAGGAACCCTTCAACCCAGATTACGTGGAGGTGGACCGCATCCTGGACGAGTCCCACAGTGTGGATAAGGATAATGGAGAGGTTAGCTGTTTGTTACTCCGATCGGATCGCTATCTGAGTTAGCATCAGTTTATATAATTGTAAAAGTGGTTTTCCAGTCGTGTGTCCCAGTTTGTGCTCCCTGGATACAGGGCGCGTGCTCTTTGTGGGGTGTATCTGTGTGCCCTCTTTAATGTGGCTTTGTTCCCATAGCCGGTGGTGTACTACCTGGTGAAGTGGTGCTCTCTACCTTATGAAGATGCTACCTGGGAGTTGAGGGAAGATGTTGATGACACCAAAATTGACGAGTTTAGGAAGATCCAGGAGCGCCAGCCACGGCTAAAGCGAACGGTGAGACTCGAGTCGTGAAGCTTTTGTCTGCTGGCTGGTCATCCAGTCAGTCATGACTTTATCTGTGCTTGGTGTAGGAGAATTTAATTGTCATCCTGCATAGAGTGACTTTATTAGTTGCTGTCTTTTTTTTTTTTTTTTTTTTACGTCTTGTGTTTCCCGCAGCCTCGCCCACCCGCCAGTTGCTGGAAGAAGCTGGAGGAGTCTCGCGAGTACAAGAACGGTAATGCGCTCAGAGAGTACCAACTGGAGGGTGTCAACTGGCTACTCTTCAACTGGTACAATAGGTAGGCACACATTCGCTCCCGTTTGAATCTGCGGAGTCAGTCCATTACTTTTGCCTAATTTCAACACCAATCCATCCGCTTGTGAATCTCTTTTCCTCGACTGCCTTTTGGAGTTACCTACTGCTGTTGGCGATGACTTTCTCTTCTGCGCCACCTTCAGGCAGAACTGCATCCTGGCAGATGAGATGGGTCTGGGAAAGACCATCCAGTCCATCGTCCTGCTGTCTGAGGTGTTCGCTGCTGGTGTGCAGGGCCCCTTCCTGGTCATTGCCCCTCTGTCTACCATCACCAACTGGGAGCGGGAGTTTGCCAGCTGGACAGAGATGAATGCCATCGTCTACCATGGCAGCCTGGCCAGCCGGCAGATGATCCAGCAGTATGAGATGTACTGCAAAGACGAGAAGGTATGGCCAGCTAGCTTCTGTATCATTGCTGTCCGAGGAAAACCATGTATGTCTGCTTTTGACAATTGTGACTTTTTACTAATTTATGGAATACGCCCATTCTCCTCCTATTGATACCGTTTTACAGTTAATCGTACGATTTGTTTTATGAAGTCATTTGTTTAACTAGCATTTAGGTTTTATACTAGTTAACATCTTTATTCGATGGCTGTTTATGGATTACTTTATATCGCTAATTCTACCAACATTGGTAGCTACCTACCTAACATCGTTAATTGTGACTATAAAGTGAGATTAGTTTGTATCTTGTTTACAATTGACACATTTGCTTCTCTGACGACAATCCGTCTAAGCCCATGTAGGTTGCGTAAAGAGGTTTCTGTTTGTCGTGCTAAGGGTTTCTCATGGTTTACATCTTTGTAAAGTAGTTTCTTAGAAAACGTTTTTTTTTTTGTTTTTTTTTTTTGCTTCTGAAATAATGGATTTTATGGAGATGCGTGTTTTTCATTGGACAGTGACGATATGTGCATATCTACACATTACGTGCCTGACAAAGAGCGTGCCGTTTCTCTCCCTTATTTCTAAATTGATTTGTAGAACTGAACACTTGTGTAGCAAGATGATTCACCTGCTGTTTTAGTTTGTAATTAGGCACAATTTTTTTGGACATATGGCCTTGGAATACTGTCTGCTTTATCTTCCCTGTTGATATTCATAAGTGATTTTTTTAATTTATTTATTTTTTTTCTCCTGTTCTCCACAGGGCCACTTGATCCCAGGAGCATACAAGTTTGACGCTCTGATAACCACGTTCGAGATGGTGCTGTCCGATTGCCCGGAGCTACGGGAGATCTCCTGGCGTTGTGTGATCATTGACGAGGCTCATCGACTGAAGAACCGTAACTGCAAGCTCCTGGACAGCTTGAAGATGCTTGACTTGGTGAGCTTTTCACCCAAGAAGAGGGCTGCTTGTTACAGGAATGCAACTTCGTGGTGGTAGAACCATCTCTTTCTAGAGGCTTGGTCCTGTTGACGGTATTGTGCCTCGTTTCTCTATCTCAGGAACATAAGGTGCTGTTGACTGGCACGCCTCTTCAGAACACAGTGGAGGAGCTCTTTAGCTTGCTGCACTTCTTGGAGCCTGCCCAGTTCCCCTCAGAGACTGAGTTCCTGCGTGACTTTGGTGATCTCAAGACCGAGGAGCAGGTCCAGAAACTACAGGCCATCTTGAAGCCCATGATGCTGAGAAGGCTGAAGGAGGACGTGGAGAAGAACCTGGCTCCCAAACAGGAGACCATCATCGAGGTACGCCAGCAAGCGTGTGTATGACAACGTCCTCGAGGTGTCAGGTCGGCATACTGCTCAATGGTGCGTGTCATTTTTCAGGTGGAGCTGACTGATGTTCAGAAGAAGTACTATCGCGCTATCCTGGAGCGCAATTTCAGCTTCCTGAGCTTGGGGGCCACGCAGAACAGCAATGTGCCCAACCTGCTGAACACCATGATGGAACTGCGCAAGTGCTGCAACCACCCCTACCTCATCACAGGTACCACCATGGCCACTTGCTTCGCCGTGGACGCTGAGCCGGCTATGGCTTTTTCTGCCTCAACCCTTCGTCCGTTCCAGGGGCAGAGGAGAAGATCGTGGCAGAATTGAAGGAGGTCTACGATCCCTTGGCCCCTGACTTCCACCTCCAGGCCCTGGTGCGCTCGGCGGGGAAGCTGGTGCTGCTGGATAAGCTGCTCCCACGGCTAAAGGCCGGGGGCCACAAGGTGCTCATTTTCTCCCAGATGGTTCGGTGCCTGGACATCCTGGAGGACTACCTCATCCACAAGAGGTATGCTGCGCAGAAGAGTGGCTGCGTGTGGCTGTATCTTCACTAGGCCGTCATTTGAGCAAAGCTTGAAGTGTCCCAATACACTGTCAAATGGTTGTCATTGAAACTGAGCTATTGATGTCTTGCATGCGTATATTTGCGTAGTTCTCTTCTAATGGAATTTTAAATTAGTCTTCACCTGTTTGAGGATTATTTGCAAAATCAAGCATATTTGTCTTGCCCTGTATCTGAATCTCGTTCCTGCCTCTAACATCAGTCAGTTTGGTCAGATGTTAAGAGCATGTTCTATCTGTTGCGTATCGCCACCAGGTATCTGTATGAGCGCATCGACGGCCGCGTCAGGGGTAATCTGCGGCAGGCGGCCATCGACCGTTTCAGCAAGCCTGATTCTGACCGTTTCGTCTTCCTGCTGTGTACCCGTGCCGGCGGCCTGGGAATTAACCTAACCGCTGCCGACACCTGTGTCATTTTCGACTCTGACTGGAACCCCCAGAACGACCTCCAGGTGAGCGTCCCCGCCCTTGAGCATGGAAGATGTGCGAGTTTCAGCCGTATCGTGGGGCCCTGTCTCCAGATCAAGCCCTTCTGCTGTCTCAGGCACAGGCACGATGTCACCGGATTGGCCAGTCCAAGGCGGTGAAGGTCTACCGCCTGATCACCCGGAACTCGTACGAGCGAGAGATGCTGGACAAGGCCAGCCTGAAGCTGGGCCTGGACCGTGCTGTGCTGCAGAGCATGAGCGGCAACAAGGACAGCAGTGTCAACGGGGTCAGACTCTCCGCATGCTGTGCCAATACCCTCGGAGCAAGTTTTATACTTTATGGACGCTCCCTGGATTTTTCCACTCATGCAGGTTGTAATTTAGACATGGTCCCTTTACCAGATCCAGCAGTTTTCCAAGAAAGAGATCGAGGACCTACTGAGGAAGGGGGCGTATGCGGCCATCATGGATGAAGGCGATGAGGGCAGCCGCTTCTGTGAGGAGGACATTGATCAGATCCTGCAAAGGAGGGCAACCACCATCACTATCGAGAGTGAGGGCAAAGGCTCCACCTTCTCCAAGGTGTGTATATCGGAATGCGTTCGGCAGCATCTTTGAACGATCGCCACGGCTATGAATGAGACTTACTGAGGTCTGTCTGCTTGCAGGCCAGTTTTGTTGCATCTGAGAACCGGACGGACATTGCGCTGGATGATCCAGAGTTTTGGCAGAAGTGGGCCAAGAAGGCAGACATAGACATGGACACCATCAACAGGAAGGTGTGTGCGTGAACCTGGCAATGGGCATCTCCAGACCCAGCTTGTCTTATCCTGTCCTGAACCTCCCTGTCGCACTTGTGCAGAACACCTTGGTGATCGACACGCCCCGTGTGAGAAAGCAGACTCGCCAGTTCACCCTCCGCGGTGAGGGCGGGGCCGATTTCTCGGACCTGGACAGTGAGGATGAGTACACGGCCCACAATTCCCGGCATGCCCGTGCCTCCCGCCGCTCGGAGCGGCACTCTGGGGGCGGCTACGGCCGCACAGACTGCTTCCGTGTTGAGAAGCACCTGCTGGTGTACGGGTAGGTTCCTCTATCTGCTTCTCTGATCCCTCATCCCACAGACCTGGGGAGCAGCCTTCGGAATCGCATCTTCTCTCCCTGTTCTGCCAGGTGGGGGCGCTGGCGGGATATTCTATCCCACGCCCGGTGCAAGCGGCGCCTGGGTGAGCGGGACGTAGAGACCATCTGCCGTGTGATCTTGGTGTTCTGCCTGCTGCATTACCGTGGGGACGAGAACATCAAGAGCTTCATCTGGGAGCTCATCACCCCGCCAGAGAATGGCCGAGCCCCTCACACCCTCCTCAACCACTCCGGTATGCCCTCCGCTCCCAAGTTAGGCCTTTTAAAAAAAATTTGTTAGAATCAAACTTGTGTGTGAAATGGCGCCCCCCTCTGATGGCCCCTGTTTGCTGCAGGCCTCTCCATCCCCGTGCCCCGTGGAAGGAAGGGGAAGAGGGTAAAGGCTCAGAGCTCCTTCGACGTGCAGAAGGTGGAGTGGATCCGAAAGTACAACCCAGACTCCCTGCTGCTGGATGACAGCTACCGGAAACACCTCAAACACCAGTGCAACAAGTACGTTAGGGGGACATGCGAAGGGCACGTGCGGTTCAGCGTGCTGTGGTTCTGCATTGTATCTTTTTTTTTTTGTTGGTTCTGTGTGTTTTGATGATGTAACATTCCCCCCCACCCCAGGGTGCTGCTGAGGGTGCGCATGCTCTACTACCTCAGACAGGAAGTGATAGGAGACCATGCAGACAGTGTGCTGCATGGAGCTGATGCCAGGTACCGCCCCATTTCACAGTACTCGCAGCTCATTGGCTGCTTAGTATCACATGACACATGCCATTTTTCTTCCTTGAAAGCACAAGGACAACGAACTGCAGAATTTGGTACAGATTGTAGCTTAAAAGCTTTTTTTTTTTTTTTACATTAGCTGAGCATTAAAACAAACCTTTAAGAGCTGTAATGCACTCAGATTTCGCAAGATGAAATATTTCTTGCGGCGCTGGAATTGAAAGGGAGGTATGTGACAGACCCAGTCATGGCGTTAATTGAGTGGTCTGCGCTTGTGATGCTGTGGCTCTCAGCTGGTGGCGTTAGCGAGCTTTGTTGGATGACGCTGCCCTCACGCTGCTTTTAGGCACATTCTTTCCCTGTTATGTCTCTGTTATTCAAATCAGTTTTGAAATGTATCCACCTCCATTTTTGTACCGCTAATAATTATGGCAGTTGGTAGGATTCTGAGCTTGTGTCATTTATTCAGCCGTGGTGGCTGGATTCTTTTGCCCTTCAGTATTGAAAAATGCCAGATGAACCTTATGACCTTTTGTGTTGCAATTAATTGCTGCTTCCCCCCACCCGGAAGGGACATCGACATATGGATGCCCGAGATGGAGCAGCTGGAGGTGCCGTCGGCCTGGTGGGACGCGGAGGCAGACCGCTCCCTGCTCATAGGGGTCTTCAAACATGGTACGGGGGGCAGTGAGCGGAGACTTGGCATATGTACTTGTGCCTGCGCGTGCCAGCGTGCGTGAGCGAGACCTGCCCCTTCGGGGTGTTGGCTGACGTCTGGTGCCTCTGTCTCTCAGGGTATGAGATGTACACCACGATGCGTGCCGACCCCTGTCTGTGCTTCCTGGACCGCGCCGGTCGCCCTGATGACCGAGCTATCGACGCCGAGCAGCACTCTGCCGATGCCGACCTTGGTGATGGGTGAGCAGCTGCGCCTCCCAATAGCACTTCTAAATGAAGTGATGGGTAATACTTTACTTAAGGCCTTGTTTATAGTAATTTATAAACGCATTCATAATGCATTATATTGCATTCTTAAAGCATTATAAACATGCCTATAAATTATTTATAAAAAGGCATAATTATAGCCGTGTTCATTATGCATTAAGACTCTTATGAAGCTCTCATCCATAATGCACTTTCGATACCTTTATAATGTAGTACAAAGCATCTTTTATGCTCATACCGACCATTATAATGCATTATAAAGGTATAGTGCATTATAGATGAGAGCTTCATAAAGCATTGACAATGCATAATACACGACTATAATGTGTTATGCTTTTTTATAAATGTTTATAGCCATGTTTATAATGCTTTATGAATGCATTATTATTTCTTATTAATGTGTTAAATTACTAAAAACATGGGTTTAAAATGATAGAGTGATGTTTCAAAGTTGTTTTTTTTTTCGTCGCGTACATTATTACACTCAGTAAAGTGTGCTGTGAGATGTTATCTAGCTCCGGACTGAGTAGGGGACATACAGGTGAGGGACATGGGTATGAATGGGACATGGAGACATGACATTGGACAGTAAACATAACAATCATAATTATCTGTAGTGTGCAGTAGGCAGTAAAGTGACAGGTAGTGCATGAAAGAATAATTCATTTAAATGAATATTCTGTGTGTGTTTGAGTAAGCTCGTTATGTAGCTCTGAAAGACATGATGGGTTGTTTAAGCAATCTGTGGGTCTTTGTTGTTAGGGGCGACTACGATAAGTACTCGGAGGATCCCGAATTCAAGCCAGCCACCAGACAAAGCAAAGAGCCTTATGAAGAGGTTAGTGGTCTGTTTGTAGAGGTTAGTTCTTGGGAAATAGAGTTCATGCTGGTCCATCACTGACCGCGTCCTGGGCTCTAAGCAGGCAGACCCAATGGATGAGGAGATCTGTGTGGAGGACAAGGCAGGGGCAGCCGACACTCCAGCTGTGGGCCAGACAGGGCTGTGCGAATGGCCGACCAGCTCGTCGCTCACGGCCAGGCTCCGGCGACTCATCACGGCCTACCAGCGCAGCTACCGGCGGGAGCAACTGAAGATGGAGGCGGCGGAGAAGGGGGACCGGCGGAGGAGGCGCTGCGAGCAAGCCTCCAAACTGAAGGAGATTGCTCGCCAGGAACGGCAGCAAAGGTGAGGAGCCTCCCCGTCCAATCAGGCGTCGCGGAGAAGGCCAACCGATCCAGTGATTGGTCAGTCGCTCACCCGTCATCCCGGCAGGTGGACTCGGAGGGAGGAGTGCGATTTCTACCGAGTGGTGTCAACGTTCGGCGTGGAGCGCGTGAAGGCTGAGGGCCCAGGTCAGGAGGGTCAGCTGGACTGGACCAGGTTCCGAACCTTCGCCCGGCTGGATAAGAAGACCGATGAGAGCCTGAGCCGCTATTTCCGGGGCTTCACTGCTATGTGCCGGAGAGTGTGTCAGCTACGGCCCGCCACTGGGGACGGTGAGGGTCTTCAGATGAATGTGATATAATAGGGTTCTGGTCCTCTGTGCATATCAATATATCATTGTGCAAAGGGAGCTTTTTGATGTGGACAAGCGGAGTAACTGACTTTTTCTGTCTGCCACTCAGAGATAATGGACCTCTCGCAATCCGTGGCTCCCATCACGGAGGAGCGGGCCTCTCGCACCCTTTATCGCATCGGCCTGCTCAGCCGGCTGCGTGAGCGTGTCCTCCCCCACCCGTCGCTGGAAGAGCGCCTCCTGCTGGTGCAGCCCAGCTCTGACCTCCCACGCTGGTGGCGCACGCCGCAGCACGACCGTGAATTGTTGCTAGGCGCCTCCCGGCACGGCGTCAGCCGCACAGAGCTCTCCATATTTCGTGACCCCGACTTCTCCTTCCTGCAAGCCCACCTCGACTTCATGCAGAGCCAGGCGCGGCCCGCCTCTCGCAGCTCTACGCCCTCACTTCACGGCCTGCAGCAGGAGGATGGCGAGGGCGCCGGGGTGAAGGTAGAGGAGCAGGAGACGGCCGTGGAGACCCGTCTGCTCGGGGAGGTGTCGACGAGCATGGGGTCTCCTGGTCGTGTGGACTCACCCTCGATGTTCCTGGCGCAGCCGGATGGGGCTATGGGGAAGAGCCGCGCCTGCTGGGTGTGGAAGAAGAACCGAGGACGAGGTCGCCGAGGAGGGGGCCACCACGCAGCCAGGGCAGTGGAGGGTGGCCCGTCCGACTCAGAGTCTGAATCGGACTCCGACTCGACCTCATCCAGGCGGTCGGGTAGCTCCGACGAGAGTGGAGACAGCGAGGTGGAGAGGGACCAGGAGAGAGGTGAGCGAGCAGGAGCATGGGAACTGCATGAATGCGCGTCACATCTCGATCACCAGCCAGAACTGAGGCTCTCGTTCTGTCCCAGGTACCGAGAAGCTGTGTGACATCGATGAGGAGAACAGTGTCCTGTCCATGACGCCTTCTCAGGATGGGATACCCACCGACACGCTCGCTGACGCACTCAGAGCAGACTGGCCCAAAGTGAGTGCGCATCCGTCTTGGTGTTTGCGATCATTCCTCAATGGGCAACACTGCCCCCTTTGTGTTAAAGTACGACTTTGGCTGGTTTTGAAACTCAGGAATAAAGTGTGTTGGTGGGATTGCCTGCTTTACTGTAGAGATTTATGGTGAAAAGACACACTCATTTTGGTTTCGATGCCTTGTAGGACCGCGTGCTGATTAACCGGCTCGACAGCATCTGTACAACGGTGCTGACAGGGCGCTGGCCTGCAGGGCGGCGCCACATCGCTGACATGCAGCCCAACTACGTGGCTGAGGAACAGGCAGCTGGCGAAGAGCTTGGCTTCACTCGCTTGGTCCGCAAGGGTGGCGCCTCCTCTGGCGAGAGCGGCGAGGTGCAGGACACGGAATTCACCGTCAAACTGCTGAAGGTGAGGGTGAGGGTCTGGCTGTGGGGAATGGGAAGGGGGCAGAGTGATGAAGTCAGCCTCCCTTATCTGGAACCTGACATTTATCTCAGGAGGAAGGTCTGAAGCTGACCTTCTCCAAACAAGCCCTGCTGCCCAATGGTGCTGGGGGAGAAGCAAGCACCCGCCGGAAACACAGGGATGCAGAGGTACACAGCAAATGAACCGCACACAGGGTTTGTGGAAAGGCTGCGGTTCTCTGAGGAACCTGAGGTGGCGTGGGCTTGCTAAGAGTGGATGGGGAATAAAGAGGAACCGTTTTGATATATTTTGTAACGTAATTGGACATTATTTTGCTAAAAAATGAGGATCACATAAACAGTAAATAGACCTTAAAATTAATATTTTAATTACCTGACTGTTGACCCAGATTTCATTATGATCTGGATGGAGTCACTTCAGTCGCTGGTATTTTAACTTTGGAACGCTAAATTTTGTTGTTCACCATGTGCAAATATCAGCTTGCAGTCTTTAACGTCGTCCCTGCTGTTCTGCTTTTGGAACAGCTGTCTGAGCAGGACTGTCCGGTGCCAGTAGTCAATGCCGTGACGGGTGCGGTCCTGACTGGTGACAGCGCCCCGCGTAGGAGGGACCTGCACCACTGGCTGAAGATGAACCCGGAGTACGAGGTGGAAGGAGACGTGCTGGAGGTGGGTCTGCTCTGTGATGTGGTCACGGCAAAATGATGCTCGGCCGCTTCAGCGCCTCAACACCGTCTTCCCGCCTCCAGCTCCTCGCCAGCAGTCGCGCTCAGAGGAAGAGGAGGAGGAAGAAGAAGAGCGAGAAGGTGAAGGAGATGACCGTGCTGACCGGCGTTGAAAGAGTCAAGATCATAGACATGAAGACGGGCAAGAAGGTGAGCGTGAGCTGGGAGGGGTGAGTTTGCTGATCTCTGCATGCTCAGACGTGGGCCTCCTTAATGGGGACAGTGTGGCTCAGCAGGCTAAGCCTCGGAAGGTCGGCTGGAGCCCAACCTCGGCACAATAGTCACGTCTGTGGGCCCTTGAGCCAAGGCCCTTAACACCCGACTGCAGGAGGCTGCTCTTCGGTGCCAAACTTGCTCTCACCTGTATATGTGTCTGTGTGTCACGAGGGATCAGTAAAGTTCCATTATTAACTATTGAACTGTCTGCTCTGTCTTCAGCTTGGGGGAGGAGTTCCTCTGCAGGACCTGAGGGAGTGTCTGGAGGAAAATGTCAGCTACACTGTAGCACCAGAGTGGGCCGAGGCCGTTCGCAGCTCGGTCAGCTTTCCTCCTTTTTCCCATTGCTTGTGATGGACATAATTTACTCGCTAAAGCTACTCTCTGCACATTTTGTTATACCTTTATTTTTTCCCCCCCTACTCCTGCAGGGTTTTCTTCCAGAGAGCCTCTTCCATAGGCTCCTCTCCCAAGAAAATATTCCCAAAAAAGGCCGATTCTACACTCCACCTCCCCAGGCCCAGCTGGAAGACCCTCTGCTGGGAGGAGGTGGCGGCGAGACCTTGGTTTCGGATGGGGCTTACATGATGGACGACGAAGGCCTGGAGGACGGCAATGACATGACGCCCCGACACTTCCTGGCACCGGCCTTTGACGTGAAGATGCAGAGTGGGGCTTTGGAGATGGACGGGGGAGATTGCTTGTCGCAGGGCGGATACGACAGCTCTGACAGGGAGGCAGCTATATTAGAAGATGTTATCATGGCACCCAAAAATTCTGACTCTTCCTCCAGCTCTGAGGATTGACCAAGCTCCCTCCACCCGGCGTTCCCCCTAAGATCATGACTCTTTTCTTTTCCCCATTATTTTATTCTTCATTCTTTATTATATTATTATTGTTATTATAAATGTCGATTCATTATGGATAGTTTTTGGTTCTTTCTACTTTTTTATAGTTTTTTGGAAATGAGCAGTTTATTTTTTTCAGGTGAACACCCACCTCCTTACTTACTCCTATCTCGCATCTTCCCTCTCCCTCCTTCTACCCATCTGGAGGTGTAGCACTCCTACCCCTGTTCTATCCTTCCCCCTCCTCCCTCCAGCTGGGCTGTCTGGAAGCAGACCTTCCAGGAGCTGTGAAAATTAGGAATCGTGGCAGTGGCTGTGCCTGAAGGCGACCCCTGTCCAGTAGTCACTGATTAAGTCCCTCGCACACTAACTGCCCCGTTCCATCAGGGTCCAAACCACCCCACCCTTTCCCCTCTGAACCTCACGTGGAGACCTGTACAGAAGTACCTAGTACCAAGTGTGACTATACTGTTGAGCCAAATGCCAGACTGAACATATAAGGGTCTTCTCATTGTGTGTGTGTTTCTGATATAGAAAGATGTTTTTGTTTTTGATTGGATTAGACTGGCTGGAGGCAAGGGCTGTTATAGTGAGGGTGGGTTGTGGGTGGTTGGGGGGTGGAGCTAGTTGCTGAACCAGATTTAGAAAGATTGGGTGTATTGTACAATGTAGAGTTGCTGAATTGCTTGCAAAAGATGAGTTATTGTTTTATGAACTGACTCTGTTTCTGTGATATGAAATATAAATAACATTCTACAGATGGATTTAGTGGACTCCACTGGTTTTCTTGTGTGCCTCTTTTTGTGATGAGAAATTCTCATACCTTGTATACTGACAGTTCTCACACCATGGAAATTTGAAATGAAGTAACCCAGCCAGTATCATACAAAATATTATGACAGAAGCTGGGTATGTTTTGGAATTATTCTAGTAAATCTGTTTATGATGATGGTTCATTACTTGTTTTACCCTGTATTCCTTATTTCTGTCCACCTGAAAAAAAACACTTCAACAAATAGGTCTTAAAATGAAAGGATTTGAATACTTTATTGAATGTCTGATTACTGCCACATTTCTTTTGGTAAATGAAGGGTTGCAAATATTTAGCACAATACCACGGCAACTGGGAAATCCTCATACAAGTATCAGTAACCTAATGGGATGAAAAATCAACTTCCACTTCAACCTAATTGATATTGACATGGAGAAAAGCTACACCAGCTATCCCTGGTGGTCTAGTGGTTAGGATTCGGCGCTCTCACCGCCGCGGCCCGGGTTCGATTCCCGGTCAGGGAATATGTTTTTTCGTCGTGTGTGACTGGTTCCGTTTAACGCTGCCACGATTCCAAAACAACTTCTAACTTGTATTCCAGTCTGTATCTCAAGGAAAATAATATGTCTTGAAATCCAATTTCCCCAAGAGAACAAATAAATACACTCGAATAAATTATACACTCGCGTTCTCATTTGGGTCTGGGACCACCGGACGCCGGAAGTTAATTTGTGCATATCCAGATATTGTGGCTGTCCATTACGTATTCATTACTATATGCATACTACAATAAAAATTCTCTTGCACCGGTTCCACTAAGCGATACACTCGCAACTGTATACCGGCTTTTAGGCATCTCTCGATTTTATGTACTATGGACCTCGGGCGTAAATGCGATCGGACGCGACTCGACGTAAGACCGTAAACGTTTATATTAGGATTACAAAATGTGTTCTGTCTCACTCTTTAGGAATATTATATGATGTGAAAACGTTTAAGGAAGACACTAGGCAGCTAGAATGACGCAATGAGTGACGTCGCATGACGCTCCTTCCGCAGACGCGAGGAACCCCGGAAGTTGCTCCCATGGTGTAATGCTGGGTAAATCAGCAAAAGGAGAAAAGGGAGTCGTGTCTATGTTGAGAAGAGAATGGAGGTAAGAAAGGGATATAAGGCGACATTTTACCCTAATTAGAATCCCGATATAAATAAACACATATTTTGCCACGGAGCACAATTGGTTCAATATCCTGAAACTTATTTGAATCTAGCTAGAACTCCCATTCAATAGCAAGGTGCTATGTATGAACTTAGGCAGACTGCTTGGACTAATTAGCTATCCAGTTACAAAGATACGGCCCTTAAACCTTTGGAGTCAAAATGGAAAGATTTCCCCGCGATCGACTGATTAGTTAAAGTCCAGACATTTGACTTTAATTGTGATTAATCTCCTTTCTGAGTAGAACGCCACATTTAGTGAAACGTATGCTTGTTATCCAAGTTTTTCAATAAAAGAGATCGCGACAAAAAGTCAACTCGCATTTCAGCCAGACATAACACTTAAAACGCGTGCGACCAGACTGAATTATGGAACAGTGGTGTGTTTTATCTTGCAATTACCTTTAAAGTTGTTTGTACATTATTCCTCAGTGTAGCGTTTGCTAGCCATCCCGCCCTGCCTATAACGTTTTGACTAATCTATATGACGTCGAGAAGCGGAATCGTTGAAACTGCTAGTTGGTTCCCTGCGACACGGTTGACTTTTCTGCGCCTGGTTTTAGTTCGCTGATCACTTTTTGTGAGGTCTCCAGTGTGTTATCGATTTCTTTGCATTTTCTTTTATACATATACATATTTGCATGGCTTTTGGCTATTATGTAGGATCGGGTAAATATTCGGTTAGCGGACCTTTATGGGAAATAACGTGCTGATTCAGATGTCATTTTCTATCTGTGCAGATTTACTGAGCGATATTTAACTGTATCTGCAATAACTTCTGCATTAGAAATAGCTGAGTGGGTATAGGAAAGCTAAAAAATGTTCGCATTTTTAATCGTATACTATACTTAACTTGTTTAATACAGTATATAAAACAGTGTCACACCTGTTAACGTCCATTGGAACAGGGTGAGCAATGAACAACATTTAAGTATCTAATGCACGGCACTTAGCAGCCTCCGGGCCGAACCAAATGAGGCAACGCAGTAGGGATGTGGGGAGGATGTGCCGGCTTTGGGTTTCCCGAAACCCATTTTCCGTTTGAAAATTTCTGCTGTTATGTATTTATTATGCAATACTTCAAAGATTTAGCAGTTTTAATACTCGGCATTGTTATCGGATAAGTGTACTGAATAAACCGGCGACGCCGTTTTCACCTCTCCTGAATCTCGGTGTTGTTCGTTCCAACGTAGCGCTTTGATTCTGATGGCCAGAGGACGCGAAGATCCTATGTGATAACAGGGTGCTAGTTACCAATGCATTGGAAGTGGCTGCTTAACTGTTTTTATTTTTGACGCAGGGTTTGGTTTAAAGTTTTATCGTCTCTCAAGACAAACACACATAGAGCGCTAAAGGAATGTTTCGCAGTATTAATTCAGGACAGGATTTGTCATTGTAGTTCTGTTTTGTCCTTGGTTTACAAAGGCTAACGATATCTCGCTAGCTATGATTGTTATTGGGCGAGACTTTTAAAACCTTATAGCGTTTCGGTAGTTTATCCCTTACAGCTCAGTGCATTTTTTTGCTTGTCCATTAAGTTAAATAATCTTTTTCGGCTTCAGTAAGCAGTGGCGGATATGTTAAGACATGGTGGCTAGCTGGTAATGGTGAAAATGCGAAGCTAGCATTGTGGGAAGGGCTGCGTCTCTCTAGCAGGTTTACTCGTTTATCCTCTTTGTAATCGTTTTGTTTTTAATGATTAGTCCCGTCTGTTTTTGTGCGTGTCATTTTGCCTTTTTCAACCATGCGTTAAAGGAACAAGGTGTCTAGCCAGCACGTCCAGGATGGGGACGCGTGTCGCTAAAATAATGGGCTGCGAAGGTGTTGCTGCTGAATGGTTTTCGTCTTCTTTGGGATATCCGTGTGCTTTACTTCATTTGGAAAATCAAATACACTGTTTATTATGTTAATGTAGGTGGATGCGTTGTTTGCCGGTGATTTGCATTCGTTTTCTGTCGCGTGTAAAGGCCTTGACAGAGACAGCATTAGCTTTCATTCATTAATATCCATATTTTGGAAGGACTTTTTTTTAAAAAACAAAAGAAACATGGATCTTAATTTTTACTCTGATCTGTCGGACGGCACGACACCGCAGTCTGACCCGGAGTTCCTGGACTCACAGCCGTACAATGGATACGATTCTGGGAACAAGGTGGAATCATATTGTAGCTCACAGTACATCACTACATTATTCTCCCTGTGCTTCCGCCTATTCCTTTCTTGAAAATTGTTTTATATTGTACACGATATTTATGTAAACATCGAAAATGATATTAGCTGGATGTCATCACTGCCTTCTATTACAATGAGCTGTAATCACGGGCTACCCTCCCTGCATCTGGTCGTGTACCTGCCATAGCTTGAAGCATCTGCCTGTACCACGTGTTGTGTAAACATTCAGATGTCTTATTTTTTTGCAGTTTCCTGGGGGCAGTGACAGTTACTTGACCATTTCAGGGGGAGGCCATACCTTCCTTTCATCATCTGAGGTTTGACTGCCTTTGCATGCCTCTCAGTATTTTACAGACTGTCGTAATGCAGCGTGCAGAATTTAGAGTCAGTTTTCACTGCAGTAGTTTCCTTTCGCACTGTTTGTTTCTTCTGTCTGTTTCCGTTTGTGAAATTAGATGTTGGAATGGTACACCCGTCCTTATGCCAATCAGTAAATTACAGTTATCGGCAGTTTGAGTTCCAGTGCTTTTGCCTCCCCTCACTCCGCTCGTTTATTGCCCCTCAGACGTTCCACACCCCGAGTCTGGGAGATGAAGAGTTTGAGATTCCACCCATCTCCCTGGACCCGGACTCGACGTTGGCCGTCTCTGACGTGGTGGGCCATTTCGCCGAGCTGTCCGACGGTAGCGTGACGGGCGACCCCTCCGGGACCGAGGCGTGTGTGAGGAGCGCCGTAGTTGGGGGGAACGATCCCTCCTTCGCCTCTACTTTTGTTAACCCCCCTTCTCAGGGTCTGGAGCGCCTGACCCTTGGGGTGATGAACCAATCGGCAGGGGGCTCTCTCTTGAGCTCTACCTTGGGCATGGTACGTGTGTATTTTAATACTGTATCTTGGATCATGACCTAGTATAAACAACTAAAACTGACAAACGCTCACCTTATAACTCTGTGATGGGTATGTTACTTGCGTCCTAAGATATGTTTGACCTACATTCCATCTTGCTTCCATTTCCAGGACCTTGGACAATCAATTGGTTCTCATTTCAGCAGCTCTTCCCCCATGACTATAGATGTGCCACTGAGTGACATGAACCATGGCCTTCTGGGCCATAACCAGTTGACCACTATTGACCAGTCGGAGCTTAGCGCCCAGCTGGGACTCAGCCTCGGCGGTGGGACGATTTTGCCCCGCTCACAGTCACCAGACCAGCCACTGTCCGCCACTCCCTCGCCAACAGGCTCATTGCAGGGTGATGATATGGACGACTTCAGGCAGGTCAGTAATACAAAATAAAGGAAAAGGTCTGGGAATACTTCTGTGTGCAATTTAATACCCAAGTAACACTGGAAATGCTGGCAGTTTTATGCTAGTTTTTGCTTAAAAAAAAATCCAACATTTGGCATATTAAAGTGATCTGAATGTTTATGCGAATCATGTTGGTCTGAACATGACGAACTGCATAAGAAGCTCTTTGCACATGTTGTAAGAATAACATTAGACTAAAAGGAAAACTGCAAATTTCTGTTGCTCACAGAGATCTAATTCCTCCTTTCGCTCTCCCTCCCCTTTTTTCCCAGAAGAGCGTACTGGTCGACTCGCCAGTCTCTCTGTCCGTCTCTCCTGCTGTCATTTCCCTGAGCCCTTCCCTCTCAGGGTCTCCGCTCTCCTCTGCGTCGATTCCCCCTCCGGCTCTTGTCCCTGGCGGCTTACGGAGCGGAGGGGGTAAGCCGGCCATGGCGAGCAGCATGGGATCGGGAACAAGCGGAAGCGGCGTGACGACCGCGGTGGGTAAAAAGGGGAAGAAGAAGAAGGACCCCAATGAGCCGCAGAAGCCAGTGTCGGCCTACGCCCTGTTCTTCAGGGACACGCAGGCGGCCATCAAGGGTCAGAACCCCAATGCCACCTTTGGCGAGGTGTCCAAGATCGTTGCCTCCATGTGGGACAGCTTGGGGGAGGAGCAGAAGCAGGTAGACACATGCGTGCAATGATGTAGTGGTGCACAACTGTACAGTTTTTCTGAATTTGTTTAATTGAGGCACAATACAGGTATAGGTAAAGATTATAGACTACCATTTCTGGAATGGTAGTAGTCTCACATCTACAGTTTGTCATAAGTTACTAATACTTAGTTACTACTAAGAATACTAACTAATAACTAATTTGAAGCATTTTTAATAACTTTTGGTATTGATAACATTTTGTTGGAAGTCACATGATGAAATCACATGGTAGTGGTGTTGGTATGTGTGCTTGTACAGTATCTTCAAGATAAATCTGCTTAAAAAATAATTCACAGGTGTACAAGAGGAAGACTGAGGCGGCCAAGAAAGAGTATCTGAAAGCTCTGGCAGCTTATAGAGCAAATCAGCTCTCGCAGGTCTGTAGCTTCCAGTCCATTTCACTGGAATGAGGCCAACTTTGTGCGTATTCTTTGTGAGTGTGACACACAAAGTGAATGTGAAGTGTTGTTGACTTCAAGTGTGTTAATTCACATAACCATAAAAATAACCACTATTTGCATGGTAATATTTGTTTAGTCAGTCGTGAATTGCTGTTTGTTGAGAAAGATAAAGGCAAATTTGAAATCTTGTGTGGTGATCTTAGCTGTGTTTCATTCTTTTTTTTTTCTGACAGACATCCATTGAGGTGATGGACACATCTTCTTCGCCTCCTCTTCCTCCTCCTCCTCCTCCCACCTCAGTCACGCCCCTAGCACCTGCTACACCCGCTGTGCCCGCTGCCCCCATAGCGCCCTCTCCTCCCGCCCCCAGCCCCGTGCGTTCCACGAGGATCCCCCACCACGCACCTGACCAGAACACCATCACCAACATCTGCACCTCCAATATCATCCTGGACCTGCCGCAGGTCACCACCCGCTCGCGCACAGGTGCGCACAAGCCCCCCGTCCCTTCTCCTGCCCCCCCCACCGTCACCAAGATCATAATTTCCAAGCAGGTGCTGGCTGCGGGGGGTGCCCAGATTCACCAGATTCCCACCTCGGTGGTGACGGTGATCCCTGCGCGTGCGCTGCCGGCAGCCATCGCCCCCTCCGCAGCCACCCCTGCCGCTCGCCAGCCACCGCCCCTGCAGCAGATGCAGCATGCTCCTCCACCCCCGCGCCTCCAGCAGATGGTGCACTCCCCTGCCCCACCGCCCCTCCAGGCCAAACCTCGCGGCGGTGGGGTGTCGACTTCTGTCACTGCGACCCCACCCCCTCCCCTGCAGATCAAGATTGTCCCTGCACCGGTCCAGGCTGAGCTGGCAACACCCATTGTGGTAACCACGGCAGCAGTGACTGCCGCTTCCCCTGTCACCTCATCTGTGCCTGTCCCCGCCGCCTCCACCCCCACATTGGCCTTGGAGGTGGAGGAGTCCGCGACCATGGTGACTTCCTGCACTGTATCTGCAGCTGAGGATGTTGCAGAGACCGAGGAGTTCACCTCAGGAGAGGTACGGGGAACATAAGAACATAAGAAATTTACAAACGAGAGGAGGCCATTCGGCCCATCAAGCTCGTTTTGGGAGAACCTAACT
>JAODLD010000088.1:1121441-1132661 GCA_026781065.1 Mormyrops boulengeri | reverse complement strand
TGATATTTGAAGAAATGTGTGATCATGCCCCAGGCAGTGAAAGTGTGTTTTCTACCCTCAGGGCTCAGAGGGTTAACGCCATGGCTGTCGCATTGTTGCCGCATAGCGTTTGCAGTGTTGCCTTGACACTCGCCCTGTTTTCCTCACACACCCCTGTCTTCACAGAAAGTACGTCACAACAAACTAGCAGAGTCTGTGGAGAAGGCCATCGAGGAGAAGAAGTACCTGGGGGGTGCTGACCCATCCACCGTGGAGATGTGCTACCCCCCCATTATCCAGAGTGGGGGCAACTACAGCCTCAAGTTCAGCGTGGTCAGGTGAGGCTGAAACACATCCTGTTTCTCATAGGGTTCCTTCCTGTCTGAGTTCTTCAGCTGTGACATCACATATTTTATGCATTTGAACACCTGTTGACATGCTTAGATTTTTGCATTAGCTACTACAGCCAGGTCTGATGCATTCTTCTGGTAATTCATGGTGTTCATCTTGTCATCTTTTTGTGTCCCAGTGATAAGAACTACATGCACTTCGGGGCTATCACATGTGCCATGGGGATCAGGTACAAGTCCTATTGCTCCAACTTGGTGCGCACACTGATGGTGGACCCGCCCCAGGAGATGCAGGACAACTACAACTTCCTCCTGGAGGTGGAGGAGATGTTGCTGAAGGAGCTTCGCCATGGTGCGTGGCTTGTGGCTTAGGCGTCTGGAGATAGTTAAGTCTTCTCATCAGCTGCATGGGTGAGCGTGCTTTAACTGTCGTTCATAGGAGTGAAGTTTGGCGACGCGTTCAATGCCGTGGTGGACATTGTGAAGAAGGAGAAGCCGGACATGGTGGCAAAACTCACCAAAAACCTGGGGTTAGTAATAGTGGGCTAAGTTTCTGTGCCTGTGATTGGAAGGTCGCCAGTTCAAGCCCGATCTCAGCAGAATACTTGCATATCTGTGGGCCCTTGAGCAAGGCTTTTAACCCTCAGCTCCATGGGTGCCGCTGCGTGTAGCTGCCCTTCGCTGCCAAGCTTACTCTCACCTACGTGTGTCATGGAGACCAAGATGGGGTGGGAGGAAAGAGAATTCCCCCTCAGGATCAGTAAAGTGTCGTCTTATTAATGTCTTTTTTTTATTGTGTGTAGAATTACGTTATCTGTATTTATTTCTAGTAACACTACTAAAGTCTTAGATGGGATTTCTGTATTCTGGCTGCAGTGAATTCCTGGTCTTATGTATATTTAGGGCAAAAAAGAATGGATCCTTTGGCTCTTATTGGTGCCGTTTCTCTCTAGCAGACGGGCTGTACTTGTGTAGGACTTGTGCAGCTTGTGTGGAGGGTAGATTTATGCACATCTTAAGTATTTCCTGTAAAATTGCTGTTTCAGGATATAGCGGTACAAGTTTAGTCACTTGTTCTCTCTTCGGTCAGGTTTGCGATGGGCATAGAGTTTCGGGAGGGGTCCCTCGTCATCAACAGCAAGAATCAGTACAAGTTAAAGAGAGGTATGTGATTATGCTTGTGATGTGACAGTTCTGTTTTGAATGTTACTTCTTTAGCTGTGAACATTTGGTTGCTCCACTGGAGCTTTCGGTTAAGTTTGGTGGAGGTGAGAATTATGCAGCTGAAGTTCAGTATGATGGTTTGTATCATTTTGTCACAGCAGCTACAAAACACTAGCTTATTTAATGAAGTGATGTATTTAAGCACAACTTGTGTGATGACCTGTAGAGCTATAGTTCTTTGATATTTGGCATCTCTGAGTTGTGACTGTGCGTAGCAGTGGGGGCTGTATTTCCAGTGAGTGGTGGTCTTCAGAGCTACAGCAGTGCTGTCATTTCAGGCATGGTGCTGAGTGTAAGCGTGGGGTTATCGGACCTGATCAGCAAAGAGGGGAAGGATGAGCAGAAGAAGTACGCCCTGTTCATTGGAGACACGGTGCAGATTAATGAGGTTGGTACCCATAGCAGGTTTTTAACTTGGCCCTTTATTTTTAATTTGGGCTGTCCTGGTATGGACATTAGTTGATCAGCACTCAGCATTGATCTTTATCTTGAACAGGAGGAACCTGCCACTATTCTCACCCCAGTTAAAAAGAAGATCAAGAATGTGGGAATTTTCTTAAAGGTGAGGGTTCTCAAATGCATCTGATCTGTTAACCACCTTCCCCTTTCTGGATAGATATTGCTGTTTTTAAGGTCGTTTTTCAATCTAGCCCTATGTGCACAGGCTGGATGACGAACTTTAATGGTGACTAGAACTTTGCCTCTCTTAGAATGAGGATGAAGAGGAGGATGAGGAAGATGAAGACAACGCCGAGGAGCTTCTTGGCAGAGGAGCCAGGGCAACTCTGCTCACTGACAGAACTCGGGTCTGTGGGAGTTTGCATGCGCGTCCTGGTGGGCTGAGTGCCATTTTACTTTTTGCTGACATGACTTTGTGATTGGCCAGAATGAAATGACAGCTGAGGAAAAGAGGCGGGCCCATCAGAAAGAGCTGGCCAATCAGATGAACGAGGAGGCCAAACGACGTCTGACAGAGCAGAAGGGGGAGCAAATGATCCAGAAGTGAGTATAGAACTGAACAGGGAGCGCATCACCGCACATTATTGCGGCTGCATCGGTATTTCCCATATTAAGACAATACCCCTCTCATTGATCTGCTCCAGGGCACGAAAATCGAACGTGTCTTATAAGAACATCTCTCAGATGCCACGGGAGCGAGAGATTCGAGAGATGAAGCTCTATATTGATAAGAAATACGAGACTGTGATTATGCCAGTCTTTGGTATCCCCACTCCCTTCCATATCGCAACCATCAAGGTAAACTGGCTCCTCCATTGTCTTTATGCATGACCACCATAACCGGTGTCTGTTCGTAGCGATTGCTTCAGCAGATATCTGAGAAGGAGACCTCCATGTATTTGTTACCCATCATTGATTTTCTGTGCATGGCCCTCTTTAGAATATCAGCATGTCTGTGGAAGGAGACTACACCTACTTGAGGATCAACTTCTACGTGCCTGGCAGCTCCCTTGGTCGCCATGAAGGCAACATCTTTCCAAATCCTGATGCCACCTTTGTAAAGGAGATGTGAGTGAAGCTCTGCTGCAGGAGTAGGCAACCCTGATCCTGGACTGCCGGTATCCAGCAGATTTTTCTATCCTACCTGATGAGTTGCTATCTGCCTGAGATCAGTTGTGGTTTATTGGTGACCAGGTAGGTTAGATAGCCTGCAGGACACTGGTACCCCAGGATCAGGGTATCCTGTTCCTGCTCAACACTGACCATGTTCTGGTGTATATTTTTTGTACTTAAGTATTTTTTTTGTGTGTGTCTCAAACCTGCTCCCATCCTTGCCGGCCAGAACATATCGGGCCTCGAACCTGAAGACACCTGGCGACCCATCGGTGCCCTCCACCAACCTGCAGAATGCCTTCCGCATCATCAAGGAGGTGCAGAAGCGCTACAAGACCCGAGAGGCCGAAGAGAAGGAAAAAGAGGGCATCGTCAAGCAGGACTCGCTGGTCATCAACCTCAACCGCAGCAACCCCAAGCTTAAGGACCTCTACATCCGACCCAACATCGCCCAGAAGCGGATGCAGGGTTCATTGGAGGCACACACCAATGGTAAGGCTGGCATAGTAGGACGCTTATGCTTGTTGGGGCAGGGGGGCGTTGTGAGTGAACTGTTGTCTTTTTCATAGGGTTTCGGTTTACATCTGTGCGTGGGGACAAGGTGGACATCCTGTACAACAACATCAAACATGCCATTTTCCAGCCCTGTGATGGGGAGATGATCATAGTCTTGCACTTCCATCTCAAGGTATCTAGTTTGGCCATTTGTGCGTGTCTGGTACCCCTTTTTTGACGTCAGGTGTTTGACTGCTATTCTCCATTTTTTTTTTCCTCTCTTTAAATCTGCAAGAATGCTATCATGTTTGGGAAGAAGCGTCACACGGATGTGCAGTTCTACACGGAGGTGGGCGAGATCACTACGGACCTGGGCAAGCACCAGCACATGCACGACCGCGACGACCTCTACGCCGAGCAGATGGAGCGGGAGATGAGGCACAAGCTCAAGTCTGCCTTTAAGAACTTCATTGAGAAGGTGGAGAACCTCACCAAGGAGGAGCTGGAGTTTGAGGTGCCCTTTAGAGACCTGGGGTGAGTGAGGAGAAGGAAATGGAGAAGGAGCAACCTTGGGATGTTGGGCTAAGTTTGGATGATGCAGTAGGTTTGTTGATAGATACAGTGGGTTGGCTGGCTGGACGGTATTTGACATTTGGGTATTAATCCCTTTTTCTGTGTGTCTAGATTCCAGGGTGCCCCTTACAGGAGCACATGTCTGCTCCAGCCCACCTCCAGCGCCCTGTGTAACGCAACAGAATGGGTGAGTGTAACAGGCTAGAAAATAGATGACTGTTTCCCAGGTGTCTTTCTGTAGCTGCTTTTCAGTGAAGCCACTCACCCAACACTGTTAACCATACTTCTGATTATCTGCACCTTTGCAGTGAATAGCAATTGGTCAAGTGGTCGTAAACATCAAAAAGTCAAGTGTTAAGCGTCAGGCTTTATTACTGATTGTTCAGTACCGAAAGTCGCCAATAGGCGCCAACGTGTGCCGTTTTGGCGATTTTTAAGAAGCTTTTCCTGTTCTTTCAGCCTCCGTTTGTTGTGACTCTGGATGAGGTGGAGCTGGTGCATTTTGAGCGAGTGCAGTTCCACCTGAAGAACTTTGATGTGGTAATTGTCTACAAGGACTACAGTAAGAAGGTCACAATGATCAACGCCGTACCTGTCAATTCACTGGACCCAATAAAGGAGTGGCTCAAGTAAGGCTATTGCCAAAAAATTTCCTTCAGTAAGGTACTCGGCGATCATGTTAAGTCGATTTTAGGGTTCATTGTGCTTGTCTATTTCTGTGGCTGTATAGACATAGTGCTTTGTAGTAATAATCTGTGAATAAATGTTTTAATGGCTATTCAGAGCCTCAGTGGTCATTGACTCACTTGGGTTTTTAGTAAATGTCATGACCTCCGTTCACAGTTCATGCGACATCAAGTACACTGAGGGTGTCCAGTCACTGAACTGGACGAAGATCATGAAGACCATTGTCGATGACCCTGAGGGCTTTTTTGAGCAGGGTGGCTGGTCGTTCTTGGACCCTGAAAGTGAGGTGAGTCAAATCAAGCTGAAGGCACTGAGGAATTCAGTTTTAGTGTGAATAATGGTGCCTTGGATTGTATCTTGAGCATATGAAAATGGTTCGTCCCTAATCCCAGGGGAGTGGGGAGGAGGGTGGAGACTCCGAATCGGAGATGGAGGATGAGACATTCAATCCCTCGGCGGAAGAGGATGAAGAGGAGGAAGAAGACAGTGACGAAGATTATTCCTCCGAGACTGAGGATTCTGGTAAGTATAGTTTCGCCTTACTGTAATAATGCATGTGTTTTTTAATTGTGCAAATATATACATGCAAGTGCATTACTGACATCGCCTCCTCTTCCAGACTACAGTGCATCTCTGGGCAGTGAAGAAGAGAGTGGGAAGGACTGGGATGAGCTAGAGGAGGAGGCCAGGAAAGGTGAGCATGTCGATTTTTAAATCGATCTGTGAGGCCTTCAGACTTGCAGCAGATCTAAATGGTATTTGGTCCTTGTCCAGTGTGCAGAAAGTTAAACCTGTGTTCCTCTCAGCTGACCGAGAGTCCCAGTATGAAGAAGTGGATGAGACGTCCAACAGGAAGAGGAAAGGACGATCGACCGCTCCACCCCCCAGCAGTAAGAAGAAGAGGCGGCACTAAGACTCCTAGGATGTTACATCAAATAGAATCTGTATATATACAACACAAATTTGAGGAATCCTTAAAACGTGTCATCCTGCCCTAGGATATGCACTTGGTAAATTTTACGATGTCATTAAGATGCATACAAAATGTGGTGGAATTTCATCTTTCTCCATTTCTCTTATTTTATTCCTCTTTTGTCCCTCTTCCCCCCCCCCCCCATGATATAGAGTTGAGTGGTTGCATAGTTGTCAGAGATTCATGCTTTAGCATCAAGTTTGGTTTTCAGGAGATCAGGAAGGCATACTGTGTGTGTGTGTGTGTGTGTGTGTGTGTGTGTGTGTGTGTGTGTGTGTGTGTGTGTGGGGTCCAGTTGATGTCGTCTCCAGCTGGGCTGTTGTATTTTTCCGTTCTGACTCGTTCCCCACTTTTTTTTTTTCTTTCAAGCAGGATGTTAAAAAGACTTGGAAAATCTGCTTATTTCCCACCCACTTTGGTCCCCTCCCTTGTGCCTTTTTCAAGCTTTTTGGGAAAACTTTGTGTTAATTCACAGCCCTTACTGGATTTGATATTTCTAAATTGAAAAACCACATGTTTTGACCAGGACAAAAAAAGCAGTCTGGACTGTGTCCTGTCGCAGAGGATGGCTTTGTTTCTGCAGGTAGAGGTGCACACAGATGAGCCTGTCTCCTTGTTCCTCCTATGTCAATACAAATTGGACTGTTTCTATCATATCCTGTTTTTTGTTTTTGTAATAAAAAGGGGAAAAAAGCATGGTGGTTTTTTTTTTTTTTTTTTCATACAGCTTGTCCCCACTTTTGGTTCCAGCTACTGTTTTGTTCAGAAATGCACCGATAATGCAATGCAAACAGAAATCTATGGCTTCAGCTCTATGACTGACACGTCTGTTTCTTCAGATTGATTCACATCGTTGTGAAAGGCTACAAGATGAGTGCCCATTCTGTTTGGAACACAGGATTTTGATTTCACTTTACAATTTTGCCTCACATTCACGCACCGGTCACAGAGGCTGCCATGCAAGGCACCAGCCTGCTCACCGGGAGCAATTCAGGGTTCAGTGTCTTACTCAAGGACACTTCAGTGGGGTTAGGAGGATTGAGGGCTTGAATCTGCAACCCTCACCAAACAGTCGCACTACCTCCTGTGCCACCACCACCCCATCCTACAGATTATCGAAATATTCTGTAGTTAACCCACCAAGCTAGCGCACCACAGACAGTGGGCTGAGAGCTGACCTTTCCCAGCTGTCACTCTGGGAAACTTGCACGTGGGGGGGGGAGGGTGTCAGTGTCATGTGCACATTTCTTTCAGACCCCTAAACAAACCCGAACCCCTAACTTAGTACATCACTTGTTGTTTTTAGCTGTATGTGTTATTCCTTCTGTTACAAAAAAAACATTTTTACCTTGTATAGTTATGTAATTACTGTTGATTAGTAGTAATTCATGTTTCCCAGAAATGTTATTTATCAGCAAATGAGAATGTCGTGTCATTATCACTGGAATGTAAGATCATTCCCATCAATCTTCAGATTTATAAAACATTTTCTTTTAGTTTCTGATTGCTGAATAACCCCTGGTTAAGGGGGGGGAGGTTGACGATAATACTTGGTTTAGTCGCTGTGCACCTCTGGTATTTGCATATAACCTACACACATCCTCCTGTATACTTGATACCCTCTCTAGATTACTTACACTGCATCATACAATGTAAATGCTACAGCAGGGTCTGTCTGCACAGCTTAATTTGCGTGGATTAAGCGCAGCGCTCCGCACATGGTAAATTCAATGTCTGCTTTATGAAGCCTTCTGGATTTTTTTTTTCTTTAGAATATTTTCCATCCACAGTTGATTGAATCCGTGGTTGTGGAACCCTGTGGATATGGAGGACCCAGTGTATCAGCTAAGGTAACATAAGGATTCTGGTTTAATTTTGAATTCGGTATGAAAAGTTTGGAAATGGTTTGTTCAGTTAGGGCTGTATGACATATTTTCAGAATGAACTTTACGGTTAGGTACACCCTAGAAAAGACACTAGAAAAGTTAAAAAAACAAAAATCTTTCAAGATAATATGTCAAAGTTTACATCTGTTGCTTTCAAAACATTCCTGCTGTAGGGCAATTTGTGGTAAAAGATCCTATCAAATTCAGAAGTAGACTGGTTTTTAAAAACATGTTGCATTGTGTCTATCATCTAACACTTGGAATAAAAATCTGTTACTTTAGAGGGTAACAGTTTCGATATGGCTGATTCTCTAGTTAAAGCACTTCCAATATCTTCTTTGGGTTGATTAGAAAATATTCAAACCACTAATCCATCCTACGTAAAATCTCCATTACAAAATGTTTCGTACGAATGTATCTCAATGTCACCGTCTTGATTATGAAGTATCCCTGATTGAGATTCTGGTGGGAGGATCCATCGGGTACAGGCCAAATCCAAGGCATATTGGTTCAGTAAACGTGCCTATGAAATTGTAAAGGGGCTTATGGAGCTTCTTTGCATCCCAGAAGACGATGACACCTTCCTCAAAGTCAACGGCAATGATCACCCTGTTATGTGACAGGACCTTATTGTGCAGATCTACCTTCACCCCACTGTGAAAAGCAAACAGTTGCTTCTTTTTGTCTTGTGTGAGGCTCCATGACTTGCTGTTCATGCCAAACGTGCAGTGAGTCTTGTCTTTCCTTTCAATGCTGGAGTAGGACACTGCGATATCCCAGTAGCCCTCGGCCTCCACCTCCCAGTAGTGGACACCTGTGGAGACACACTGGGCGGTCAGCACCTGGGGTGATTTGTCAAATCGGTGGGGGTGTGGGGCCACAGGCAGCCGGTCATTTTGCCGCTCGACAGACATAAAATCGTCTGAGATCCTAAGGAATGGACTGGCTGAGTTGGGGTCCAACGCATTTCCTGGAAAACAGAGTTTCATCTTTACAGAAGTCACACTCAAAAGCGTAAAAATGCAGGCAAGACACAAACTTTGACGTTAATGTGTGACTATCTGATGATACCAGACAATGTGAGATTACTAACTGTTGAGCCTGTAGTATATCTGGGCCAGCAGTCCGTCGTGCTTCTTCAGGAAGCTGTTGACCTCCTCGATTTCTTTTGAAGGGGAATGAACAGGTTGAAATGTTGGAGGAGAGTATGAATTTGAGGATCACTGTAAATTGCTCTTTTTGTATCTTGTACAATAAATACAATCTAGTGGATAGGTAAAATCATCCATCCGTCAATCTGTTTTCCATACCCGCTTGTCCTATGCAGGGTTGCGGGGGACTATAGCCTATCCTGGAGGCTGCGGGCACAGGGTAGGAAAAGGTGAAATCAGGTACAGTGTAATAAAATCTATCTGCAATTATCCATTGATCATTGTATATTATGCCCACCTACCAAATGAACCTCTCGTCTTTTGTGACCTAGAAGTGTTCCAACATATTGTACAATATGGTAAGAAAGGGTAGCACTGGACATACCCAAGCATGCAAGGATAATTCCAACCAGCAGTAATCCGAGTGCCCTCCAACCAAAATATTGCTGAGCCTCTGCCTGTGCGTGAAAAGTAGAAGTGAAATGTCACTAAACCCTACCTGTGAGTCAACCCATCATCGCCTGGGAACTACACAGACCTCATATCCTAACCATGGCTCTCTTTGCTTCTGGCTTTCATGCCAGTGCAATGGTGATTCACATTTCCCCCTTTTGCCAGGAGGAATGATGGCAATCACACCACCCGGATCAGCAGTAGTTAAGGATGGTCAGCGCATAGAATTGAGGTGTGCCTTGTAATTTGTCTGTGTAAAGGTGTGTGTATGTTTTTTTAAGCTGTCTTGCAAAGCTATTCTCTAATATTTTATGAACAACAAAACCTGGAAAACTACAAAAGGTAACTGGCAAAATCAGAAATCAGTCATCTCTGTCTACCTGCTACTAGATATTCAATCAAATCAATTCCATTAATGTATGGGGATATCCACACAAATGAGATTTCGGTGCCTTGTTTCCATCATCACTGGTGAAAAGTGGAAGGATACCTGACCTGAAGAGGATGCGCATTAAAAAGGGGCCAGGTAGACTCTAGCACAGAGTCTCCCAATCTGGCCCTCGGGGACTCACAGTCGGCCTATGTTTTTGCTCCCTCTGAGCTCCCTGCAAAAAGGCCACATTTTTAGGGAGCTTGGAGGAAGCAAAAATGTGGACTGTCTGTGGGTCCCCGAGGACCGTATTGGGAAACACTGCTCTAGGAGGAGGCTAAATGTACAACCACTGTGTGAGGGGCAGTATGTGGCTCACAGACTGTTCCTGGGACTGGAAAGTCACCAGTGATATCACCCTTGGGCCCAATTGCTCCAGGGACTGGCTGCACCTGCCTTCTCTACCGTATGTTGCTTTAAAAAAAAAGCTGCCAGTGAAAGCTGCCAGTGAATGTAAATATAGGCAACTTACATTACTGAGTATGATATTCTGCAGCTTTCTCACACTGACCATGAAACCATCCAGCTTCCTTTCCAGAAGCTCCTGTGATGATACACAGAAAAGTACCTGGCATGAATGCACATGCTGTTACAGACACGCATCAAAACACATGTTGGAGCAGACAAGCACACCTACATGTTTATACTGCCAGTAAGAAATGCGGAAACAATAGCTTATATTCAGAGGTGACATCAATGAACCACTAGTGTGATTTGAATGATAACATTGAAAGATGAAGTCCTTTAGAAATTTGTCTGGGCTTCTTTCTACTTAAGTAAATCTGTTAGGCAATGTTGAAATAATACAGCACCAGTATCTCGGTGGCGAAAATATTGTGATGCTAAGTCAAAACTGACTTTGATCCCCTGTTAAATGCCAGTAGGCTTCTGTCAGTCACATGATTCCTCCAATAGATGTCAACCTCTCCCACAGTACAAACCAGTTAGCAGTCTACAAAGAAGCTTCAGCTTGCGATGACATAAGCAGGAGTAGCACAGAAATAATAAAACTATTACTAGCATTACAGGAGTTTAGGTTATACTGGCAATGTAATACAAAACTTCTATTTGACTCTACTGGGAGAAATGGAAAGATAAAAGAAAACACTGCATATCACAATCATGAATACAGCACTACAGGCAACTAATGTGAGAAATGCAAAATCCTTCTCCGCCCCCTAAGTGAAAGCAGACAGCCCAGCAAATACTTACCATCATGTCCTTATTAATGGTTTTCAGTTTCATTGTCTCATTAGTGGTTTTGGCCTCTATATCACACCACCTGCACACATACTTCTTTGATGTTGAACAATAGAGCTTGTACACCTCATGCTGTAGGCACTTCATCTTCCTCAGGTACCTCAGTGGCGCAGTGAGGTGGTGCTCTCTGAAGGCGGGGAGCTCCAGGTGAGGTTTGATGTGCTCCTCACGCATGGAAACCATGCCT
>JAODLD010000088.1:1090430-1120739 GCA_026781065.1 Mormyrops boulengeri | reverse complement strand
TTGGTTGAATCTCCACTAGCCTTCCTCAACTGTGAGCCTGAGATGTTGCATGCTGAAATGAAAGCGGAACAGAAAGCAGACATGCCTTTTATGACTTTTATGATGGTAATACCTGGCCCGTAACTTGATAAGTACATTCCAGTATTCATTATCACCAACCCAATTATTTACCAGAAGATGACGTGTGGTGGTCACCAGGTGGCTTGTGACTCTGGAGGCTACTGGTTTAAATCTCATGGCTGGCAGAGTGTTTTTGTTGTTAACTGCTCCCACAAGCTCTTAGGAGTGATGACTTTAATACATTCTTAATGATAAAATAACTAAGATGAGACAAACCTTCTGGAGCACATATGTAGGTACATACAGCCATCAACCTTCTGATAGGCCTATTAACACTAATACTGACACCTTTGAATCTTCCTTTCCCGTAAGACATTGAAAACTTTTGAACTTAATGTCTTCATGCAAATCTTCTACTAGCCTTGCAGACCCAATTCCTATGAACCTTTTAAGAGGATTGCACCACTGATTAGCACTACCCTTTAAACTTGTTAAATTAATCCCTCAGGCTTGGATATGTTCCAAAACCTTTTTAAATGGCTGTTATTAGAGCTGTTCTCAAGAAAACCAAATCTTGAACCTAGCGATTTTGGAAATTATAGACCTATCTCAAATCTTCCTTTCATTTCAAAGATCCAGGAAAAAGTTGTTGTTCATCAGCTGTCAGCTAATGAATTATATCACTCTGGCATCAGACCAAACCATAATAATGATAATTAACACATTATTGATCCCTGCGGGGAAATTCTCTTTATGCCTCACCCAGCTTGCTCTTTATAGGGAAGAGTAAGCTGGCCGGAAAGGGCAGCCACCCATTGGGGTGCCCAGGGAGCTGGGAGTTAAGGGCCTTGCTCAAGGACCCACAGATGTGCCAAAGCTGGGTTTGAACTGGTGATCCTCCAATCACAGGCACACAGGCTTAGCCCACTGAGCCACTTGCTGCACCCACAACCCAAGCAACAGTAATAAATGACTTGCATATGGCTTCCGATCATGGCTGTATATCTTTGTTGGTGTTACTAGATCTAAGTGCAGCATTCGATACTGTGGACCATAATATCCTCTTGGACCGGTTGAATCTGTGGTTGGCATTAAGGGGACAGCTCTCTCTTGGTTTCACTCTTATTTATCTCATCGTTATCAGTTTTTTTATGTGAACAATGAATCTTCCAAGATCACCAAAGTCAAGTATGGTGTCCCACAGGGATTAGTGCTGGGGCTGCTACTGTTCACTTTATATATGCTACGACTTGGTAACATTATTAGAAATCATGGTGTTGGGTTCCATTGTTATGCTGATGATTCACAGTTATATTTATCTGTTAAATTAGATGATGCATCGCAGCTCTCTTGGTTAGAAGACTGTCTGCTAGACACCTGGTGTTGTATGGCAAAAACTTCCTTACGTTAATCAGAACAGAATAAAAAAGAAGTACAGCTAGCTGGACCTAAGGCTGCTCTAAATGTTTGACAACCTCAACCTTGGTGGTCTTCCTACCCAACCTAACACAGTGGTCAGAGATCTTGGTGTCCTGGTTGATACAGATTTATGTTTCAATGCTCACATAAGAAGTATTACTAGAACTGCGTTCTACCATCTACAGAACACAGCCAAGCTTCAGAAGATGGTCCTGTGGTATCTGGCAGTTCCATGATGCAGAAAAACTAATACATGCCTTTATAACTTCCAGACCGGACTACTGTAATGCCCTCATTTCTGGTTGCCCATCTGGATCCTTACATAAACTTCAGCTGGTAGAAAATGTAGCAGCCAGAGTTCTTACTAAAACTAAAAAATTTGATCATGCTAGCCCTGTTGTATGCTCGGTTCACTGGCTTTCAGTTAAGTGAAGAGCTACGGCAGGCTGCATATCATTCTCCTATAGAGCTCCTCAGCTGTGGAATAGTCATCCGGCAGATGTGTGACATTCAGGCTCACTCTCAATATTCCAGTCTAGACTAAAAATCACACGTGTTTAGTCTGGCTTATAGGGACTCTAGTTCTAACTCTAGCTAACTGCTCACTCCCAGTTAGACCTGTAGTGTGAGGTGTAGAGCTGGGTGGGGATCGGTGTCACTGGCTTTGGATGAACTGAACTGCCAGTGCTGTCACTCTAGCTTCACCCCCCTTGTGGAATTGGAGTGCTGATGTTTCAGGGACCCCCCATGCCTGCATTCTCACTTGCCTCTCCCTCCTACTTATGCTGCCATAGCCATATCTGCCGGAGCTTACATATTGCACTCACCTGACTGTTTGCACTGCCTCTAGTCTCTCCTACTTCAGCTAATGCACCTTTTATGCTCCCACCCCTCCTGGGGGTGTGTGGCATTCCCGATATCTTTGCAAAAGGACAAAGGTCAAAGTCTTTAGAGTCCTGGTGCTCCCTGTCTTGCTGTATGGCTGTGAGACATGGATGCTATCCAGTGAGCTGAGACGAAGACTGGACTCCTTCGGTACTGTGTCTCTTCGGAGAATCCTTGGGTACTGCTGGTTTGACTTTGTGTGGAAAGAGCAGTTCCTGGAGGAGTCCCAAATGTGGCACATTACCTGCATTGTGAGGGAGTGTCAGTCACGGCACTATGGCCATGTGGCGCGTTTCCCTGAGGGTTATCCGGCTCGCGGGATCCTCACTGCTGAGGACCTGAGCGGCTGGACCAGGCCAAGGGGATGCCCATGTAACACCTGACTACAGCAGATAGACGGCCATTTCCAGAGGGTGGGACTGGACCGTGTGTCCGCCTAGGGGGTCGCCAGCCAGGATGCTCCCTAACCTGACCTGACCCTCTTGGGGGGTGCTGCCTGGAGACCCAAAAAAAACAAACAAAGATTTTCTGCGCCTACACTGCTGCCTGCAATGCCCCTACTACATGTGTTGTCTTTCCAGCCTGCTTGCCCTTCTGCCTGTGACGTCTCTCCTGCCTGCCCTGCTGCTGTACCACTGTTCATCCTGCCCTCAGAAGTAGCACCAGCAGCTACCTGCCATCACCTGCCTGCCCCCCACTTTGAGACTCAAATCTTAAAATCTGGACAGTGTAAATTACGATTTAGCCATCTTGCTCATTTGGATTCCTCTGCTGCCCCCTGGAGGATGGGCTCCCCCTTTGAGTCTGGTTCCTCCCAAGGTTTCTTCCTTCTAGGGAGTTTTTCCTTGCCGCTGGTGGCTTTGGGTGGGGATAATGATAATGTGAAGTGCTTTGAGACAATGTAATAATGTGAAAATACGCTGTACAAATAATATAGTGAATTGCATTGAATCTGGGAGCACACCCTGCACATGACAATTAACAACAATAACAATGATACTTTATTAATCCCCATAGGGAAATTGTCTTTTACGCCTCCCTCAACTTGCTCTTTGCAGAGTAAGTTGTCTGCGAAGGGCTGCCACCTGTAGCGGCACCCAGGGAGCTGGGGGTTAAGGGCCTTGCTCAAGGACCCCCAGACACACCCAGCACATAGAGTGTTGGTGGGCTGGTGGTTAGGACGCTTGCCTCTAGATCCAAAAATCATGGGTTTGAGTCCTACCTCTAACACTACCATCATTGGATCCCTGAGAAAGACCCTTGACCCCAACATGCTCCAGAAAGACTGTCCCTGAATTTAGAAAATGGACATTGCTCTTGATAAGAGCGTCTGCTGTAAATGTACATACCTTGCTCGAATTGTCACCAGGAGCGGGAAGTTTGAACACATTACCCCTGTTCTTAGTTCCCTGCATTGGCTTCCTGTTTAGAGCTGACTTCAAAGTTCCTCTACTTACATATAAGACACTTAATGGTCTAGAACAGGGTTATTCAAATCACGGTCCTCAAGGTCCGAGCCCGGTTGATTTTCCAGCCTTCATTTACCTGTGAGCCAGGTGTGAAGCCTGTGGCCAATCAGAATCAGTAATTATTTAACTAACTACCTGGGAGAACTGAAAACAAGGCCTGGATTTGGAATCAAGGTCAAGATTTGAAGAGCACTGGTCTAGAACCTGCCTACCTGACAGAATTACTTCAAGTTTACAAGCTACATTGTCCACTCAGATCACAGAACACAGGTTTCCATGTCATTCCACATATAAAGTGACTGGGCAAAAAACATTCCGCTACAGGGCCCCTATATTGTGGAATGTTTGCCAGCTCACGTTTGGGATGCCGAATCAGTCTCAGCCTTTAAATCTCATCTGAAGACGTATGACTTCAGTTTGGCTTAACTGTAACCTACTACATAACACACTGTAACTGGCTGCTAGTGCTGCTGTACATGCCATTTTTTTATCTACTATGCTTGTCCATTAACATGTCAATGCATGTTCTGACCACCCATGCTCTCTGCCTTCCTTCCCATGTGACTGGATGATGCCCGGGGTGGGCACCATCGGAGTTGGAGTCCCGGTTCTGTCCCATGGAAGGGTGACATCATTGGTGAGACTTAATCACAGCTCTCTTTAACCAAGCAAGCCCACTCTTTCTTTTTCCTATAAGGTTAGCGTGAGAGCTGGAGTTACTGAGGGAACGACGTAATGATGCTGGTATACAGGGGAATGACAGGGCAAGTACAGAGGCCTGAGGGACAATTGTGCAAATTACAAGAGTATGCCAGGACCAAGGGGGCAGGGGTGCACCTCTGTGGGTTACAACACACACATCTGTATGATCGGATTCCCTGGTTGGCAGAGTGATTTCACTGATGGGCCCATGAGCAACGCCTTTAATCCCCTCCGGCTCCAGGGACGCTGCACACTGGCTTACCCTATGCTGGGACCCCCACGCTTGCCGTCACCTGTCTGCGTGTCTCACAGCGTGCATGATGGGATAGGCGAAAAGATGATTTCCTCATGAGGTGCCAAATGTAAATTTCTCACTGGAAGAATACATTTACAGGCCTTTACAGAAGGTAATGTGTTGTTCGGTGGAACATTGTATGTATGATCAAAAGGGTGCTGGTTCAAAATGTTAATGTACGTTGCTTTGGATAAGAGTGTCTGCTAAACAAATGCAATGCCTTAGATAGATCAGCCCCTTTTTGTGGTGCTTTCTCTGCTCACCTATCTGAGCAGAAGCTGAGGCACAAGAAACGAAAGTGAAAGTAAAAACACCTGGAATATGCTCACTGCAGCTCTTTGATGACAGATTACAGCTGGCATGAAAGATGAATCCCCAGAACCGCAATCCATGTTACCAATGTCACTTTACAGGAACATGCTGCACATGTAGCTTAACTGGAACCATTGTCTGACTTGTCTGATTGGTCTGGCTTGAGAGTTATCTTCAGATTACTGAGAGACGCTAGACACAGATGTCAGATTTCACTCATAGCATGGGCAGGGCAGGGTGTATTTTATAAATCAACAAACACTTTAACATTTTTATTCCTTTTTTTAATGTTTTAAGTAATACAAAAAGCCGACAGTTTTCATCATACTTGTATATAACATACAGAATAAAGTCTAAAATGAGATACGAGTTTGGAACAAATATAAAAGCTACGTTTCTAGCATGCAAACTGCCCAAATAAACATTAAAAAAGTCAATTTTCAATATAGTGAAAAACGCTGCATTATCGTTCAGTGTAATCAGCTGACTGCCGATTTCCTCTTTAGCGTTCTCAGCTTTATCCAGGCACTTGGGATAAAACGCAGCTCTGCAGTCTAAGTTTGTTAGTCCCGATAGGCCACAACTAGTGAGAATTGCAACCACTACTTTCACCCCAACATCACATGTCCATCATTCAGTATTTCGTGGTTTTTGGTGGACTGCCCACGCTGACCGTGACTCCTGCTAACTCGTCATCATCATGGTCAGAAGGTGGAGGACTGAGGATCGACCAGAAAGAACTGACCATCTGGCATTTTCCCGATGGGCCGATGGGGGTATGTGTGCCGGCAAAATCATGATAATCTTAAAAATTAATTAGAGGGAATCCCTGCAGTCGGCAAAACGTATCACGCGCCAAAAGTTATCATGGGATTCCCCCCCAGTTGGCAAATTGCCACAGAGCCGTGGGCTAAATTATAATCCCTGTCCAGGCCTGCCTGACCCACTATGCCCAGAGGAAAAATGCAAATCATTTTGGTGACATAAAGCTGGGCAAACTGCCAGATACCACAGGACAGGGTTCCCCAATTCCGCTCCTGGAGGGTGAGAATCCAACACAGCTTGCACATTTTCCTGTTCAAACACACCTACTAAACCTGGTAATTAGCTAAGTAAGATGTGTTTGAGCAGGGAAATCTGCAACCTGTCGGATTCTGGCCCTTCAGGACCAGAACTGGGTAATGCTGCCATAGACAAATATCTCAGATCTGAACAATGGGCTATGATTGTCGACAAAACTGGTCTTAGGCAAAGACGAGGTAAACCTATTTGTATTTAATCTGCAACTCATACAGGAGCTCCATTACACCTAGAGTTCTGTTCAAATAATAATAATAAAAAAACACATCTTTGTTGGCAATGATATAACAGTGATGTAACTAAGACAAGGAGATTTAACAGATACCGGTCAGTCCAAGAGCTCCCTCTCCTGACCAAGCATCAGCATACAGACAAAACTTAAAAATGTGACTCAAACGGGTCTAGTTCCAGAATGGTTCTAGAAATTACAGCAGGCATTATTCACACATGCAGCAACTTTTGACAAACCAGGAACAGCCTGGTGTGCTCAGTGTACGAACGCAAAAAAAATGCTCTGCATCCCATTTGTAAAATGTACAGTGAAAGTTGAACTGCTAGTCAGCACAATTAAAATGACAATACCATAAACTGAAATGACAGAAAAAGTACAACAGGTATGAATCATTTCAGCACAACTGATATCTAGGTCAATTGTTCCCACTCACGATGACAAATCAATGTGATTTTAAATCACGTTTCTTTCTGCACAAGGCTTGGCTTGGTCTACATTAACACCTATGTGTTTAAACAGGTGTTTGTCAAGATTTCTAAGGACCCTGAATTGTTTCTTGCACAGCGAGCAAGCGAAGGGTCTCTCCCCCGTGTGAAAGCGGACATGACACCTGAGGCTTTCACGCAGACGGAAAGTCTTCCCGCATACGAGACACGTGTGTGGCTTCTCACCCGTGTGAAACCTCTCGTGTCTTCGGAGGGTCTTGCGCTGGGTGAACGTCTTCAGGCACCTTGGGCAGGAGTATGGTCTCTCTCCCGTATGGAAACGCTGGTGCCTTCTCAGCATCTTCCTGCGCTTGAATTTCTTGTCGCACTTGTCACATTCGTAGTATTTCGCCTGGCTCGGGACGCCGTGCACTCGCCACACGCCGTTCCCACAATATGTAAAACAGCAAAGCCTCTTCCCCGTGTGCAGGCCTTGGTGCACTCTGAGCTCTCTCGGCACATTTTCCTGCTTCCCACACTTAGATATCTGTCTTTTTCTGCCCATTTCTGAGTTTGCCATCACATTGACTAACTGCACTGAGCACGGCTTTAACAGACTTAGCAGCTCGGAGGAGTTCATCCCCATCCCGCTTCCAGCCTCCGGATCTGGAGGTATCTCGAGCACATCAGGGCTGCTCGAATAAGCTGAGGTATGTTCTAAGGTTCCTCTTCCAATACTGTCACTGTAGCTGGATGCAGTGTGAGAGGATTCAGTCTCCGCGTCTTCTCCGTTTGGGCTGCTTAAATCAGGCATGGGAATGACAATGACTTTCTTTGTGGGATCCGGCTCATAGCTAACCCCGGCAACGTAACCTGTGCCATGGTTGCAGTTTACTGAAGCACAGGGAGGGTCTTCAGCTACCCAGTATGGCGTGAGCTGTGGGGGACCTTTGCCAGCTTTGCTCTGCGTGCCACATTCATCTTTTTCCCTGGAGAGTGTGCGATTGCCCTCCAGGCCATCTGCTGACAGGGTCATTATGTAGGTCTCATCCAGCATGGACACAGATGCACCCAGGTCAACTACGGTCATTTCAGGGGAACCTGAGAGGGATCCAGACTCAACAGCTCAGTCGCACAGACAGGGAGATGACTTCATATGAGGTCGACACAATAAAAAGCTTTGGTTCTGCTCGGTCACTCCCACCCACAAACACGATAAAAGCTCACTTATGAGCGCTGGACTTATATCTACATCTATTTCCATTCTTATGTGCATTCACAAGTTTTATGGCCTGCTTCTTTACCAATGATAAATAAAGTGTTGATTATTTCATGGTGGGCAATAACAAGATACGAAGATGGACATTACCTTCTGCTTTGCTTGGCTCCTTTCCCTGTAAACCATTGATCCAACGCTCATCTTCCACCATCTCCTGCTTGACCGATAAGGAGTAGGGGTCTGTCCACTCGAAAGTAGCACACTATGGCAACAAACAGGGGGAATAAATCAGTCACTTCTCTCGTTGTTGGACAGTAAGAAAGAGAACCATGCTACCAGAGCAGTCAAAGACTCTAAAGATCTCACACTTAGCATACATGTGAGATACTGAACAGTGGCTCTAAGTAAACACTAAGAAGCAGGTGTATCCCACAGATGGCTGAGCAGAAGCTGTTCTTACTGAGGAGGTTAATAGGTTTTGGGGTGGGAACCAAAACCCTAGTGAAGTTCTCCTGTGGCACCTACAAGCTACAAGCTGCATGTAAGAATCCTTGATGTTATTTTTGACAACAACCTGAATTTTGACTAATTTGGTTGTCAAAACCTTTTTTCATAGCTGTTTCCAGTTAAATATGCTAAGGTTCCACCTTTTCTTAATAATAAATATCTGGAAAAAGCAGTGCATGGTCTTTTTACCTCACGCTTGGATTACTGTAATTATTTATACCTGTGGGTGAGTAAATCTTTGTTTCTTTTGCTCGTTCAGAATGCTGCCGCTAGATTCCTGACCGAAACCAAAAAGGGGGATCATGTTATGTAGGGCTGCAACAAACAAGTATTTTGTTGATGGATTAATCTAGCAGCAGTTAAATATACCGAAACTACGTAAGTTTTCCTTAAAACCAAACAATCCATCTAAATTTAAATGTAAAATTTTAACAGTAAGGATAGAAATGTGCGTTCTGTGCTTTCTGCATCCCGCTGTCCGTTTACACTCTGCTTCAACTCAATTTTACAATCACAGTTCTGTATTGAAATGGAGGAAAGTCAGTAAGTGAGGCTTTTTAAGGCAAAATTATGGAAACACTTGCACATACACATGTGGAATCAGTCCACACCACCGAAACACACACATACATTCAACACTTGCATGCTGTGTTAGCCTATGCTGTATACCTAACATCAGCATAACAGTATAGGTTAATGCAACGCAGATCTCTCTCTCTCTCTCTCTCTCTCTCTCTCTCTCTCTCTGATGTACACCCTCACTGTCCAAAAATAACAATTTCCGGGACACCGTACATCATTTATGCAAGTCACGGAGCTGCTATCAATATGTGGGAGACTTCTGGCCCTTCCAGGAAAGTTACAATGTCTTGTTGACAATGTCCATGTGACTATTTTCATGAGCTAAGACCTAAAACTCACGATAATACTAAACATATTTGATTTTATTGGAATGTCAAGATGCTAGAAAGACTGACTTAAGACAGCTAGTTTGACCACCTTACACCTGACAATCGAAATGATGGGAATGCGCTACAACTTCAGCAAAACTCTCATGATTCTGTCCCACGATGGAAATTCTTCTGTGACTGAAATCGCTTTAAAAGTCGTTAAGTGTAATGCCGACATCATCTAATTCCATTAACAATTCAAGAGAATATGCATTTCATTCAAGATGTTACAGCTCATAACATGAAGTAGAACAGCTTTTATTATTAACATTAGCTAACTAGCTAGCTAGCATAACTAACTTACCGAGATGAGTCCTCTTAAGATCAGGTGAAGATTAGGGTGAATTTTAAAATCACCCTGCACAGATTTTTGAATGGCTTTGCCCCTTGGTAGCTTTCTAATCTCCACATCCCCTATTCTCCCTCACGATCTCTTAAATCAAGAGATTAAATCAACTTAAATCAGTTTCTCTTAACCACCCCAAGTTCGAATCTCACCATGTGTTTGCTGTTGCTGCACTCCATGGAATGGAAAGGCTTACCAATTCACCTTAAGCCTGTGTCTTTGACCCCTAGATTGGTGTTTAATAGTGATTATTCACGACTTGTGCTGTTTTGGTGTAGCTTGATTGAACAACTGGGATGTTTACACAGAGTCAGCCAATGTGCGGCGCCCCTGGAGCTGGGGGCCTTGCTCAATGGCCCACGGACATGTGACTGTTCTGCTAAGGCCAGGGTTTGAACCAGCAACCTTCCGATCACGGGCACAGAGACTTAGTCCACTGAGCTACTCACCACCCCCTATGTCCTTTGTCTTGCACCATTTTGTCCCACCATGCACCTGTCCCCCACCCTGCAGCTGTGGCACAAGAATTTCACCAAATTCCTCTAAACATACCTGATAAAAACTTGTGATTATTTTAAAAGAAGAGTGAATTCCTGGGTTACCATATTGCCAAGACTAGTGATGCAGGCCACAAAGCTCAGTCTCTTCGTATTCACAGCTACTCTGAGCCAAATGGTCTTTAAATATCATACAAGACTTTATACTATGTATGAAAACATTGACCGAAAAGTTTCATAAGATTTGATTTGCAGGTGGCGCTCTGATAATGGCCCTCAGTGTAACAGACGATTAATACAGAGTGCGAACGCTTCACTCACCTCAACTTTGATATCAACTGGATCCTGGTCGCAGTCAGTGATCTCAATAACGTTCCCAGGTAGAGGTACCTCACTGGTGCAGTTTTCCAAAAAAATTCCATCTTGAGCTTCAGCACTGGGACACTTCTGCGTATGCACTGTGCGAAGCAGAATTTGTAAAACGAAATAGTTTGCCAGTAAGAGACATTTAAGTTTTTTTTTTTATTATTTATAATTAATTTTATTATCTATATGTCATATATAGGTTTTGTCTTCGAAATGAAACGGAGAATATACCAGTAACGCTTGAATTTAAAATGTCCAAATTTGGGAATGTACGATTGATATTACTGTTATAGTTATCATTATTATTATTATTATTAACAACAACATCAACAACAATAAAAACAAAAACTCAGTTTGCTATACTTCCGGTTAACGGAGAAGGACTTGTAATGGTGACATCAGCCTAAAAACTGCATTTATAAGATTTTATTTCAAATGCTTTTAATACACAGTCTTACAGAAGAAACAAAACTCTTAAAGACGATTTTAAAAAACAGATATAAAACTTGATTACTCGTTTTATGATTGCGTGTAACATACCCAAGGTGTTTTCCATTCTTTTCGATCCTCCGACCTGCACGGCTACAGTGCGGTGACTCCTTTCTCCGACTTCCCTCCAGTCACACTGTCTCTGCGTCTTCGCACAGAGACGGATTCCTCTCTAGATCACCACCATGAGATATTATGAAACGACCCTCGAAAAGTTTGATAATGTCTACCGTAGCAACCTTAACCAATGCGTCCAAAATAGACGCAACTTCACTTTTAAAAGCCGAAATAGTATTTAAATCTGACATTCTAAATACAATAATTTCAAAAGTAGAATTTGGTAAACAAACCGTGAACGACTCCTGCACTTTTGAATTCAGCGCAGGAACTCACCACACGTGTGTTTGCGTTCCAGTCGTCGGTTACGTCATAGCGTAAGAACGTACGATAACTCTTTAAAAGCGCGCTTTTTTGTAGAGAAAACAATAGCAACGCGTGTTCTAAAAAGAAACAAATAGCTAAGATCAGAGTTTTAATTTAAATGATTTCCTTAGAGCTTTACGCGTTTGGGGTATTTTATATACCTTCTAGTCTTGTGCGTATTCCGAATTAATTTCGAAATAATTGAAATGTTGAAATATATTTGCATTCCTAGTCATGCAGTTAGGTGAACTGGTGTCTCCAGTTTCCTCTTAAAGCACATGTATCAAACATCCGGCCCGGCGTACAATCATTTTATATTTTTTAATCTTTTTTTTAATGGCCCGGCGATATGAAGCCCCGTAACACACAAACTACAAATCCCATAATGCAGCGCAACAGCTGCTGTACCGATCGATAGGCCACCTGCGATCATTCCCGCGTCAATTACGTCAGATCAATCAAGCGTCTGTTGATGTATACAACCCTAATTTAAAGTCAAAGCTAGCCCCTAACAATGGCCGAGAGAAAAGTAAACCCGTGTGTCTTATTTGTAGAGCTAATGTGGCTGAGAGAGAATCCCCCAACACAGAACCTTATGCCAAACATAAACGAATTTGTTGCCAAGAAAAGATGCCAAGCATCCAGACACAGAATGGCGTAAGAGCAAAGAAAATGAAATGGTTTGATTTATTTTTTTAACATTCACTTAAAAGCACAATTTATATATTTTTATATTATATTTTCAGGGTTTTTTGCAGCATATTCATATTTTGAATTTGTATAATTTTGACAGATTTTTTTTATGGAGACCAAAATATTTTAAGTTATTTTAAGTTTATTTTGGAATAATATTGTATCCTGTCTGTTTCGATTCATATTTATGTTCAAAAAACGTTTAGCTTTAGTCTGTTCAATAAATATTTACCCTGTTCGGCCCGCGACCTAAAGTGTGCTTTGAGTTTTGGCCCCCTGTGCGAATGAGTTTGACACCCCTGATGTATATGCATGGTCTGAATGGACACTAGTAAAGCTGTATAATTATCAAAATGGTAAACACACACACACACAAAATGACAGTTCTGACAATATTTGTTTTTAAGCCTTTTTCTTTCTTTCTTTCTTTCTTTTTCCAGCATGGAATTTCCAAACATTTGAAAATTATTTTCTTCTCTTTCCAAGCTGTATCATTTTTTTAAATATCATTTTCTAAGACTTTACAATGAGCTTGAGTTTCCATCATTAAAAAATGTCGTTGTTTTATTTCTTTGCCAGTAGAAAACATTCACCTGATTTACAGCACTTTTATTTCACAAAAGGAAGAATTGAAGCTGAGTTCGGTATCAAGTAAGGCAGCAATAAATTACTGGAAGATGTTGTTTTGACCTGGAAGAAACTCTGGCCCTCTGTTTTCTGGTTAACAATATCAAATAAAGGAGAGGAACAGACATTATAGCCTGAACAAAAGGAAAAAAGATGTATATATATATATATATATATTTATATGTGTGTATATATATATATACACCAAAACCTGTTTTTACAGATTGAGTTGGACAGGAACCGCCCTTGCCCCCACTTACTAGATATATTACAACATCCACATTCTCTTTGATTTTTATGTTAAATTAGTAAGTTGGAAACATAAGGATCATATATTAAATGGGAAAATATCCATTCATCCACTCATTCATTCATCCATCCATTCTTCCATCCATCCATCTTCTAACCACTTATCCCAGTTACAGTTGTGGGGGGTCCTGGAGCCATATATGGGAAAATATGTTTTAATATCTATTAAATATTATTTTCATCCAATTTAACACATAATGTAAAACGATTCAATTTTTAATTTAAGTAAAATAATGTAATGATAATGAAATTATAGTATTAATATTGGCTTGGATCACCTTACATGAAATTTGGCTATGTGGGAGTGGAATCTACTGCATATAGACTGGATCTGTTTCAAAGAGAAAAAAGTGCCAATACTGAAGTGAGGGTTTGGGGAATGAGCGAAAGGCTGCATGAACAATAAAAGTGGTCCCTTCCAAGGAACGGACCGTGGCCCTGGTGCAAGTTGTAAGATGGGGCCTGTGTGGCAAGGGAAAACTTTGAACATGAAGGGCAGAACAGCTGACAAATTTTATCAAAACAAAGGTTGACAACATGAGACGAGGAATAGGTTGAATTTGTAAAAGTTGAAGGATGTGATAGCTTCATGCCAGTTTAGCCAATGCTAAACAATTTAAAATATGGCACAAAGAATTTAATCGTCATCGTCGTCATCATCGTCGTCGTCGTCATCATCGTCGTCGTCATCGTCATCATCGTCGTCATCATCGTCGTCGTCGTCATCATCGTCGTCGTCATCGTCGTCGTCATCGTCGTCGTCGTCGTCGTCATCGTCGTCATCATCGTCGTCATCGTCGTCATCGTCGTCGTCGTCATCGTCGTCATCGTCGTCGTCGTCATCGTCGTCGTCGTCATCGTCATCATCATCGTCAGGATCGATTTTGTCCTCCAGTACATCCTCAATCCAGTCTTCCAGCTCATCTGCAGTTGGCAAGTCATCTTCATGGTCTATGTCCATCCACACGCTGTCACCCTAAACAGGAATGGTAAAGTATTTGATATCAAACTGATTCAAGAATTTGATTTTTTGCTAATAAACAATTATCTACAATTGTCTTTTCTGTATGGAGAGAAAATAATAAATTGACCAAACATATCTAGAAATCGTTATTAACATACCTCTTAAATGAATACTACACTGCAGACTATTGATACACTGGACATACAAATAAATTATGTTCAGATGATCATCATGTTGGTGTAAAACTATGACAGTATGTCTTTCAAAGTGTGTCAGCTTGACTTTTTCAAAACCTCTTCTAAAATCATCCCAGTATTTGCAGCTACTGTTCAATACACCATAGGATTTTTTAACTCAACCATCACTCCATCTTGTTTAGCTAATCAATGGCACATAGAGACATCTAATCAATCCATCAATCAATCAATCAATCAACCAATCAATCGAGCTGACGGTAAAATATAACAAGTACATCGAATGGCTGCGGTGCCCCTAAGGAAACACTAAAGCAGTGTTTGTCTAGCCGTCCGACAAGATATTAGTGACTTTTCAGATATCAGAAGAAATCCTTGTTTATTGTATTACTGTTAATTTGCAAATGTTTTAATGCTAAGTTGTGTTTCTTTTCTGAGCAAATACACATTTACTACCCAGATAAATAGCCGTAAACATTTTCTTTGACTGCCTAAGAATTCTGCACAGTACTTTACATTTTTTCTTTAAACTTTTTTGAAACTTACATCATCAGTGTCCACAACACCAATTTGTGGGGTGGACAGGTCGATGTCGAAGGTCTTTTCCCAGTAAGGGACAAGCTGTAAAAGAAAACGGGTCAGAGATTGATGCAAAAATAAAAAACAACAACTAGACAGTTAGCTAGACTGGTAGATGTTTTGTTCCAATATTTAATCTTTTAGCATATTTGAAATGTATACAATGTTTATAAAACCTAAATTCCAATAAAATTATTACCAGGGGAAAGTCATCAGGGTCAATCCAGAGAATGCTAAGGTGAGGGTGGTCAGTGTTGTCCTCAGCTACCTCTTTTACAACTTCTAGGAACTCAAAGCCATCTGAAAGAAATGTCAGAAGCACGTAAAGCAAATGAAGCAAATGCAGCAAAAGAGCAGCAAATGAAAGCACGTGACAAAGAGAAAACTGGATAGCAACATTGCCGCTTAATTTCTAGGATGACCTTTGTGTAAATATAGATTCTTGCCAAGAAATCAGATGGAGAAAAATGTTTTTGGTTTTCATTAATATATAGTATCCAAAATTATGACATATGCAATCATAAGAAGAGATGCATTCACAAGGACAGATGCATGCAAATGGTAACAAGAAACACATATGAGAGATCCTGTCACAGCCACAAACATCACACTTTCCACTTTCTCACTTCCCCCGCAGCCCAAAGCACTTTACCAGGGTCAGATTCCTCAGCAAAAACGATGATATGTTCATCATCAATATCGTCCTCCTGAGAAGAGAAGGTGAGCGACGCCCATGAGCAAACTGCTGTGGGAAGCATTCTACACATGCAGTTCTTTTTGCAACAGACAAAATATGATGCTTGAGAGAATACTGATGTCATACATACATACCGATATATATATATATATATATATATGTGTCTGTGTTTCTATATACTCTAGTGTTCTTGCTGATTGCATTTGGTGACCGTTATCGCTGTGTTATGAAAAAGTATTAAAAGCATGATTTTTATTGCTCCATCATCTCTTGATACATGACATTTTTCATCGCTCTATAGTCTGTTGAGCATTAGACTACAACATCAGAATCTCTTTCATTCGAGAGAGTACAGTACTGTATAATAATATACAATGTACTTTGTTATTACTGTATTTAATGTTGGTAATGTGTTGTTGTGTGTATTTTATCAATTAAACTTTACCATATGTGTGTACATGAAAATCCGCGGATGGTTCACTGTTATTCACAGATTCGGCCATCCGCGGTAGGTTTTGGAACATTTCGCCCATGGATACGAGGAGGCTAATGTATGTATGTATGTATGTATGTATGAATGATGTGTATTTATACACACATTTGTGCTAGCCACTTTATTTCAGGGATTAACTAAGCGGATACAAGTTGATGCAAGTACACAGTATATATGATGGTGATGTGGCAATTACTGAAGTTAGACTTACCCAGACATCATACATGTTGTGGGGCTGTAATTTCCGCAGGGTTGGTCTGCATTAAAAAAGAAACATTTGAAGGTGTTTAGATGGGCAACACTTTCTATTTTTTGAATTTTGATTTTTGTCTGTCAGTGCCTTTATATCCCTCTGGGTTGCTTACACATATACATGTATATTAATGGGTATTTGTATATATCTGTATGTATCTATCATCATGTGAATTAGTATTAACTTTCTATGTTTTAAAATGACTTACCTGTCATGATCTTCGATGAACTCAACAAGTTCTTCCTCTGAGTATGGTTTTCCAGGGATGGTGATGGGATCTTCCATGAAGGGCTCATAGAAATCCACCTCATTCATCTTTAGGTCTAGCTTCTTGGCAATCTAGAAGAGAAGGAAGATGTGTTTCAAGCATGGAAAGAGGGTACCCAGGACCCTGGACATTATGGCATACTAGTTTTAGTTTGAAGACTTTGGGTCTTTATAAAAATCAGTGACCCTATCACCAAATTCTACTGTTGTTGGAGAACAGGACTAAAGTAATACCAAGGAGTTTGTGATGTGGAACCTGAAATTTGGAGTGACGAGACAATGCTGATCTTTAAGGGTTCAAAGTACCTTGGCGTCAAATGTAGCAAAGAACTTGATGAAGGGGTGGAACTCTTCGGCAGCATCATCATAATCAGCAAATTCTGCAATGATAAACCAATCAGATCCTTTACTCTTGCCAGGAATCATACTGAATACTGCTAATAGATCAATATGGATGATATGCTTTACTTTGTTAGTACAGTACATGCATTACCCATTCATTGGGCACCTGGTCATGACACAACATGACAGATTTTTAGATAAATTTAAAAAAGGTTTAGTAGTATTATGTAAATGAACATTTTAAAATGATTATTGTTATATGTCTATATGCATTTGTTATATACCTGATAGTAGGTACTAATCCATAAATAAAATGTTATTATTGTACTATCAGTTCAAGTATTACTGAAAATCTCCATAGCTTCTAGTACGTACGATCGGATTTTTCATTCTTGAAGTAGCCCACCAGTTTGATATCCTCATCAATGTCCTCGAAAGCTCTCAGTTCCCTCTCATTCTCAATGAACTCCACGGGGTCCTCCAAAACCTGCAAGGAGAAGGGAGCTTGAGGACTGAAGGCAAGAAATTGAACGTAAAGACATCTTGTAGGAATGAGGCAATAAGTATATAAATATTATAAGAAAATTATGTAAAAACTGAATGGATAGGTGTAATTAATCAGTGATATACTGCAATAAAATATTTTGTGTGGAAAATCAGGTCTTTATGCAGAAATTTCAAGCAATGAAATGATTAAATAATAAAGAAAAGGGGAAGGTGGGAAATTAGGTTTCATAAAAGTACGTAAAATAACTAGTAATTCAAACCAAGACTGATAAAAACAAAATTCTACTCACATCATAGATGAATTCCACTATAGTGTCGGCAGCAAGCTCTCCGTCGTACTCGATCACTTCATCTTCCGTGAAAACGTAGATGCTGTCCACTTCGTCGAAATCTGTGGTTTTCACAGTGAACGCGGAGTGAGTTGGATGAACCTGACGCCAAATCTAATTCAACAAAATATCCACTAGGTGGCATCACTGAGTCGGCTGAATTACGGCTGAATAATTTCACCCGTTATTTTATTATTAAGGTCAGGTCAGAATAAGATTGAATACATTCATATTCTGTTTTAAGCGTCTTCACCTGTCCACAAGTGCACATATGATTACTGGAAAATTGCACATTTGTCCTTGAAGATGTGCAAGTGAATCATTATGCAGGATTGCACCCTATGGTCAGCTGGCTGGAGTGAGATTTTCAATTCTAGGCGAGTCTGCACACATATGCACACGTATTTACATGTGTATAACAGTTCTGTTACATTATGAGTATAGTCTGTAGATTTTGCAACCCCGACGCTTTTGATGTAGCTATTTTTAAGGTTATAATGGAATAATATAAATGTCCAGTAACATTTCTTGCGTGAGCGTTTAAGTCTGAAAGCGTGTCACGCCAGATATGTGCGAGTTGGTAACTCGTCATTTATAATAATAATATAAACGGTGCTTTTATTTTTAGTTTTTACACAAACTGAACTGAAAAAATGTGCAATTGAAAAAAAAAACATCACTTATTAGCTGAACAAGTTGGTTATCTATTTATTCGAGTCATAAAAACAGGAAAATGTTGATCCATAGACTAGGTCAGGAGAAAAGGCCAGTTCCGATTTCCCGCGGTTTTCTTGCAGACTTCGAGCTCCGCGCGCTCCGCGATCCGCGAGACAGCTGAGTACTCAAAGTAGCGCTAACGATTACAGTACGAACCAAAGTGGCCAGTCCGCCACATTTATTCGGGTGAGTTAAAGGTTTTTATTCTTTTTTTCTATTATTTGTTTGTTAACTTAATTTGGTTTTTAACAAAGGGGAAGGGATACCTAGTTTCTTAGCGAGGACGTTGTCTTTCTTCTCATCAACAAGGCCAAATCCAATGTCCTCATCGTCAAGGTCTTCAAGTACTTGAGCCGCAAGCTGGGTGGGGAGGGGGATAGCGACAAGTTAATTACCCGTCCGCACCTCTGTCAACCCCTGCGCAAAAAGGTCATACTTATATTAATTCCCTCACTTAAGACCCGTTTAGCAGCGAAACACAATCACTCTTGCAGTCATGTAGTCTGAAAGAAGTCATCGGTTATATATTATATCGGTTGAGCATTTCATTTGCGCCTTTCATACAGTTCAATTCAATAAATATAGCCACCATCTGCTTTAAAGCCATGACACTTAGAAAATTGGCCAACAGCAGTCTCCATAGTTTACTGAAAATAAGTATCCTAGCTTTCGCTTTTTCTGGAAGCCAGTGGATATCGGAATATCAATACTGATCAAGTAAATTTGGGGAAGAACTATAGTGGAACAATTGCTGCGAATAGGAATGATTGCTTCAGTCTTTTAAATTCTAGTTTGTTTTGTTGTGTGTGATTTATTGTACGATTCCAGTAAAACATTTAATTAATAATCCATTATTAAATTAAATTAATTTAAACAAATGTCTGGCACAAACTTTCCTGATATAAAAGATTCATAAATTATGGAGGTGGTTTATCCAATATGTTTGTCTTATGCTACATATACCTGTAGGGCTGGGTATTGAAGCAAACTGCATGATTAATAGAAAGTATTTTTCATTTTCACTGTTAGTGTTCATAGGCTTAATATAGAAGGTTTAACATTAGAGTTTAGCATGACTTTCACATACTCTGTAAGAGTTGTTCTAAATTGATTATTTATGACTTTTCTCTGTTGAACTTTCTTAGTGTCAGTACCGTGACCCTGTACTGAATGGTACATGGATGGATGGATGGGTAGTGTCTCATTTCAGTTTTTAGATGGAAATGAAGGGGCACATAGTTCAAAACATACTTAAGATCAGTGTTGTTACTATATTTTTACTCAGGATGGCAAATGAATCACAAACAAAACATTTTACAAATATTTGTTTGTGATATACTTTTGTCTAGATGAAAAGTAATAAAAAATATATAATGTTAATATAATACAATTCTAATTAAACCAATTTTAGGTATGTCTTATAAGGAATTCCATGACCAATTTGACACAAGGGCCCTAAAAATGTCGCATCTGCTTGAACAAACATTTCTAGGTGCATATTGGTAGTACCTGAACTTTTGCTACTGCCTTACATAGCAAGCAAGTTTATTTGTTTGTTTATGTAATACGAACAAATGTTGTAATTTATACTTAGTAATCAATTGTGATTCATTTAAAAATTGCATTATTTTGACATATAATTCCCTTTGTCCTTCACCTTTTCCACTTATTCATAACCTTTCCAGTTGACCCTGTAATTTGTGTGATCTTGATCATCCTGAAAGTTCTTTGATTTGTTTTATATAACATGTTAGCAAGATATTATTTTAATAGACATTCTGTTTTTATTGTTGTCTGAATGGTTTCCCAGCAATATAAGAGTGGAATCTCCAGCATACTAAAAGTTTCAGGGAAATTGTCTTATTCTGTCTACATTTCAGATTTGTCTGTGTCTTTTTGACTAACTCATTGTTCGTGTTCTATCTTGTAATGTTTGTCAGTCCCATGGTGATGGCTGGCAGCCTTACATTGACTTATGTTATTCTCGACGCCTGCCATTGGTTTAAGTAGCCTTACTGATAGTCTCCTCCCTATCCCTATGTCCAGCATATGAATCATTGCCCATATTTGTCAATCAAGGGTATTTATATGAGAGAGGCTCTAAGGGTCAAGGGCTGCTTCCTCCCACCTTCTTCTTGCCAGCTAAACAGATCTGGGGCTAAACTCAGCTAATGGACTCTTGGCTAAGTGAGCCACAACTATATATGGTAGCACCAAGAAGCCATGAGTCGACAAGAGATGAGAGTTTTGCTGTTAGGGAGAGACGGCTTCCTGACAAGTGTGTTGAGGGAGGGGGGACACTTAATCCATGGGCTGACACAAGTGCTTGTGTGTGACCCAGTTTGCCCTAGCACTGCAAAAGGAATTAGGCTTTGGAGGAAGGACTCAAGGCTCAGGGCTGAATGTTGTGTAAAACTGTACTGCTAGGCTGGTTGCCTTACAGTCTGACTGCTGAACATGCACCCACATTAAGCCTTGACCTTACTTTGAACACAAGCCCATTAAAACTAGAGTCTTGCATTGAAACAGAAAATTTGCAGGTTTGATGTAGCAAGCCATAATAAAACTTCACGTAATGAATTATGTCCTTAAAAATTCACTGCTCTAAATAGATAAACTAGAAATAATGTTAAAACAGGGAATTTTGGCAATCGGCATGCAATTTGCACTTGAATTGACTTTTATCCACTAAAACCTTTTATTTAGGATGACAACACTGGTATAACTATGGTAATAGACAAATTCACATCTAATTATTATGATTCTGCATCTCTGTTCCATCTTTCGTGGAACAACTAAGATACAAGAGTATTTTAGTCAGATCAGTGTTCCGTGTGGTATTTACTGGATTACCACGTCAAGAATCCAATTCTTTTACCATTCATTTCAAGATAACTCCAGAGGCAAGAGGCTGTCTCAGTCTCTTCTTTGAACTGAGAAAATGTCACGAGGAAAAACCTCAGCATATTAAGAAACAGTCTTTCTTTGCTTGCTTTTTATAAATATCTTTTGATGTGAGTTCACTTCATCTAGTCAAAGCCCAAAAGGTTTCATTCATTATGGGGCCATAATGACAAGACAAACATTTCATAATTTTTGCTCTGACTGCACCATCTTCCAAATGTAAAATACTCTGGTCTATCTGCTGTCATGCAGTATCCAACACTTAATCATAATTATGGCCTACACTGACCCATTTACTTTTACTTTTCATCTCGTGTCAGGTATTTTTTTTCTAAATTTAGGAGAGTTTTTGTTTATGCTAGATAAGTAATTCTATAGACTAGTGTAGATGTACAAAAATTATTTAATAACTGAGAGATGTTCTTTTTCATGAGGTAATATAAGAAACATAACTGGGAAATTACTGCGATATAATGTACACATGTATTTTACTACTAGTGAATGAGTTAGTCTGAAAGAGTTCTTGCCAGTGCTGTAGTTTAATTAACCTTTGAAGGAGATAGTTGTAGGCACTCTGTGTTTCTTTAAGTGTGATGAAGTGGCCTATCTGAAGAAGTGGAGCTAACAAGAAGGCACTGTTGGTGTTTATTAAAAAAGAACTCTTACAGCTGTATATCAATTAATTATTGAAGGTGATTATGTATTGAAGGTTTTATTCTTGAAGGTTTTTTGTACTTAGTTTTGGTAGTGAACATAGATTCGTTTGTTATGCTTTTAGTGATTGATATTTTAATGACACATACAAACATACATTTGTTTTCAATCCTGATATTTTGCCAGTTTATTTTTCTCCTGCCAGTTTTTTTTAACTGTTAAGACTTGATATACACAGTAACACCAGCATGAGTGTCTTTATTTTTGTCTATAAATCACCTGTCTTCCCTGGGAGGATTTCATAGTTTACAGTCTATAAAAGATACCACACTGCTACTTTCTGATTAGCTCAGGCAATGGTCTATGTAACATTAGAAAAAGACCTTTAAATCTTAGACCTGGGACCTCTGATACTGCCCAAAGACAAATTAGATCCAGTCTGCCATAAAAAAATATTATATTGTAAAATATTGCAGACCAGGATTTCTGTGATGTATTCTTATGACTTTGAACAGGTGGCATGTCAGTAGTGTCTATGCACCTCTTAATCATTCTCTTGTGCTTACAGAGTCCTGCATCAGTCTTTCTGGAACCAACCCATAAAATAATTTCTGCATGATACTATTAATATTATTAATAATTGTTAGATATGTTGGATCTGGAAATAAACAAATCAACAGCAATGTCACATTTTGTCCAGAAGAGGGCATGTTCCAAGTGAAGCTGCATGAGAGGGCGTGCAGTGGACTAGCTCCAGTGTGTCTATAAGGGCAGTAAGAGGATCTGTGCTGAACAAGCTAAGGGGCACAGTATCTGCGAGCAGGCAAATGAGGGGGGTGGCAGCGTTACTGGTTATATTTAGCTCCTAACGGACATTGACCCAAGACTATTTTGGCAAGGTGGTTGTGACGATCCGTGTCTTTCAGATCCGCTGACAGGTACAGTACAGTACCTAACTGACTGCACTCAGCCTGTTGTACTTGAGCCAGAACCCTTAAATTTTACCTGCTGCCTGCCTGCTTTCAGCTTTATGATCTTGTTTTAGGTAATGGGCAACAGCTGGGTGCATGGTTAGGACTGAGGGTGATGGTGGAATAAATGATCTAATTGACATTATCATACCTTAGTTGCAGACTTTGATCTATGCCAGATGTGCAACCAACCAAAGTTCAATACCGTTTGATTATGTTTGACCATTTGTAAAGTAACGTTTGTCAGCTGAGGGTTTACGTGCTGCAATATGTATGGCCGTCCAAACTGTGAACTTATTTGAAATTTAAAAATTGAAATACAAAAGACATCCCTTGATTTGTTTATGTAACTGTGTATTCTGGTTTATTGAAAAGAGATATCTTCAACTGATAAAAAAAAACAAAATTCAAAAATAAATATTCATTACTTTTTCAGTTATTCATTCAGTGTGTGATCTATGCCAAACCAGGGCATAGTGTTTCCAAAAGGAAATAGGTATCACAAAATAAATTCCTCCAAATTTATTACCTATTTAGAAAGGGTCACTAGAATGATAACCCCTTAACTTGAAGGAATAAAGTGTCACACAAACCAGACTGACCTGTTGTTGAACCCCCTTCATTACTGATACCACAGGGCACAACAGTCACAAGGCTAACATGAGGTGATGTCATTGCCATGCCACATTACATTGCATTACCTCACTTTTTAATACTGGCACATATCCAGGACAACTCATAAAAAGTTTGTGTATCACAGCTGCAATTGAATAATTCATATTAGACTGTAAATAAACATTTTGAAGGACAGTTTCGTTAACAGGTAGCTTGGGACCTTGTTTGGTAGGTACGTTGTCTTCAAGCTTTAAGGGTAAGGGGGACTGCAGATAACCCTAAGTGTGTGCCTGTGAGTGAACCTGTGTTTTCTAGGCTTTGCAATATGGCATGCCAAGCAGACAGTAATTCCTCTGCTGCCAGGGATAGGCTTTGGATTACTGCACTTTCATAGAGAAAAAACAGAATGGCTTTATTGTTATAGTACAAGTAACAAGCACAACAAATTTCATGCTCCATCTTTCTCCTTTCAGACTAACATATATACCTTTGTAAGCGAGTTTTGGGGTCCAACCATCTCCCTACTATTGCAATACCGATCTTGAGACTTTCTCAAGATTGAGGCTTTCGGGGGGTCTCATGGGTTAATTGGGGGTGTCGGACCCCCCCCGTATTTCGCACACTGGGTCCAAGCATAGGATCAGCCGTTCTTATGGCTTTGTCAGGTTAAACTTTTGGTTCAAGAGACAAGTAGTGTTATGATTACTCTACCAGTCATCGACAAATGTACCTGTATTTTAGTGGATAATTGAAATGCAACACATTTGTAGTTGTTTAATTCTGTGAATTTGAAATAATTGTGTAATAATTGTTTTAGTTGGATTTCATTTTGGTAAGTATTTTTTTTTATTATTAATATCAATGATTTATGTTAGTATCCTTTGAAATAGTATAATTTTCCTAAACAAAATTATTTAACCAGTTGTGAAGGACAGTTTAATGGATTACTTGATTTCAACTGTTGTGGTCCATTTGTCAGAAATTTCTGCTGTCAGTCTTTCACATTTTCAGTATGACCAACAGAAAAGAATGAAGTTAAGGATTATTCATAACATATTGCAAGGATTTTGAACAAATATCACTGTTTTATGAACTTGAACATTACATAGCTACTTTGTAAATAATGTCTTTGTTGTTTAATTGTCTTGAATTTTAAAGGGCTGCATTTCCATTAAGTGCTTATGGCTATGAAGGTTTTAAAAATAATAATTTCTTTATAATTCCCCATGACCTTGAAGTGTTTGAAACATGGATGGAAAGTGATGGTTTTACAAGGGTTTTAATGAGCTTTTTAAATATCACTTATTCAAGAGTGAAGAATGTACACTCAGTTATGCAATTTATGCATTTGAACTTTGTAGTGTTTTATTAATGTTTATTTTGTTTTACAAAAGTACTATACATAATTGAGTAGTTCCCTGAAACAGAATGGAAACTATGAAGTAAATATTTTGACTGGGGAGATGGTATAAGTGCATTTGGCCTCAAGGAGCGTTGCAAAGTTATTTGTTTCATTACTTATTTGTTTATATCATAAGATGGCAGATGCTCTCACATGAAGATAAAACACCAACAAGAGAAATGACATATTACTACAGCTCTCAGCCTTTTATTATGGAATTCGTAGGATATCTAAAATAGATGTTGAACAGTGTCCATTTTCTGATGTTATTTCCGTATTTGCAACTTGTTAAGCATAATGTAGGTGCTTGTTACACATCATGTGCACTTTATAAATCTGTGTAAATCTATGATTGAATTTCATTACTCTGTTTTTGAAGCACAGTGATGTCTTGTAATTTTTTCGGCCCAATTTTTTTTAAAGTATTATTTATTTAAAGAACAACAACTGTACAGAATTGATGACTGAGAAGCATTTCTTGTGTTATTCAAATGCTGGTAATTATATAAAAACATATCTCTTTACTCTGTGTTTCACTTCCCATACTTCCCATTTCTGACCTCTAGGTGTTGCAGTATTTCTTGAGTATTTCCTTCAGTGTATAAGTCTATGGTATATATAATCTGTTTCATTGTTCCTTCTTCTATTTCCTTTTTCTTGTAATATTGTATCACTGTGCTTATTACTGATTTTGTAAAGCGACCTTGATTTTGAGAAAGGTTGACTGTCATGCTCAGTGTAATTTCTAAGCATAAACATTTGGTTATTTCCACTGTGTATGTGTCAGCCTGCGGTTTTGCTAATCCTCCATGACTCTGCACATGGAGGTTACAGCTAGTAATGGCAGAACAAGCAAAAGTTGAATTATGAAGAGCTCCCCCAAAGCAAAATCCAAAACAAGCAATTCTGTACAGCAATAACCAAAACTTTTGAACTATGCTAGTCTGTCAAAAGGAAAGTGTAATTTGCCGTTACTTTGTTACACACTTGCATATGCTCCTTCATAACTCCATCGTTCTGCAATTCAAGCCCAGCATAGTATTTATACATGTGTGTATATGTGAATTTTGAGGGTGCAGGGGTCATGTTAAATGGCATTAACAAATTACTATGATTATGGAAATGTTCTAAACTACATTTGAATAGAATAAAAGATATCTGGAAGTAAGAGGCAGAGATTCATAAAGGAACATGCACACTTATATTTCATATATAATTTAGTAATATCTCCATTTACATTTCTTTGCCTTTTGGATATATGCATTCAATTATTGTCGCATTTATAAAGAAAATCCACTTTAATCTAATAAATATGATTTGACATATGTTTATTCCTTTCACATGAGATGTTTAAGATGTTTAAATTTACTTAAATATTTATCTGAAGAGCATAAAATTCACGGGAGAGCAGTGAATATGGGTTTAATCTGCTTGTTTTAATAATTTGGTTATTTACATATCATTGTTGATAATACATATGTAGATGTGTGTTTTTCAGTGTCTTCCTGACTATGGGAAAATTTGAGTTACAAAATGTGTCTTTGAATTGCTAGAGTGATGAGAACTCATGCTTTTGGACACACTTCCCACTAGATTGCATGTTACGTGATGTTATCCGGGGTGGCGCATTGCCTGTATGTCTGTTGGGTTGACGGCCAGTAGGTCTTATGTTCAAACCCTGATTCATAAGCTGATCTTATGAAGTCACAGACTTATAGGATGAGGTACAGGGGCACTCTCTGGTCACTATTTCCGACCTCTATTTTAAAAAAAGAATTTCCCCCTTATCAGCTCAAAATCTGTTTAGAGAAAGTGCCCATCTATGTCCATGCAAGCCAACTAGAGCCTTAAATAGATGTTTTGGATTGCACATTCAACGGATATGATGTTAGTCAGCCTGTGGTATAAATGATTGATCCCTCCCGATCTCTCCTTTCTCTGCAAGGGCTGTGTGGGTATTTATGTTACAGCTCCGTCAGCTGGAACCGACGCATCAGAGAAGTCACAGGTAGCTCAGGTCAGTTTGGACACGGAGCCCAACTACAGTACCCCACACAGTATCTGGTTAAAAATATTGATTCTTGAGGTCAAACGTTTGACTGTCCTAATGTATAAGCGCATAGCACACAAAATTGTGTCATACAGTACAAAACCAAAGGTGTATTGCACAGAATAACTGCAGCTATGCATAACAAGCATACCATTTCCAAAATGAAATAACGGTGATGTAACTTGTGATTTATATATATATATATATATATAGACATAATTCAGAAAGTATTAGTAAACCAGCAGAGCCACATCTGGTTCCCAATATTAAGATGACGTGTGCCGCTGTATAAGGAGGCACTGTGGAAACCAGAGAACAAGAAAGATTCAAGCAGCTTCTGACTTTCCCATGACAATCTTCTACATTTCTGCTAAGGTTGGAACGGCTACTGGATGGCTTGTTATTTGGGGAAAAACACATATATATTATACAAAAAAAACAGTATCAGAGTGTTAATGTCAGAATTTAATGTTTACTAGATGCACTTCCACAATATATTAAACGCATAAAACATCGGCACATATCCACCCAGAAACCCGCAACTATACAATTCATAGCCCCACTAAAAAACAGCCCCCTGCTAATAACTTTGAATCCATAGCAAAAGACCACTGAAACACTTACATGCTATCTTGATACTTTGTACAATACAGTAGTAGATTGCGTGCATAATGGTACATAACTGTACGTCGATTTATGTGTGAGCTTGGTTAGTGTATGTGCACGCTGATGAGTGTACGTCTGCATAAGGGTGTGCGAGTGTGTGTCTGTCAAATGCCTGTAGTGGTGTGAGACTAAGACCCAGCATGTCACGCTTCTCTGGATGCTGGATTTGGACCTGGGGGTGGGCCACAGGAACCTTACCCCAGCTGGACCTCATTAGGACCCCAGAAATAGTCAACAGTCTGTAGCCAGCATGCAGCTGGTATTCTGGAGGAAGAAGTGAAGAATGGGGACAGGCCACCATCATTAATTTACTATAAACCTTCCTGCTTATGGCTGCGGTATCCAGGAAAAGATGGCACATATACCCTTTGCTACAACACTAAACAGTAGCTTACATGAAATTATATAAATTTGCACACTGGTAAGGATGCTCTGTGCAGTCTGTAGCTGCCTTATACTTCACTGGGTCATTGTTTCCAGTGTGAGGGTTCAAGTGGCTGACATGGAAAGCTTATTGCTAGTGCAGCCATCACTCTTTATGATTCCATACTAAACTAGCAATGTCGTGAAGCAGGTTCACTTATCTGAACCCTTTTGTGAGCTGAAGGTTTGTGAGTGGGTGATCTGAAAAAGACGCTTGCACTGGTGTCATCATTACACACTGTGGCTCTTTGTGCCATGTGCTGTTCGATTTACACCAATAGATGCCGTTGGTGTTCTTTCGTGACTGCCAGAAATCAGAAAGGGAGCCTCACGTAGTCACATGTTTGCTCCCGCAGGGTCCTGTGTGCTGGTGTGTACGTGAGGGGTGTCAAACCGGCCGACTGCACGCCTTGGGTTCATGCTGTGTCTGTGTCATCTAAGCTCTCACCGATTCTGATGCCTCTGCATTCTGCCCGTCATACACTTATTTCAGCACTTACAAGCCCTTCTTCAGCATAAATCATCTGTCAACCATAGCCCAGTCTTAAAAAGTTCCCAGACGAAATTCCGTCACAGAGTACACATGTAGACAAGGTAATGCACCAAAAATAACATGGTCCATCATAAAATACTGGCAATTTTGTCCAGCCACATGCTACCAACTTTCAATTCGAAAAAAGTACACAAATGCAAGTATCTTCCTATATATCTACTTATATTTATGTCTGTTTGAGACATAAATATACTACTCTGTCTGCTTAAACAAAAATCGTTAAGCTACAGCCAATACAAAAAAATGTACTCAGTCTGACTGCAAGCCCATTAAAATTTGACATTGACACCAGCAACTGTCACAACCGTGAGGTTAAGACTAGAGCAACCAGCAGGAACACTTGGGTAAGTGACTTAATACCTGTAAAATATTTTGTTGCTGCTATTACTGAGAAAATGAAATATGAGCCTGATCATAATAAATCAGCATGCGCATGAATATGAAATGGAGTTTAAATGCTTCTCGTCCTGTCATTTATACAGAGCGGTAATTCTAAAGCCTGAACCTGCAGTGTTTCCTCATTATTCCCCTCGCAGATTTAGACTTATATGCATTCTGCAGTTCAGATTAAATGAGCTTTGCAATTACTGCAATCAAGTTTTTGTTTCCAACATTATTTTTCCAACATTGTCTATCATATCAGCCGGTAAAACAACTTTTGGAGTTAATTGTCATCAGAGATTTCCACATCCACATCTAGATCAGCCACCAAAGTCATGGTACTCTAAGCTAAACGCCCTTCCTTTCACTTCCGGTTGTGACTATCCCAAAGTTCTTCATCTCCTTCTCTTTTCATCACCATATAATGCATTCCCTACCGCCTCCCCAGTCCCGTCATGCCGTGACTGACCTCCAAGGCCAGCTCCTCCATCTCAAACTGTTTCTGGGCCACACGACTGTCCCCAACATGCTCGTGGTAGTAGACGACCATCACATCATACTTCTTCATGATGTTTTTGTAGTTCTTGATGGTGAGGTCGTGGACACGGTCCTTGCCATCATATTCAGGGATGTCCAGGCCCTTCTGTCCCCATGACAGCCCTCCGAAGGAGAGCAGGACCCCCAAAAGCACCCAACACAATTTCATGCTTCCCTACCCACTGAAAAAAAATGATGCTGTTCCAGTCAAAGTATAAAAAGACAGAAGTTACAGTTAAGATCCCCAGCACCCAGAAAACAGTGAGAGCAACCCCTGAGTCCCCCTGTTTGAAAAAAAAATGCACCGAAGTTTGAGCCAACAATTAAGTGGGGAGAGAGAGTCAGGGGTTGGGTTTAGAGGAGGGTGTTGGTGTGAGGAAATGGTGGGAAGACGACTGAGCTGAGTGTTCAGGGCAAGGGGGCTGCCGAAAAGTGGGATAGAACTTAGATCACTGGGAGGGGGGGGGGGCGTTACCATCTGTCCTGGTCAAACTGCTCGTGAACCA
>JAODLD010000088.1:1076240-1090330 GCA_026781065.1 Mormyrops boulengeri | reverse complement strand
GGGGGCGTGGGGGGTTGGTAAAAAAAAAGAGGGCGGGGTTTAGGGGAGGACCCACAGCAGTTGGCACTTTGTTGAAACCACATAGAAAAAGGGAGACATACGAGACATGTAGATATAAAGAGAGATAGACAGTGAGTTATAGAGAAATGGCAGAGGTGTGGAAGCATATGGGGGTGGAGAAAGGGAAAAGGTATGGGTTTCAGATAGATGGATGGGGGCAAGGTGTGGGCTGGGGGAGAGATCCAGGATTCCTTTCCCATATTAAGTTTGGAAGCGCTCTGATCTTGGCTAAAAATAAAAGCAGAGAAGTCGGATGGCGAAGATGTATCCAGTTTGCAGCTCTTGGCACCCGCAGTGGCAAAATGTGGCCCTGAATCATGAAGGGACAGGATAAGGAGTGACGATGCAGTGTCTGGATTTTTTCTGGGCACCTTTCGTATTCAGAGGTCTCACCTTTAATTTAACCGCAGGGGTATATTTATATATACGTAAATATAGCAAATAAAAACGTTACTTGTCATTTGCAGTAATTGAGATTGAGAAGATTGCGTGTGGAGAAGGATGCTGGGGGTTTGGGTGGAGTAAAAGTGACTTTCGAATGGACCTCTCCATTTGGAATTGTAATATCTTAATTGTAAAAGAAAGTGTTAGCTGTTTCACTGTATTATTAAGTATCTGTCTACTTATTATTTATATGCTGTTGTTTTTTTTGTACTGGGTGGGGATGACCATGGGGCTGTTCTAATGCACAGATTGCACAAGGCCAGTAAAGTATGTTGATTCTTGAATGTCAGGAATATGTATGTGTTTTGTAAATACTTTTCCTGGCTAGGGTAATGGGGCAGTTTATTTCGGAATTATATCGCCTTCATTCATATCCATCTCATACCAGAAGAAAACGTAAAACGATTGAACAGCATACCTGTCAGGAGTTGGGATCGTTCTGCTCTTAAATGCAGCTCCAAGATCAGGGCACTTTAATGAAAGCGCTGAGTCAGTTTTCTTTAAGATCATTTACTGAATCTTGCATAGGAGAAATAATAGTATTTGTGACATGACAGTAATCATGGTAACGATTATGAAGTAGATCTTAGGAAGCCATTAAAATCTATTATATTTAATATTCCAAACCAATGCTTACTGTAAATACTTGCTTTCATTTATTTTGCTGTTAAATGAAAAAATCCTGTAATTACCAGTTAAAAATAATTTTAATTTAATAACCTTTCTGTTTACAATGCATCTAATATTTTTTAAATGCGTCTAATGCTTTTTTTCTTGTCTCTTTTAATGACTGTATGACTGGATGAGACAAATTCTCACTGCTAATCCCAATATGCCACAAATGAAATGCTGTGGCAGTGTACTGGAAACCAGCCAGTAGAGCCTGGTTATAGAGTTATTAGACTTGTTCTCAAATTATTACATGTGCCTAATAATTATAATAGGTATAAGTAATCTATTTATTGAAAACACAAAGCACAAAACATAAAGTGAATAGTTCTTAATAAAGGTATAAGAAAAAGGTCTAGTAAGATGTAGAGCGAATTAGCTAATAATAACGCAGCATTAAGTTTATAAAATATAAGCATTAATTTGGAATTGTAGAAAGTGGATGTTTAAAGGCTTTGAATACTTTTGCAAGTCATTGTATATCACATATGGATGTGAGATGTATATATGCATGAGTCTATATTTGTATGTGTGCGCAGTTTGTCAGAAATTAATTTTGGAATTGTAAGGGGATAGGTGAGTTATTAATAAAACCCTGAAACTAAATCCACTAAACTATCGGCCCATCCTAGCCACAGCTCAAACGCTGTCTTACAAAGTTAAAGCCTATTTTGTCACTAGCATGATTTTAGGAGTGCAACAGTATTGATGAAGGGGGGGCAGCTAATTGTGCAAGGATAAAGAAAGTAATGGATATCAAGTATCACTGCTGGGGGGATGGAATGCTGTTTGTGTAACCTCTGGCTTGTTATGACTCTTCATGGTTTGTAGTAGCCATGCTGTATGTCACCATGCATGTGTGGGTGCATTTTTAAGTAAATTGATTTAGCCACCTACAGACTTCCTAAATAGGTTGAGAAATGTGTTAAATTTTTACGAAAAATATTCATGCTCATGTGGAACCATGGTGGTGCAGTGATTAGCACTGTTGCCCCACACCTCTGAGATCAGGGTTTGAGGCTCTGCTATGACTCCCTGAGTGTGGAGCTTGCATGTTCTCCCTGTGTTGTTGTGAGGTTTCCTTTGGGCACTCTGCCCCCAGCCCCTCCACCCTCCAAAAATATGCTGAGGTTAATTGAAGTCATCAAGTTGCCCGAATGTCTCTGTGTTCCCTGCTTTGTACCTGTAGGCTTCCGATCCCCTGTGACCCTGAACAGAACAAGCAGTTACAGAAAATAGATTATTGTTCAACTGAATTGCCAAACGCCAGCTGGCTGATGTAACGAAATGGCTTTAGAATGAAAATGCATTCTTAATTATTCCATTTCGAAGATTGAATCGAAGTTTTTAATCCCAAGATTCAGTCGTTGTTTCAGTGCTGCCTCTCCTCACACGATGGCTAACTACCTCTTTTGCTTTTACACTTTGTCCATATACCTGTAAGTCGCAGCACATGGATTTTCTGTGTGTATTTCCAGACAACAGCACCAACTACTGGAAGAACCATGTCGTTGCAGCTTGCTGTTTTTGAGACTTCCATTATGGTACTATTGTCAGTTCTGTGCCTTTATGTGATTCTTGGAAATGATGCAGATATTTTAACCTGTATACTTTAATAACGGTGCTTTCGACAAAGGAGCATTGTTAAAATGTATGAGGACCCTAGAGCGTTAGCCTGAGGTGACAACTGGCAAGGAAAAACTCCCCCAGAGAGAGGAAGAAACCCTGGGAGGAAGCAGACTCACGGGGGAAGCCCAACCTCCTCTGGCCGGCACTGGGCAATGCGAGTCTACATATATTAGTGTGAGCTAAAATCAGGCAGATGGTGAGACAGCACAGGTATGTAGACGAATTATGTAGCAGGCAGACAAAGTCAGCTAGGCAGGCAGGCATATGGACAGGTGAGGTGGCTTAGGCAGACGTTGAGCAGGCGGGGCGATGCGGGCAGGCAGAAACACAGGTGGGCGGTAGGCAGGCAGGGGGCTCCCTTGTACCCGGACCTCCGAGTGGTTCATCCCGGAGGGGGGTCGGATTAATGAAAGCGTATGAGCGAGTGTGGAGTAGAAAAGCGACAATGCACGACAGCAGAGTACGAACTGTAAAGACGCCCTGGCAGCATTACTAGGAGCGGGAGGCAGCTGGGAACACAGGCGTGAGCAATCACAGCGCTCCAACAACACAGATACGCTCGTACTTATCAAGCAGATGCTGTTCTCCAAAGTAACATGCAAGCGAAGAAATCTTGGGGTCAGGGAGCAGGATCAGCTGGCTTCCCTGGAGCAGCTAGGGTTAAGCACAGGATTTGAATCATTCCAGACACATGCGCAGATCCCTAATGCACAGTGCTGCACGCTATTCTTTAGCCCTATGCAAAGCAAAGCAATAGCACTGACAGTATGGTTCATCCAAAGTTAATAACAATAATAATAAATACTTTATTAATCCCTGTAGGGAAATTGTCTTTTACACGTCCCTCAACTTGCTCTTTGTAGAGTAAGCTGTCCACAAAGGGCTGCCACCTGTAGCAGCATCCAGGAAGCTGGGGGTTAAGGGCCTTGCTCAAGGAGCTGCCGACGTGCTGAGGTTGGGTTTGAACCGGCACCCTTGTGATTACAAGCACACAGGCTTAGCCCACTAAGCCACACGCTGCCCCCAACACTAGTAACAGAAACTTTTTTTCCAGGTGATCTTGAAAAGCTTAAATTTAGCTGCACGGCGCTTGTATTCTAGTTTGCCTGAAGCTTGTTCACAGGTTCATGAGTATGATCAATATACCGGGGTGCTTATTTCTTATCATTAAGTCTAGGCTACCAGGAAGCAAATGCTCACTTATTACAGATACCTGCTCAAGTTCAGAAAGGCCTCACCGCTCCGGTTGAATGAGTGTGGATGCCTGTTATTAAGGGCTGCTGTGGTCATTGAAGTAATAGAATGATTAACATTGTATTGAAGAACTGATACAGTAGCGAACCTTATAATTAGTTGTACCTCAAACGTTAAGAGAGTGTGATGTGAGGCTGCAGGATTCAGAGGATGCAGATTCCACAGAAGAGCAGACACATATTGCACAGGAATAACTAAGGATGTAAGTATGATTACAGAAATGAGTAGGACCTACATTCTGCAGAACATTAAGAGTCAAGAATAGAAGTTAATGCTATTTTCAGAGCATCACTTTCATTTTGCATACGAATTTTAACTGTAACAATCACTGCTTTATCTGTGGATAAGTCTGTACCAAATTAATCCTGAAGACTACAAACTCCTATATAAACCTACTCTAAGAACCAGAAGGTCTGTAAACTTTAATAAGAGTAAGAACTGGCAGAGAGAGGTTGGCTCAGCCAGCAGCCTTACGAACCAGGATGTCAGATGTGTTAAATCTATAACCCAGCTTCTCAGAGATTCCTACATTCAACGGAAATACACCACCACCAACTTGTGATTCGGACAAGGGTTTACTTTATAAATATACCCAGAGAAGATAGATTTAGTGCCATGGAGTCATCTTGTTTAACGCAGTTTACTGTCAGGTAAGAAACTGAGACTTAAGTCAGTTATGAGATCATTAATTAGTAGTGCATGATCTTACATTCTAGAGCCTGAACTTTAGCTTGACATCACAGGCATCATGTGACAGAGGTTCTAACTTGATATTATAGAAGACAAGAGACCTCTATGATTAACAGACACTGCATCAATTGTATGAACCCTAGGTGATGACACCAAGCAGCTAGCAGATGGTCAGTTAAACTGGTTTGCTGCCTGGTTCTGGTTAGTCATCAGACAAATAGCTAAGTTATTCAACAGAAGATTGGCACCAGCCCGCAGGCTGTAAATGCCGTCTCTCTTCAAGGCGTACCCCCAAAATACTGGAAACCAGCTAGAAATCTCCATCATTTTCTGAGCACCATTCAAACACACCAATGATGCAGAGATGATAATCTGCAGTACGTTTCATCGCCACATCTTAGCACATCTTCTTAGCAAATTTACTCATCTCTACAACATTCATCTTTATGATCTCTGATTGCATCATTTGGACAGCTTTACTGCCGATGTGAATAACAATCAAAGAGAACTGATGTTTACTCTCAGCCAGCAATTTTAAATTCGCAGTGATATCGGTCACTGGCACCCGGAATTCCCATACTGACCTATAAACGTTACACCTGCATATTCTCTGTTGTGACAATAAATTAGTAGTGAAACCTGCACGAGTGTTTGTCTCACAACACCCATGGTGTACATCGTGTGAAAAGAAAAGACAAAGCAGGGTGTAGATAATATTTTGGAGAGATCTCACCACAGTAGTGTGGGCAAATAGGAAGGGGACAGGGTTAGGAATTTTATTTCACAAAGTTAAAATTGCATCTTATATTCATCAGCTGTAATTAGGCATCACTTGAATGAAAACAGACACTATTTTGGAAACAAAAGTTTATTGGGAAATTGCATTAATTTCCCCTTTTCATTTTGACCTTGTTTGGAATGAATGCAGCTACATCAGGTGCACTCACACTAGGGAAAGAAAATGACTCATTCAGTTACATTATTCATAACAAGCCGTGGCTAAACTTGGGAGTATTTCAAAGGTAAATGAACTTCAATTAACACAAGTGCCGTAGTATAATTATTATATTCCTATGTCCTGTTGTGTCCTTGTATGCTTAAATGTATTTTTATTTTTAATGTTTCACCATAGACACAGTGTACAGTTGGCCTGTCTAAGGTTTGTTGATGCAAATAATGGGAAATTAATTGTGAATATCCGAGAAGGGCGATAACGTAGATAGCTGTCCCTGAGCTCTCAGTTACTCACTGTTGTTTATCTGTGTTAGTAATATATGTCATTGTAGGCTTATTCACCATCATACACCTTGCTTACATTGCGCAGGCCGCAGCTCCTCACTGTGTTGCTCACCCTCAATTTTCATGCCGCACACCATTCCTTAGAATGGTTTCAGGCAATGGCAGCGGATGGAAAACCAGTCAGCCATAAACTCAGTCAGGGTTTAACCAAGCTTCTCTCCTTTTCTAACTTGCAGATTAACAAGTGTCCCACGATGGACTGGCACCCTACACAGGGTGTTCCCTGTGTTCAGCGGTGCGCCCTCTGGTGCCCAGAATAGGCTCTAGCCCCCTTTGTACCGGGTAAGTGGTGTGAAGATGGTGGATGGAGAAGTGTATTTCCCTTGTCCCTGTCCATGTAGCCTGCACCCCAGCACCAGGCTGTTGACTTGCCACCGAGCCTTTATACAGCATCTCACCTTCTCCTTGTTAGCGCTTCACTTTTCAAACCACCTCCAGTTTCCTGTCACCTCTGAACCTACCCACCATCACATGTTCCATTAAGGATGTATCACCATCATCCCTCACACCTCCCGGTGCCAGCCTGTAGTTAATACTCTCGTTACACGCTGCTCTATACCGCCTCAGCTTCCTCTGTGGAGGGATAATCTGTTGATTACGTCCTTATTGCTTTTGTGGTTTTCAGATCCATGTGTATCATTACATTTCCTTATCACGCGGCTTGTGTCCTCCCTTTTTGTCCACTCACAGCTTGGATTTATGGGTTACAGCTTTTTCTTCTCACTTCCCATATCTCTATACATCCGATTGGACATCCTCCACTCACTGGGGACGAAAGTTTCTGCTAAAACATTGAAATACATCATACCTTTTTATTAGCTTGGGCTGTTACAAATGTATCAGAATAACCGCCACGCTGAACTAGATACATTTCCAAGGTTCATAGATGTTTTTAAGACTTGGATTATATTTGCATACACCACAGGCGGGCAGGCTGGGGAAGAACAGTGTGACAAACTGATTTTGGTCACTGTTTGTCTGCATTCCACTTGATTAAGTAAACCACACACAGAAAATCAAATATGTTCCCGTGTCCTGGTGATAAATATTACTTTGAAAAGGAAACTGTGTGCACTGAGGAGAGAGACAATTAGAGAATCGCAATAGCACAGAGAAAAATGGCCAGACAGACAGAAGCAATATTGTACATTATAAGGAATGGGACTGTTATTCACTGAATATGATGATTACTAATGTGACATTTACAGCTGTGCATCAGCTCTTGGTTGCTCTAATGAACAGCATGCCTGATTGAGTTGGCAGCCTCTGTAAATACACATAACTGTACTGTATTGCAAGTGTTTAACCGCAATGGAAATTTATTACAGCGCATGCATTTCTACAGGAGTGTGATCGATCTGTCTTTGTAATAAAATGCAGTGTATTTGAGTTAATTAACTATTACTTTGGGTGTAAAGTGAATGAGGTGTATTTAATACTTTGGGCATGATGGAAGTACTGTTGAAAAGTGTGACGGACTAATTTGCTAGGAAATTGTTGGGTTAATGGATGCCTCACTACTGACTCTTAGTTAATTAGCTTACTGTGAAGGCATTATATTGCAGGCACACAGAGGTCTAAGTGTATATGAGCACGGAAAAGCAGATGTAGATTTGCAAATTGAGACAGTGTGTGTCTGAGAGGGAGATGTTTATGAAAGAGGGGTCAGTACCAATTATGCATTTCCTTTGTTTGTCTTTTCATCTGAATCATTCCCCTGAAATGGTTTCATTGAATAACCCAGACAGCAGAGCAACCGCAGGGGAAGATTGCTCATCAGACCATGATTAAAAAGCAGTAAAAGCATGTAAACTCCCCATTCAGAGAATTACCGCATTGCACGCTAGTATTACACTCCTTTTTTGATCGAATTCATCTGCATAAAAAAGTGAGTAACAGATGAATTACTGTGAATAGCCTTTAAGCGATTTAGGTGAAAAGACATCCTTGATCTTGGCAAACAGAAGTGGAGGGCGTTACGTTCTCTAGAGGGGAAAAGGACAACACCGAAAGTCGTGGGGTTCAGGCATGATTAAATTTACTGCTGTTATTTAGAACATATCCTAAACGTCATCCATGTCTCTCATAAACACACGATAAGGCATTATTTGTAAAATACGAAAAGAAACGGCCAAGATATATATGTCATGCCCCACCCAAATGTTTTATTTCTGCGCGGAAACTGTCTTTAAACTTTATCGTTGGAAATTCCCAGTTTTAATAGAAAGCATCTCGCATGAAAATGCAACACTCTCCCTGTGTTTATAACCTCCCACGGAGAAAACCTTGAGCTGTTCACACTCCGTAATAGAAAATATGAAGGATCGGGGAAAGTGACCGTGAAAAAAATAAAAAATAAAAAAGAGGAGGAGTTTGCAAACCGGATAAAGAGCTGTGACATCAGCTTGGAGAAATGTGTGTGCGGTCGGAAAGGAAGAATCACAGAGCCGTGTGACTCGGGAAGAGGAGCGGACGGGAGAAAAGGGAAAAGGCGTTTCCATTCCCAGACCGGCGAGTCTGCACGTACAGACACGCCAATCGGGCCGACTGCCCGGCGCACACAATAAACCCTGTATCCAATTTATTGTCACTGATACGCGTTTCAGATAATTCAGAACGAACTGTTAATAATTTAGCAGCTTGAGCAACATTTTCGTATTACTCGGGAGAAAGAAGAAGGGACTTTACAAAAGGGTCATTTTCAAATCCGAAAGAAGGTGAGAAAACATAAGCCTACATACACCGGGACGAGGAGACGCATTTTTGTTTTTCTTTTGTTATTTTAAGAGCATCACTGCGCGGCTGATTGATTCGGACGCTTCCATCCGGAGTAAGTTAATGTCTCAGTGTATCGTGCATCATCCAGATTTCGGATTGTCTGTAACTGGCTTATTTAACTTAGTTGCAGACTTTGTTTTAAATGTTTTAAAACCATTTAAAAGTGTTTATGTTTAAAACGGTGGTGGTTAAATTGCGTTACTTTTATGTATTTGCTAGGTTTTACGAAAACGTCCTCTATGGCGACATTTCGGAGTCAAGTCAATAGCGGTTTCTAGATTACATCTTCGTTCTTGTGTACATCTAATTCACAAGGACATTAATAGATGAAGGAATCTACAGGTGGATATATATGGTTTTATAAGGTGCAATCTGGAAAATATGATGGCGGCTGTATGTAAGAACCGCGCTGTAAATGCTTCATAATTGTAAAACTGTCAGCTGTCACAAAGTCAGACGAAGCGCGTTAACCTGGCTGCAGTATCAAGACGTTGCTCAGAGTTTCGATGATGGTGCAAAGGTGCCGTAATTTAAATCGCTTCGAAAGACACTTTATGAACCTTCAATTGCGACTTTAGAAATTGTTAATTGTTCAAAAGAAAAACACAAACAATGTTTAAAGTTTAAATTTTACCCGTAAACACGTGAAGCAAAACATCACACTGCAAGATTTAACCGCCCCATTAAATTTAAGTAGTTCTTATTATTTATTTATTTTTGTGTAAAATGCAGACTGTGGTTATTCATTCAGTTCTTTATCTGAGTCCTCATATAAACCCCACAATGCATTTTAAACCCCCATTTCATCTGTGGTCATAATGGTTTTGTAATGGTTTGACTGATGGGCCCCCCCAGCCCCTCCGTCAGCACACTGTGCTTTACTTGCATCGCAGCAGCCCTGGAGTCATTGCGGTGTATGTTATTACCTCGCTTCTCAAAGGCGAGGAAATGTCATCATTTCTTTGTTCTGTGATGTATTAATTTCATATGATGCCATCCTGCTGAACCATAGTGCGTGCAGGTGTGCCATTCACTGTGACAAAATGAAATGAGATCGGTGAATCATCTGAGATATTTTTAAAGTTTAGTTTCTAACCTAGTGTGGTTCAAGGAAATACTTTTTTTTTTTTTTAAAAGAAAGATTTCACGTGATAACACGGTGCCGTGTCACAAACTGATGCTGAAGAGCCGGTGGTATTCATCCTGATGTGACTGGCGTGGCCTAACCTCGGACTTGCTGTGATGAATATTGGTTTTCGAGGGGTGGTCAGATGGGGAGTGTTAGACTCTGATATTGAGACTGAATTCAAGACTTGACAGGAGGGGGGTTATTAACATGTTTTTCCAGACACTTTCCTGAAAATCAAAAAAATTCTGGCAGATTCCTCATTCATGAATTTTGCAATATTGGAATTATTTTTTTCTAAAGTGTGCAAGGAGCTGATCTTTCAGTAAAAACACTGCAGTCAAGTGCAGACAGATAAGAGTATATTTGCAGTGCATATGCACTGTGATGTGAAATTATCATAAAATTTGCTCAAATTGTCGTGCAGTTGGTATCCAGCACTGACTTTGCTAAAAATGTTGCGTCTTGCCGTATACGCAGAATAACGTACTATATATGCATCGATACTTTTTCTGTTTTGAACCATCTCTAGTAAGCGTCTTGTGTAGTATCTGTCATAAATGTGTAAATTAGCAGAGTGAAGTGTCATATTTGGTTTTCAGATAATTAATAACTGCCTGTAAATAACAATAAAAAAACATTTCTAATACAATACAAAGAGATAATTATAATCAACTTAACTGTGGTTAAATGAATGTGAACTAGAGCAGGTATTTAACAAGACGGAGCTGACTTTCCTAAATGACTTTGCTCCTAACTGGGTTGTCCCACCTGCCATCATGACAGAATAGGCAGTATTTGAAGACTGTATTTTAAATCCTGACCTTGATGACATGTTGGTTTTTGAAGTTTCTGTAACCATGGCAATCCTGAGACCTTCAGCGTGCCCTCCAAGCTTCATTCCAGTTAAGCCTGTATTCATATTCTTACTGAATTTTTCTTTTTTGAAAACAATAGACATAATGGCTTACATTATGGATAATTAGACTAAAAGTATACATTTGAATTCTTATCGGTAACAAGGACTAACCTCACGTATTGCATCCGAATAATGATAATTTATTGTGCGTTCTGTAATTTCAGAAATCAATGGCAAAAACTCTGAGGTTGTTCATATTTAATCTTTGTCCATTTTTAGTGATGCACAGATGAGGAAGTTTCTGGCTGATATCGATCGGCAATTGTTTCGAAAACTGACCCAGATACCGATTGTTTGGGAGGTTCTGCCTTAATAATAAGTTTCAAGGGACACTCCACCCAAATAAATAAATAAATAGATTATATTCCAAAAGTATGAAGAGCATTTATTTTTGGTTAGAAAACATGAATTCTGGCATACAACAGCATTCCCAGAGCAATATATTTTATAACTGTATACATTTTATATATTTATAACATTTATAACAGAGAAGGGCTGATCATCAAGTGTGATAAACTCCGTCATTTTCTGAGTAATATATTTTGATTTTGCGTTATCTGCACTGAACTTTCTTTTGCTATCAAACGCTTGTGTTACTGACAGACTACTGTTATTCGGCAGTACTGCAGCCTTCTTTGTTGGAACGGATTTATTTTTCAGAAACTCTTCATACTCTGTCTTCATACTCTTCATACTCTGTCTTCACACTCTTTCTACTGTCTCGCCTTAAAGTGACCAATCAAATTTGCAGTGGTGAAATGTTTATTAGTAGATCCTCCTCATGAAATTTTACCAGAGCAATGTTTGGAAAATGCATTTCTAACGTCGTTTCTGTTAACGTTAAAATAATTCCACACAGCAGACATTTTTCTGACTTTAGTTTGCGGGGGTGCGAAACGATATGGGTCACCATTTTAACGGGAATAATTGACGGTAAATATCAGCTCATTTTTAACCATTGGCTGATGGCTGATTGTTGCTCTATCGGCCAATACAATTGGTGCATCTCTATCCATTTTAAATACAGTTTCTGTTCTTCTCTTCCTAATTAGTGTGTTACTACAGTGAGTGGCAAATTGCTTAATAATGAAACATAAATATGTTCAAAGAGTACTGTTGCGAAGGCAGAGACTTCGGGCTATTACTGAACGTAGAGTGTTGATGCTTCTACCACTCTTGTCTATTCCACTGTTTCTTCTCCCGTTCCAGCTTCACTTTTTATATGTTCTGTGTACAAGTTGAATATGTGTTGTGATAGTATGCATCCTCGTCTAACTCCTTTACCAATATTGTCCAGTGCAGAGATTCTTCATAAGGACATTGTGATGCAATAAGGCACCTGACCTCCTTCTGATATTCCTTGCTTTTGTTGACTAGCCATGATGTGTCACAAATAATGTCTTGATTCTTGGCCTTCCTATGTCCGGCTTCTATGTCAGGCAAATCTTATTCTGTGTAATCTGCATTGAATGAAAGCTCAAAGTCTGTGACATGGGGAAATAATAAATGTCTTGCAGTCTGATTTTCGTTCATTCTGTAGGTCATTATGTCGTATTCCAGATTTGTTGGAAAAAAAAAATGATGCGTTCATCTGGCTAAAAGTGACCTAGTCCGAGTTCACTAGTGTCTAAGATGTTGACTTGTTAATGATCCATATCCATCCTTACCACATCCAGTGTTCCGTGCTTCCTGTGTCCCATATTCCAATTGTGATCCTTTCTTTTCAGCTTCAGATTTTTTCCCCCCACGTGGCAGCATCCGTAACACAGATGTTCAAAAGACTTTGATCGAGCTGCGTCACAAACACTGGCTGTATTCCAAAGAATCCGTAGCTCTTCCTCAGTGACATACTGAATGCTTTCAACCTGAGGGTCCCATCTTTTTGCACTCCTTCATTATTTATTCCGGTGTGTCTTTTGGTACCGAAGTGGTTTACCACTGCCTTCTTCCAGGCAATATAAAATTATGTCATTACTGTTGTAATCATTTTCCACCTACACAGTCATGTATTGCCGCTGCCCACTTGATAGTAAATGGTAGCTTTGGTGTAGACACATGGCTTAAACCCATTTTCCTTGGTTTACCCCGACCTTCCCCATGAGCTTGAAACTCCAGGTAACGTAGCTGGTAGCTTCTCTGATGCACACGAGCCTCCTCATCCCAGTTGGGTGCCATTCCATGTTCCCTAGTTTCATGTGTCATGTCACCAGTCGCAGGTTCATCACCTCGCTCTGTTTTCTTTTTCCCACCTTTTGGTTTGTAAGCTTCAGTACAGGTGATAATTTTCTGTTTGTGTGAAAAGGAGGGAGTGCGAATGTGGGAGATGAGGCTTAAAAGCGACATTTTCATGAAATCTAAAGTAAGATAATAAAAGAATAAGAGAGAGAGGATGCTGGGAAGTATTAGAAAAAGATTAATGATTTTGCAGTAGCTGTCCCTTCAGATATAGCTTAGGAAAGAAGAACCATGTCTTCAGGGTAAAGCCGTAGGTGTTCAGTCTGCCTCTGATTCTGTGCATCTCTCAATCTGATGCTTCTCAGCTCACTTGGTTACAGACTGAGCATTGCAGATATAGTGAGAGCTTCTCAGAACCGCCTGTGCTTGTGTGTGTGGGTTTGCTAGTGTAGTTGTCATGCCGTGTGTTATTCTGGCATGCCGTCCTCACATGTTTCATTCATTAGCAACTTTCTCCTTATTTGTGTGTCTGTGGGGGGCCCATGTCACACCCACCAGACTCCCTACTTGCTCCGTGTGATGTGGTCGTGTTGCTGTTCTGTGCTTTGCACCATTGTTGATCTGTGTTTTGTGGATTTGTTACTCCTGGAGAAATCCAGAGCCGGCTTAGTGTTGGCGAGACCGTGCTCTGGGGGTGTGAAAGTCGTTTAAAACCAAGAGCTGTGCAGTTGTGCTGATGTGACTTAGTCCTGGTTCTGGAATAGTGCTTGTATCACTTGGTCCTTGTCCCAGCATAGCCAAGCCTTCCTCACTGTATCAGGCCCATGATTATTCATCCTCACTGTTAGAACTGTTAGTCATCATTATTTTCACCAGTGTGGATTTAGCATTTTTTAAGAATATAGCATATAGCATTTTTGTTCGTCAATTGAAAGTTTGCTTTGCTGGAATTATATCACGTAATAGTCACTAAATAAGAACATAAGAACATAAGAAATTTACAAACGAGAGGAGGCCATTCGGCCCATCAAGCTCGTTTGGGGAGAA
>JAODLD010000088.1:1056794-1075966 GCA_026781065.1 Mormyrops boulengeri | reverse complement strand
GCTGGTGTAGCTTTAAAAGTGTTTCGGAATTTTGTGATTTTCTTTTGGCTTCCATGAGGTATGTTTGCTCTTGGTGAATTCAGGCACTTCGAGTTCCTCTTCTTTGCCCTCTATGCCCAGTTCTGGCTCTTTCTCTTTAGAAGAGCCGAGTCCCTTTATCCTGCTTGAGCTCACACCATCGTTGAGGATGATTTTTTTTTTATAAAAAATGAATCCAGAGGTTGCATCTCAGAGGTGCAGAGGATGGAGAGGACTGGACGCTGGTTCAGCCCTGTTTCAATACATGTCCCTGAGGGTAGAAATGGATTTTCTTTTTTTGCAGGCAATTTCCTGTCCGCGTTTACTGCTTGTGTTCATCACATTGTGTTTATTGCGTTTACTTCCAGCCTTTCTGCTATTGGTTTATGGAAACTATAAAAATGATCCTCTGCCTCAGATCAATTAGATTTGGAAGTAGTACAATGAAATGTTTGTTCATCCATCTTTTATTTGCTTGTCCCGATAGCAGCATAGGGCAGGAGGGACACACTGGATGGATGCTGGTCCTTCACAGGGCACACACACACACACACACACACACACACACACACACACACACACACACACACACACACACAGGCAATGGGCAGTTCAGAGGAATTTGGGCTATGTGCCTTTTTTGCACTGGGTGGGGGGGGCATGCAAACCCTCAGCCCTGAAGTTGTGAAGCCAGAGTGCTAACCAGTGAAGCACAGTGAAGCACTGCTTCGAAGTTTGTATGCTGTGTTTATTCGGTTGAAAATGTCTCCCTCGGCTTGATGCCCACAAACACCTTGGTCGTTGAGGCCTTAATTGTTTCCATTTTGCAAAATCAATTTGTTATTGCAGAAACACCTTCTCTGGCTCAGACACAAGAGTGTGTTTTGTAATTGGCTCGGTTACTGTGGGGATAGCTAATATTCTGTGTTTCTGTCGTGGGGTGAGCTAGTTGCTGTACTTTATGTCTCTTTTTAGTGCCGTTTCGGTCCGTTTTGAATGTACTGTGCAGTCATTATGTCAGAGGGATGACTGATATTTATAGGCTTGATATTAAAACATTTTAGATTTGAGGACCCTTTAAATGAATAATAGTTGACTTTTGGCTTTTTTCTAACCATGGTTAAGTTTTATTATTTTATTCTTATTATTAATATTTGAATATTTAGTAAGGTGTACGTTTGTTGGCATTTACATGAGCATGTGTTAGGATACTTTCGATTTGCATTAAATTTGTAAAATAAATTGTGCTCAGTGGAATTTATGTCGCTTTGTGTTGTTCTTAGGTCTAGTAGACAAACAGGTTAATTCTCTCCAAATAAAAATGAGTTTGCTGTAGTTCTGCCGATCAAAGTGTGCTGTGGTCCATCCATCTGGCTGGCGGGGCTGACGTTGTATGCCTGAATAATGAGCGTGAAAGCCCTGTCTCCCCTGGCAGTCGGTGCCTTTTGCTGTAGCTCGGAGCAGCGCAGTTAGCGCAGGGTGTGCTCATCGTGTAGCACTGACACTGCCTGTACTGAATGTTTGTTCCCCTGCTGGTCTGTCAGCAGTTGTGCATTAACCACCTGATGGTGTTTTTCCCAAGATGAAATCATGGCCATCCCACGCAATATGAGTCTTATAGAAGTACGTGCGTGTTTAATATTGGTCCTCCCTGAAATTAATATATTAATCCTCCCCATTCTGTCACCTTAGTTACAAGAGACAATCATGAAGTAAAAATGTTTCCCAAAAAGTAGCAGTGGGATGATTTTTGGATTAATTAGGAATTATTTGGTGTAAAAGTGGGTGTTTTTAGGGATTTGAACCAATGACCTCCCAATCACAGGTTCCGCTTCCTAACCTGCTGAGTCACACGCCACCCCCACATGCACTCATGCACTATTCTTACTTTGTGCTGTGCTTTGTGCTTACAGCCCAGTGCAGGCACTTAGCTGAACCTCTTCCCAGGGCCTTAGGCTGCTGGCGATGGGTGAATCGGGGGTTAGGCGTCCCGAATGGACCTCCTGTCACCTACCCTTTGCAGTGAATAGACAGTAGCTGCCACAGCACTACGGCATCCGTATGGCTCTTCTGTGCGTTGTTCCTTTGTGAAAGTAGTGTTACCAGCCGCGTTTTTATGTGTTCCGTCCCCCGAGACGCATCCGTTCCCTGGCCGTGCTCAGTAGTGCCTGGCACGGCCGAGGCTGAGAGGTGCCCCTTTCACCAGAAACTCCCCTCCAGGTCCTCTTCCTGTCTCTCTATCCCAGACTTATTCTTCATCTTCCATTAGGGCTGTGGGCGACATCTCAGCAGACGCTGTTAAGTCCTAATGAATACCTCCCTCCGAGTGGCATATACATACAATCTGTCTGCATTCAGGTGTCTTACTGAATGAATTTTACAGTCATAGCTAAAGTTAACCTTCACTGTGTACTTGTGGCGATGTAATACACTTTTTTCCCTGTCTTTCCAGTCCCCTTTTCCCATTTTTTGTGACGATAGCATGTCATCAGTCTGCAGTTCATGCGATGTGGGTCCAGTAGATAGCACTGCATTGTGGGTCGGTTTTAATTAATGTGTTGTATATTCGAGATTTTCGAGAGTTTTAACTTGTCTTTAAATCTTTAAATCTTTCAGGTTGCCTGAGGCTGAGCTGGTTAGAAGACTCGTTATCAGAGCTTGCTAATTTATTTTGCTTATCTATATAATTATGATTTAATTAAGGTGTTTTGCCTTATTTCAGATCTTTTGTCCTGGAATGAGTGTGTTCTTCACTGCAGTCACCCTAATGAGAGTCGAGTTGCACATTCTAATCTCATCGGTCACACACTGAGCAAAATTTCTCACGCATCACATGACATTAGGCAGGGAAAGATTAAATGGGACGTATAGATGGGAGCTGGTGTACGGGCGTAGAAGGGGGTCTTTTATGATGTAAATACAGAGTTCCCATGGAGAGGACTAGGTAGGTTTTATTGGAATGGTAGCTTTTGGTGACTTGGGTTTATGAGAGAAGACGAGATCCTTTGGTGTGGGCTGTGAACGTGGTTTCAGTATGTTTCTGCCTGGATGCTTTTATCTCCTGAAAAACCCAATGTCAAGGGGAGCACTTTATGGGTACATAAAGTAAATGAAAAAATTGAATTTTTGCGAATATTTCATGAGGAAAATGCACAGGAAGTATCCTTTTGTAAGTGTAATAGGCTTTTCCCTTCAATACTTAATAAAGCACAAGTTATTTTAGTTTTTTTTTTCCTGAGTACTAATAGGTCTGTTGTTCAGTCGAAGTGTTTCTCTAACCTGCCTAGCACAGCAATGAAAATCCGAACTCCCTCAATACAGCTTTAAAGGAATACTAAATAAGCTGCCGGGATATTAAGGAGACGTGGCGGAGAAAAATGGCTTGTAATCATCCCACTAAACCAAATGCATGACATGTCCTTCACCTGTCCATTACTCAGTACCCAGTGCCTAAGCTTAGCTTTACTTTGAGGGGACACGAGTAACTTAGTAACTCATTTACTACTGAAGTACAAATCATGAACAAACATAATAACTGAAATACATGAACCGTTACGATTGGTTAATGATGCTCCGACATGGGATTGGTAGGTAAGGAATACTTGTTTCTGGTTAATACATTAAGTACTGTAAGAGTGTATTGCAACATTATTTGTGCCCCTTCAAGTAAAGTGTTACACTTCTTTCCTTCATTGTATTCCTTATATATCACTTCTCTGCCTCCTATGCTTGTTTTTTTAACCATTTCTCCATTGGCTTTATTTCAGTGTCTCATCTTTTCCATTCTCCATCCTTCTCTTCTTTACTTCTTCTTACCATCCATCTCCTTTATTTCATAGACTCCCCTGACCCAGATACCTCTAAGGGAATATATCAGTTAGGTTGTTGCAAGCCCCTGCATGTTCGCTCTCACACTCACTCGCAGAGGCAGAATTAGGCTGCGTCTGTGCCCTTTAACTGCTGTGAGCTCGTTCTCTGTGTCTCTGATGCACGCCCATCCCAGCCTCCTGTTGCGCGGCACGGCTCGGCCAGCAGGTGGCCATGTGAGCGTAGGGAGTCGGCCAGATACTGGGAGTCGGGGGAATGGTGACTCGGCAGCTGTCCTCTATGTGGGCTAGAGCCATGGATCGAAGCGGCTCGAAGCGGCTCAAAGCGTCCCATTGTTCCTAGCATGGAGCTACGGTGGAAGCTCACTCCGTACACCTACACACACACACACACACACACACACAATCTGAACGCAACTCAAACTGTCTCGTTTACTTACTCACTCACACCAAAATGTCACTTTTGTTCACGGCGCCTGTAGTAACGCTTCTGGCGTCCGTGAACACACGCACACACACTTCAGTGCCTGTCCGGCCTCCGATATACCAACTGCTGTGTCTGAGTGTGGACACAATGCCGTCTGAGGATGAAATCTGTACCGCACTAAAAGTCCTGGAATGTCACTGGACGGTGGCACAGCGCGGTTTGCCCTGCCAAAGTGGAACGGCGCGGCCTCCCTCTGTACCCACGAGCTTGGCGTAAACAGAACGGCGTTTGTGCTTCCTGCCGTGCTCTAAATGGGGTCGTCTGATGGGCCGTTTGACAGGGTGTTGGCTCCGAGCGCTGCATTCTGAAAGAGAGAGTGTTTAACCCCACGGCACCCCCCCCCCACCCCATAAAACAAAGGGTACTTTGCGATGAGCTGAGCGTGAAATGGTGAATGCGGGAATAAGGAAAAGGGAAGAGGTAGAATAAAGGAGTGATAGTAAGTGAGCCCAATGGGGAGATGGTGTAATTTTGTGAGGGAGGAGAAAATAACAGGAAATGAGCAGAGGTAGGTAGACCAGGTTCTCCTGGTAATGGAGAGAATCATGTGTCATATTGAGGGGGTTAGCTCTCCTTAATAGGAGGTTCAGCCACTGCTCTTCTCTGGCCCAGAGTCTCTTTCTCTGAGTAGATGGTGTTTTTCGCGATAACGTCTGTGTAGGAGCAGTTGAGTTTCTGCGGTTCATGGCTATTGTGGTACCAGAGTGGTTCCATGTCGATCAGAGCACGCTGTTCGCTCACATGCAGAGGCAGCGATGCCTGAAAATGGCTTCCAAGCTGAGGAGCACTATGAAGAGCACTCAACTGATCTGAGGAGCACTATGAAGGATAAGTTGAAGGATAAGTCAAGCCAAAGACACACCTCTTGGGTACACGCACCCTCTCCCAGTAACTGCACATCCTCGTACTGGTCACTTTCAAAGCGTAATGCTCGTGTGTGCAGCTTCAGGTGGGACCGTACCCACAAGCTGGTGTTAATTCATTATCTCTGGCAGGCTATTTCTAAAAGCCATTTTAAAATTGGATTTGCATTTTAAAGTGTCAATAGGCTCTTAAAGAAAATTGCTTAACTTCAGCAATTATTCTGCTTTTTTTCCTGAAGGCCAAATGTTTCTATACAAAATATTACACTAATGAAGAATGGCAGCCATAGACGAGCTGTAAAACCAAGCAAATTAACTGCTGCTTCCAGCAATTAAACCCAGTTTCAGCCTTTTTCTTTTAACTGAGAAGATTCTGTGGTTTATGGAAATGCGGTCAAGGGATTTGAAGGCAATGGCAATGGTAAGAATGTTTTTAAAATAAATCATGGCTGTATTTTGAGGTTTCTTGACTGAGGCGGGGAGTCGTTTTAACGTTAAGCGAGACCCTTCCTTTAATGAATCCCTGCAGTGAATGGCTGAAGTGATGGAAGACCTCTGTGTCCTGCACCATGTGCAGAGCCGATTGGGTGATGTCATAGCGAGAGCCCATGTGTGTACACCTGAGTGCACTTATGGTCGTCCATCAGAGTTGCACGGTCTCTTCAGTAGACTCAAAAAGCCTTGTTGTGAGGAGTGTGACAAAGGCACTTGCAGGGATGGTGTGTGGAGGACGATGGAGCTTGTTTTTGTTCTACCGATCTAACAAAGCTTTGCGGCTCCATCAGACCTCTTTGAATCTTAATGCATTCTCAGTATAGAAGATCTTATAATACAGAGGAACTTACCTTCAAATGCTCATTCATAATAGCATAAGGAGTCTGATTACTGTTTGCTTTTTATTTAGTACTTTGTTCGCAGAAGTGGTAACTTTTATTACGTAATGGTGTTCTTCAGGAGATCTTGAAACATTCTACAGTACAGCGGTAGCTTACCATCCACCCCCAATGTTTGCCACCCACGTAAGTGATGTGTTGTGCCAGAATGCCATGCATCAGTTGCAGGGGCCGCGGCCTGGTTTTTAATTAGTCCACAAGGCTCAGAAAGGGTCAGCTTGAAAGACAGACGGCCAGTTGGGGAGTCTGCCTAGGACATGAGGCTGGCACCCCCACTGGTGTCTATTCCTGCTGTGACTACAGTGAATCAGCCCCTGAAAGTGAAAAATGTCACGAAGAGATGGTTCTCCTAAATCTTGTTGTCTGTATCATCACCCTCTGACCTTCCTGCTTCAATGAGGTAGGAGGGAGCCTCCTACTGGTGAAGTGTCGCTATTCATGGCATCGTTAGGAAGCAAGGCACTTTTCCTCCGTTCTCTGGTCATAGAGTGGAACGTGACGTCTAACATCTGTATGGGAAAGAAGCAAGCGTGGTTGCTAGCTGTGCGAACTCTGCTTCCTGGGAGCTAGCTAACCTTGGCTGATTGGCCTGTTCACTGTGGCCGTTCCGCCACCTCCCGCGGCTCACCCCGTCGTCACATCTGTGCTTTAATAGCGGAGATAGGAAGCCAAACGGAGGAGGCGTAGGGAAATGGCAGATGTTTCCTGCTAAACCTGTGATTTTGATTGTCCTTCTTGTAAACAGCTTTGATGTCCCAGCCTGACGAAGCTGCCAGTGGTATATGCGGTTTTTCATATGTTCTGCGTGGCTAATGCATTTCAATGGTGCTCTTTTGTCGATGACTGTTATTCAGTACAAGAGCTTCCAAGTTACACAGCAAAACAGGCTTCGGTCATTAGTCACAGGAGAAGCTTATCAATCTGATAGTGTTTATCTGCTTGCCAACAAGCTAGACTCCGTTTGTAAGGTTTTTCCATTTCACTGTCAGGTGCTCATGTCACAGCTTTTGTTTAGTGTGATTATTTCAAAATGGAAAATAATGACGCTCAATAAACAGTGTTATTGGGGTGAATAAGATTTTTCTGAATTTATCGACTCCCTATTTTCTCAACTCCTCTCTTTTCAGTGGTCTAAAATGTACAGATTATATTGTCATTCTGGACTGTACAAGGCTGGTCGATTGGTAGGGTTAGGTTTGGTCTGGTCTGCTGTGGTAGCTGGGTGGTGTCAGGTCAGGTCCCGAACCCAGGTTTTGGTTTATATATAGTGTAGGGTAAGACCTTTACCAGGAATGCAGCAAGTGTTATGTTCATTTGTCTTGGTTTTTTCTGAAGATCTGCCCCCCCCCACCCTAACCTTTGGTGTCTCACTTACAGCTTCTCATTTGCATATTACCCCCCAACCCTATGGCCCAGTGTTAGTCTTTTTTTTTTGGATGGGGGAGCTGCTTTCCGTTGCTAGGCAACTGTGTTCTGTTTGAAAAGCAAAACTGGTTTCCATGACAACATCAGCTATGTGTTAAGACTGGATGGCAGGCTGGTGAGCAGGGTGTGTGGCATGGGTAACGGGGGGGGTCACAAGGAGCATGGCTCTTTCTAGGTCCTCTTTGTCTCTGTGAACGCGGCGTAGCTCACCAACTCTGGAAACCGAGATCTGACAGTCTCCTCTCCCTCTCTCTGTAAGCAAACGTCTGCATATACCTGTGCAGTCTCACACACACTGGCTCTCAGCCAGTCCAGTTTTTGTTTCCATTCTGGCAAGTCTGGTGAGGACAGGTGTGGTAAAATAAAAGATAAACGATAAGTGCAATAAATGGCAAATTTGTATCGCATCCATTATTGAACAGCAAAGTGCATGGACATGATGGAAGACAAAACATGCTCAAGACAAGTCATATGGGAGCCGCCTCGTGCAAACAGAGTGAACGGTGAACTTGTTTGTTTCAGCGACGTTCCCAGTGTTATTTTTGACTGACGTTTGATGGAGAAATGGGGCTTTGATAAAAATTTGACTCCAGCATGCAATGGCTTCTGCAAACGAGTACAACCAGTTTACTGCTAGCATTTTGGTTCTTCATCAGGGCATATAATAAAGATTTAATTAAGATAAACATAAAAGTGAGTCATTATGGTATTGGTTTCCCTGTAATCCCATGGCATGCCTTCTGCTGTGCCTTCTGTTCAATCCAACATGGCTCTCGTTACTGTGTGCTCAGTGCGGTGTGGGTGTGTAACGGAGTACGACTGCAGCCTTATTGCTGCATTTGTCAATGTGTGTGGGCATGTGTGGGGGTGTGTATCAGCACATTATTGTATGCTTGTACAAGACTGAGTGAAGACTTACCTCTCTGTTTGTTAATGTATTAATGCTGCATTAGTTGCTGTGAAGTTTATTGCATTTTCTGTAACTATTCATCAGAAGGTAGTTCTGGAATAATATCTTGCATCACTGTTTGTGGCTTTATCTGGCAGCTGATGCATAGCTGTTGTAAAGGAAAACAGTGACTATCTATAATGAATTTTAGAATTTAGTGGTCAGTGTTGACACACCACAGCACACAACAATGAAATGTGTTCTCTGCATTTAACCCATATGTGACATCGTGACATAGCAGGGGGCAGCTAATTCAGCGCCCGGGGAGCAGTGCTTGGGGGTGGTGCCTTGCTGGTCGGGGGTTTGACCCTGCAATCTTTCATTTCCCTAACCATCAAGCCACCAATGCCCAAGAATCAAGAATGAATCAAGAATGTGACTCTGGATATCGTTTTTAAATTGATTTTTAAAATTTTTTTATAGTTGCAGTGAGGCGTTGCGAGCTGTCTTTGTATTGACAAAATGTGTTGTAACCCAAGTTCACAGTAATTGTCCTTCTGTAGTTTTCCACTAGAGGGCAGATGAGAGGGGATCACTTCAGCATCGCAGGTCGCGAAAGTTCAGGAACCAATAAAGAATGAGCAGTGCAAGCCACAGCGTATGTCCTGTCTCTTCTCTTTTGTGAGGTTCCCTTGGTGGGACTGAGTCACTGTCTTTTCTGACTCCCTACCCTATCCAAGTCACCATGGAGTGTGTGAGGCATGGCCGCTGAATTTCGGGAGCTTGTGTGATAGCGGAGAGAGGGTTGTGATGTGTTTTTGCACATTAACGCTGTGTACCATGGTCAGAGCAAAAAAGAGGGTGGAGAGAGAGGGACACACGCACACACACACACACACACACACACACACACACACAAAAGTGACTTCCCAAAAGAGCACGCAGACTCCTCTGAGACAAATACAGGGAAAACAAACAGGATGGAAGGGAAGAAACAAAGGAGAGGAAATGAAACAATCTGAAAACACAATGCACAGGAATTACGAACCACGCTGCTTTGTGTGGAGGATAACGTTTGCTTGAAAATTAGCATTTTGCCTTAAAATATGCATGCATAGTGCTAAGTGTTGTGCCTTTATTTCACATAGTAACAGTGAAATAAACTGCCAAATGAATGTGCTAAAGCTAACTTTGAATCATTTAAATATGATACAGAATGTACTCTAAGCAAAATGAAATTATATGACAGAGCCAATATGTGGGGTCATAAAACAAATTGAATTAGTCTGTGGGTCTCTGCTGAGTAGGAAGCTAAAGCAAATTTTTAACAGCTATAAAATTACAGCTGATGTAAGACTTTTTATTACTGCTTAAGTCCCTCTGTTGCTATTGTAAAGGAAGCCCCCTCACTCTGTTCTTTTGGTAGTCAGCGTTCGTGACTGTCGTGAAAAGCGTGTTAACTCACTCTGGGTGCTTTTATTGTCCTGGCATGAACACATTGAATGCATGTGCAGATGATTCAGTCATTTCAGTTACCAGCCAATGACGCGTCATCATCAGTCTTTCAAAACCTGCTACTGGCAAACAAAAGGATCATTATAAATAAATCCAGTTTGATCCAGCTTGTCACATTTTACAAGGTAGTGTCACTGAATGCAATTTCAGTGATTTCCATTTATGGAAGTTTTCCTAGAATGCAAAATACCAGTTTTAAGGGAAAATGTAACTTTATTCTGGGAACCTTTCAAAAGGCTTTGAGTTGCCTTAAATAATTGCTTTTGAAACATCGCCAGTAAAACTGCAAATGCTTGGATGAGTAATTATGATTTCATGATGCAGGTGTTGGATCATATCAGCTTTCTCTACACACTGTAGACAGTCACTTGGTCTTTTTCATGATCTATTAGCTTAGGGACCAAATGATCCTGATTGGCCTCAAATCATCTTAATCTGAATTTGCCATGGTTTCTCAGATGCTACTTAACAGCATTAGGTTGATTTTGATAAAACAACTAACTTTCCGTAAAAACTCTTGTGTTTGAATATGGAAACTAAGTATTTTATTTATTTTAATGTAATGTTTTGTGGTTTTAAGGCAGTGTTTAATGGAATTATATAAAGAAGGAAAATGGTATTATAAATTCACTGTTTATGTCCAAACATCTGTAAACCTGCTGGTGTTGACACCGGGATGTCCCCGTTTGCAGGACATGTCGGAGTACAGTGCTCTGCTTAGCGACCTGTCTGAGAACATCACCAATGAAGACCTGGACCAGCTCAAGTCTGCTTGTAAGGAGGATATTCCAGAGGAGCAAAGCAATGCTATCACCTCCTCCAAGGAGTGGTTCCACTACCTGGAGAAGAATGACAAACTTTCCCAAGGTGAGAGAGAGAGACTGAGCACAAACACACACAAACACAAATGTTGTAAGAAACCACAAAGCATCACACAACCAAGAAGCAGATGAAATAGGCCAATATATGCCTTGGATGGGATGTTCAAACATAGGGACTAGCATGGACCGTGGAGAGAACGTGCAGACTAAACGCAGAGATTGTTGGTCTCTGGATTAATATAATTCTTCCATCTTCTCCTATCATCTAAACACTTATCCTGGCCAGGAGGTACCTAAAAATTGTAAAGCAATTAAGTTTATATACTGAGTAGCTTTATGCTTGAAAAGAAGGTTCTGTTGACCTGATTTTCATTGCTTCTGCCATTGTGCTCATTTTGGTTCTGTAGTAGTAATGATCAGTACAGGAAAACAGGGCAGTAGTATTGGCTGAAGGTAAACGCCTTAATTTGCCTCCCGTGCTGCGGTTCTGTAGATAACCTCTGTTACATCGAGCACATCTTCGAGATCTCACGACGCCCTGACCTGCTGACACGCGTCATCGAGTACCGCACCACAGTGCTCAAGATTTCTGAAGATGACGAGATCGACACCAAGCTGACGCGCATCCCCTCTGCCAAGAAGTATAAGGGTGCGCTTTTATTACTCACATCCTGTATTCTTGGTTCGCTCCACTGCAGCATGTCTAAGGAATGGCTGATCTGTTGGTGTCTCTTTCTAGATATCATTCGCCAGCCATCAGAAGATGAGATCATCAAGCTAGCTCCACCCCCCAAGAAAGCATGAGGTCACCGCCCCTGACCTATCAAATGTGATGCAGTCGTCAGTGCTCCCCGTATAGCTCAGCAACCCGGTCGCACCAGTCTACCCTCCTACCCAATGAAATTCAGTATGGACTCTCCCACCAACCAATCACAGAGCAGGCAAGCCTCTGTTTTCCACATCTGTGAGAACAGAGAGGCTTCCAGATGCATGAGGAACAGGAAGAAACATGGTGACCGATGATGCGTCAGAGCTTGTGTCATCTTTGAAATGTTTGAAAATAGTATTTTAACTCCCAAATCTACCTTCTGGTAGCAAAAGTTTGCCAAACTATACATTTGTTTAAGATGTCTGTGATGCTTTCATTTAGGTCAGATTCTCCATCTGTTCCATTTGAAAAATGAGGGTTTGTTTAGGACAGTATTAATAACTTTGGGAAAAGTTAAAGCTCAATATATGATAGTATTAAATAGAGATTTAGGTGAAAATATATTAAAATATTGATATACCTTTAAAAATATTTTTGAATTGTATATCAAAGACCTATATTGTTTTTACAAATCTATTTCTTTTTGTCTTCACAATGAAAGCTGGAAGATTGACTGATGCTTCTGTGTTTAGTAGTTAAAATATTTCCCTTATATATGACCTCTTTGCCAAGTCTTGGTAGTCTGTTGCAGTGCTATACAAAATAATATAGTGGTTTTCATAGAGATAGTAAGGTGGTAGAATGTACTGGTAAGAATTTGTACCAAAAACAAAAGGAAACGTGTTTTCTGTCAGACAGGACTATATTTTTTCCAGGGAGAAATGGTCCTGCATGTTTAACTGCGTTGTCCATTTCCTTAGACACATTTACACCAGATTAATTTTAAACTGTATGAAAATATAATACGTGTATTTTAATATAGGTTGGCAAAATTAGTTGCAGTGCCTCGGCTGATCGATATAACATTTCAGTTTTAAAATTTGTGCAAGAATATCACTCTGAAGCATGAAGCAGTAAAATGCTTTACCTATAACACTTTGTGGAAATCTCCGGAGAGCTTGCGTGCTTTTTTCTTGATTGCTCAGTGAAATAATGAAAGGAAATGGCGCCCTCTGGTGGGTTTTCAGGCTTATTTTCACTGTGTTGACGTAGAACTGTTTGTATCGCGCATCCCCCACCTGTTTTAACCAGGCTCTGCAATTCAAGGCAAAAGCCTTGATATTCTTTGCTTATAGAACCAAGATCTTTTTTTTCATGTTAATTCAAATATTTGCTTGGGTATTTTTTTTATTCTGTGTAATTTTGGAATAATGTTTCTAGCAAGCATAATGTGAAGAAATAGTTGCTTGAACATAGTGGTAGACTGAAATATTCTATGCAAATGCCTTAGAGAAACTGAACCAATGGACTTCATGGATTCAAATGGAAAATATAGTTTCTAATCTGTTTCATTACCAGCGCATTTAATTGAGCCTTTGCTTATTATTCTGGTGTTGCTCTTGTTTGCCGGGTCATTGTCAGCCCATTTAATCAAACACTACACTTGAATTGCAGGTCTGGCTTTCTGCCCTGGCCCTTTCATTACATTTCTGCTCTCCCATCTATCAACGGGCTGTTTTGTGCCGGTACTGTCTGTCAATGCCCGCTATAGTCACTAGTCAGGGTGGGAACAAGGAGTGTTGATGGTTTCTGTGGAGGAAGGAAGGCTGCATGTCTGGAGGGTGTCTATGAATGTAGGGCACGGCTACTGGTGTTAGTGAGGGAAGGAGACTGGATGGTTTGGGTGGATTCAAGAAAAATGTGCTTTTTGGATACATTTGTAGTAGATAATTGTGATGCTTAATTAGTTTTTGCAGATTTCTGAGTTTTAACAAAATCAGTGTTCATCCATATGACATCTGAATCCTTTTAGTATTTAATCAGTAATTGAAATACAAATATCTCTGAGCAGAGGCTGAACTTCCCAAACGTTGACGCCACCCAGTTGTCTCGTCTCAGTAAATGTCTCTGTAAAACAATAGTAATAGAATAAGAAAAGGTGTGTGATTTTGGAGGAGTCGATATGTCGACACAATCGAGAGAATTGGACGGTGCAGTGATGTTGGGTCGTGTTGGGAGGTGGTGTGTGAGGAAGGTGTGGATTGGACTGGAAACGGCAATAGTGAGGGAGTAGTGCGATATTCCTAAGGCAGACGGACCAGCGTGTGAGTGGACATTAAGTGTTGCTGGTATGGAGAACTTCATTTTTAAATTTGATTAGACGCTTTAAAAGTTGACAGATGTGGTGATACAGGGTTCTAAGCCAGTATTACAGCATGGCATCCTCAGATCTTTGAGAAGCAGCAGCGGAATGCCTAAATGATTGTGTTTGTGGTGAGCAGGGGCCAAATCAGCCTGCGGTCTGAAGTATTGGTGCTGCTCTTAGATGTGACGTCTTGGGAATGTTATTTCTGGCCGAAAATCCTGGCTGTGACAGGATGTGTTAGTGTTGTGTGACTGCCCGAAGGAAGAGCAAGTGCACACAGGTACTATCGCAGTAAGGGCGCAGCATAACTCCACACATATTTCAGAACTGTATTCATTTAGTTTAACTTGTAACTTAAATCAAACTGTATAGTACTGGATTATTTGAAATTAAAATTCTGTTTACAGGACAGTACTGTATGAAGCAGACCCATTATTACCAGCTGCTGTTTAAAGTTTATGAATGAGGCATGGTGGTCATTTGCCAGACCACAGTGTTTAAACCACGGCTTTAGATTGTTACTAACAATTTTAGAAAGAAATCTGGAGTGTGCCACTGACAATATGTTATATGATCAGAGAGAGATGCTGTTTTTAAACAACAGTTAAAGCCATTAGAAACTGGAGTGTGATGTCACACAATGTCTGTGATGATAGACGAAAGCACATTCTATTCTAAACTGTTATTACAAATGTTATTACAAACTGTTATTACAATGCTAAAGGAATTAATTCAAAAGTTGCTTGAATGAATAAAACTTTATTGCTTAGATTTTACCCCCATGTCAAAATTTTACAGTTCATGTGAATTGTATTTTCTGTCCTTAAGTTATATAGTGTACATATTGTGACTTTATTTTAATATTTGACTATTATTTATTAAATTTAAATATTTAATCTCATAATTTCATACATGGTGGAAACAATTGATTGGGATGAGCTTGCTTGTTAGGAAACATTCCTTTTCAAGAAATGATCTCATGTAGAACCAAGTCTTTTTGTTGCTCTTGTTGCTGTTGTTGTTATTGTTGCAAATAACTACTGAAGTCAAATGACTTAATATGTTCCGTTGTGGAAATTAAATGTTTTTTTTGCTGTATGTATTTGAGTTGTGGGTTTAAAGATGTTTACATTTAAATGGTAAGCAAAGAGACCATTAGTGACTCAATACGTTTATTCACGTTGCTGTGCTGTATTTCCTGTACCTGAAACTCAACATTCGTATGTGTATGATTTCCAGAATACTCAGATTTGCCTGGAGAATTTGCCCAGAACTCCTTGTGAGTTTCGAAGTTGACCTGGGATATTAGAAATTACATTGAGCACTGAAATCATTCACAATCCAACTGGAAAATGAGCAGACAACATAGCACATACATATATACATATATTTATACATATAGATATATTTATTTTTTACTGGGAAAGCTATATACAACATGGATTGTTATTGCTTTAATACATACTAATGTTTCTCTACAAAATTATGATCCTGCAGGGACCAGCCTGTGTACCACTGCAAAGAAACAAATTAAATACTGGGGCCAAGATCAATGAATGGCTATAGGATGATATCTGATGTCAAATCTGCAAGGTGGCAAATGCTCACGTTTGGAAATCACACTGACTTTATTACTGTAGTGTATTACTGTTTTCAGTTATATAATTGAAGTGCAAGTTGAATTGAGAGCACATGTTACGAAGAATTTATCTTGATCAAGGAACAGTATGTAAGAACTTGTCTAATCTTTGCTAACACATCTCTCTTAACTTCTGCCTTTAACTGCTTGGGATTTGAAGGATGAATAAAGAGCTGATGTTTATGTGAAACATTTTGCCATGTGCTATAACAAGCTTTGTGACTTTGAAGAAGGAATTTGAAAAAATGAAACAAATCCACACTGTAACAAAAATAACAGTACGAGTTTAATTGTGGAATTCATATTCCCTTGACAGCATGGTGTGAGATGCAGGCTTTAAGCTTGGGTTTTATCTGTTCGATATCAAACATGGAGCAATTTGCTGTCGTTCCTGAACTCTGAACTGGGAAAGTGCAACATCAGATTCCTGTTTTTGTAGTGGCACCTGTTCTCAGCAACATCACAGCATCATAAATAGTATCGAGTTTAGCTGAGATGCAGGCTTGAGTTTGGGGCCCAGTTCTCACCCCCACCATTTTGTATTGCAGTATACAGCAGACATTCGATCGGCAGACCTGTCAGTGCTCAGGTGTGGAGAGCAGGGACTTCTCAACTATATTTTTCTAGATTACATGCAGGTGAAAAGAGATGCACTTTTTCTTGGGGAGATTTCTGTGGTTGGAAGCATGACCCGTAAAGTTCGAAGTTAGAAATACATAAATGGCAGGAAAATGTGTGAAACCCCTTAAAAAACGTCAGGTCTCGTTATGGACAAACAATTCCAAGGTCGTTGCTGCCGTTTTTCAAGAATAATAACGGATGAGTCTGGTTTTCTATTTGAGATTAAGAAACTAGTCAGTCCCATCGTCACGGGTTTGTCACTGGGCTGCAGTGGAGTGACATTTTAAGTCTGATGCAGTGACTGTTAAAAATGTTTAAGGAAAAAACATGATTATCCATTTACTTGCTGTTATTGCAGTGTATGCTGTTTAATTATTATTTTGATGTGACAGCACTGAAGAGTAAATGATATATTGAGTGTATTTAAGGTGTGGCTTTTATCTATTCATTGAATTATTTTAAAAGGCCTTTTTGTCATTGTGCTAAAATAAATATTAAAAAATATTTGCTAACCTAATAAACCGTGTTTTTTTTATGTTTATTTTAAATGGTAATTTTGTCTTAAAACTGACAGCAGTATATAAAGCCTTAGTGTGTTTCAATATGGGGGACACATTAGAGAGAAATGTGGTGACCGGCGGTGGGTCCCTGTAGGCGGCACGGTGGTTAATCACTGCTGCTTCATACCTCTGGGACCAGGGACCGAGTCTCTGCCCATCTGGCTCTACGTGTGTGGAATTTGCACCTTCTCCCCATGTTGCTCTGGGTTTCCTCTGGTTTCCCCCCACAGTCCAAAAACATGCTAAGGTTTGTTAAAGTCGCCAGTTTGCCTGTAGGTGTGTCTGCACCACAATGGGTTGGTGTACCAGCTTGGGTTCTTCCAGGCTTTACTCCCATAACCATAGAAAATGGATGGATGTTGGATAACTTACCCTTATTTGTGCTTTGTTTCCATTGAAACTTCTAGGGAAGATATCCTTTTTGTGTCAGTAATGTTTTTACATTCTTCCAGCCAACCATGACACTCATCCACAAGAAATTTACAAACGAGAGGAGGCCATTCGGCCCATCAAGCTCGTTTGGGGAGATCCAGTGAAACATCTCCGGTATTATTCAGTGAAAACTGATAATATCCGTGCTAAAAAGCACAACTTGTTGAATGATGCAAAGGTGGACCTGATTACCATCTCAAGCTTAGAGGGGAAATATGTTATTTGGCAGATGCTCCTGCGTTAAAAATGTGATTCTTCATGTGTAACATAAAATGTGTAGAAGGTAAACATCTGAACATATTTTAAGTCTCTCAAACGCTTTTCCGATTTGTATGATGCACACGAATAAGTGTACGGGTGCAATGTTCCGGAAACAGCACCTGGATCGGCGTGTATGCATCACGGATGGAACTTAACTGGTTAACGAGGATCATACCAACATTGTCGAAGAGAGTGCGATACTAGGGGAGACAGAACACAATTATTTATATGCAAAATACTATTTATGTGGGGGGGGGGGGGGGGTAAATCCAAATTAGATATTAGGGGGGTACCTGACCCCCCATCCCTCCCCCACTGGATCAGACTAACACTTCTGAGTCTGAAACACTGATTTACAAGGTATTTGTTCCTTTATAATTTATGGCGTGTCAGATTAATTTTGTGATGTTGATCCTGGAAATAAGGTAATTTTCACATCACATAAGATTTTTGAGGAACGCCCAATTTTTTATATAATTACTGTAAAATGTTTAAAACAGGTATTTCACATAGCACTTGTCAACAAAGATTTTTTTCACAGAACAATTGAGGGGTGTCTTTTATAGAATTTTAAATTTTTAATTTTAGTTTTTAAGTGATGTCATTTCCAGGCTATATTGATAGCTTATAATTACTTATTAAGAATGTATTGGCATATTAAGAAAAAAACATTCTGTTTCTATTTTGATCATATTTAGGACAGAAGGGCGCAAAGTACTGTAAGTTTGCTTTGTCAGCGTTTACAGGCTGTAACATATTTGGACATGTTGAGACAGGGTCCTGCTCTCTCTCTCTGACATGAAAAAATGACATCAAGGCAAATGGAGTCCCAGTGTGCTGGTTAACTTCTGATGGACCCTTAAGAGGGATGTTCCTAAGGCCAAGTACAGCAGGAAATCATACACTTCTACCTTTAAGATGAGTCCCTTCCACCATGCACATACATCGTAAATATATACAGCTGTGGGCAAAAGTTTTGAGAATGACACAAATATTAATTTTCACAAAGTCTGCTGCCTCAGTTTTTATGATGGCAATTTGCATAAACTCCAGAGTGTTACAGTATGAAGAGTGATCAGATGAACTGCAATTAATTGCAAAGAAAATTGCCATGAAAATGAACTTAATGCCAAAAACCCATTTCCACTGCATTTCAGCCCTGCCACAAAAGGACCCGCTGACATCATTTCAGTGACTCTCTCGTTAACACAGGTGAGAGTGCAGACGAGGACAAGGCTGGAGATCAGTCTGTCATGCTGATTGAGTTAGAATAGCAGACTGGATGCTTTAAAAGGAGGGTGGTGTTTAAAATAATTGTTCTTCCTCTGTTAACCATGGTTACCTGCAAGGAAACGCGTGCAGTCATCACTGCTTTGCACAGAAAGGGCTTCACAGGCAGGGATATTGTTGCTAGTAAGACTGCAACTAAATCAACCATTTATCACATCATCAAGGACTTTAGTGAGAGAGGTTCAGTTGTTGTGAAGAAGGCTTCAGGGCACCCAAGTAAGTCCAGCTGGTGCCAGGACCATCTCCTAAAGTTGACACAGGATCGGGGCACCACCAGCGCAGAACTTGCTCAGGAATGGCAGATGTGAGTGTCTCTGCACGAAGACTTTTGGAGGATGGCCTGGTGTCAAGGAGGGCAGCAAAGCAGCCACTTCTCTCCAAGAAAAACATCAGAGACAGACTGATATTCTGCAAAAGGTACAGGGGTTGGACTGCTGAGGACTGGGGTAACGTCATTTTCTCTGATGAATCCCCTTTTCTGATTGTTTTGGCCATCCAGAAAATAGATTGTCCGGAGAAGAAAATGTAAGGGCTACCATTAGTCCTGTGTCATGCCAACAGTAAAGCATCCTGAGACCATTCATGTGTGGGGTTGCTTCTCAGCCAAGGGAGTGGGC
>JAODLD010000088.1:1012467-1027465 GCA_026781065.1 Mormyrops boulengeri | reverse complement strand
CACACACCATTGTCCTTTTGACTCATGCCAGTGAAGTGACAGAGAGCATCACTGGAGGCTTTGTGCATACTGGCAGCTCAGACCTCCAGAGAATAATTACCAGATGTGGTAACAGGTATCATATCCTCAACACCAGTAAGAGGCCTGAAGGCTACCAGATTCCCAGGTTGCTAGAGAACATGCAGAAGATGGTAGAAGAAAACCAATGGAGCTTCTACAGCAGTGAAATGCACAAGGAGGTGATGTCTCAGATTGAACTGATCGAACAAAAGCTCCAGAGAGAAAAAGCCGAGAGGAAACTGAGAGAAGAACTGGAGGCGAAGGAGAAGTTTGAGAAGGAGCTGCAAGACTTTCTGAGGGAGAAGGAGGATGTGATTCAGGTACAGAAGGCAAAGATTGTAGTGCTGGAGGAGAGGATAGTTGATTTGGAGGAACAGCTGAAAGAAGAGAGGGATGAAGAAAAGAAAAAAGAACTTGAAGAAGAACTAAATAAAGTGGTGGAGCTGAGGAATGATACGCAAAATGAGGTCAAAAGACTCAGAGAGGAAGCAGAGAAAGAAAAAAGTGAGCTGGAGGAGAAACACAGACAAGAGATTGAAGAGGTCAGAGAGAACTACGAGGGGAAGGTTCAGGCTGAAGCAGAAAGACATCTGATGAAAATACTGCTACCTGAACTGTTTAGCGGACTACAGTTCACATTAAAAACCAAGATACACAATGAATATGAGAGACAGACTGAGGAAAAGAACCATGAAATAGCTGTTATAAAGGAAGAGTGCAGCAGAGAAATAGAGTGCAGAGGCAGAAGAATGAAGAGATGCAGAAGTTAGAGATAGAGATGAACAGAGAGATGGAGGAAATGAAGAGGGAGATTGCTAGAATGAAACTAAACCTGGACAGCAGTCCACAGCTTGAGGGAACTCCAGTCTGAACTCTGCTTCCAGCCGTGTGCGTGTGCAGTTTGTATGTTCCTCCTGTGTTTGTGTGAGTTTTTTAGGTGATTGTTCCTTTCCTTCCTTCTCAGGTGAACTGATGACTACATTGCCCATATTGTGTGAATCTGTGTCTGCTTGCGATCGATTATACAGTTTTTATTTCGTGTATGTGTGTCCTAGCCAAAGAATTACTTTACTCCCAAAAAATTCTACTATGCTCCATCAGGTGGCAGTATCGCTCCAACAAACTGTTTAGAATTTTTTTTTAAATGTCTGTTGAGTACCTAGTAAACAAGATGCAGTGTTGTGCAAACTAATGGTCTTAATATATGTATAAATTATGTTTTATGTCTATTTGAGTATGTCAGCTTAGCCATTTCAAAACTTTTTTGAAAGTCACCCCAGTATTTTCCGTAACCGTCCTATATACCCATGAACTTGTTGTCTCGTCCATTACAATGCCATGCTTGGCTAATCAAAAACTCATGCAGGTATTTAAATAATTAAGGAAGTGAGCTGGTGGCGAACTTCAACAGATACATGGCTGTATTTCCCAGGAAGAGGCTAGGAAATCAAAACACTGTTCTTCTAGCCAACCAATAAGCTATCTGTAGCATTTCGGAAGACACAGGGATCTCTTATACTTTCATAGTATTGTGTTATTGTATACGTTTATCTGTATACAATTAAATTTTTTTTTTCTGAGCCAGCGTACATATACTGCACAGATAATTAGCTTCCGACATGGCTTTCTTTGTCTGCCTATGAGGTAGGCACAGTCCTGTGCATGTGGTCAGGCTTGTGGCTGTGAAATGCACAGCAGATCTTCACCAGCAACTACATGATTAGTCAACGAGTGTTCCTCAATACCCCGAGATCGTACTTGTGGTCTTGGCAAGAATGCATCGCTAACATGCCTCCCAAGAATAAACTTGGAGCGCAATTAATTATGGGACTGGTCTCGTTTGGCAAGACTGCAATCCATGTATCGTTGATTTTTTGGGCAGTATTTGTATTTTAAATACGTATTTATTACTTTGAAGTATTTTGTAATTTGTATTTTACAGGACAGAAAAAAATCAGATGTAATCTGTAACAAAATACTTTGAGGGATTGTATTTTATGTATTTAAAATACTTCATAAAATATGCAATTTCATTTATTTTATGTCATTTCAAGAACCTTCATCACTAGGCTTACAGACTTAAATACAGCCTATCGCCGTCTTTGGTCAGATGCAAGTAAATCACGTGACACACGCTGTTGGGACAGCCTTGCTCGTTTGCGTGTGTCCGGCACCCTACTGTAATCCAAAGACTGAAATTCACGCATTATAATAAGTAAGCGTTATTGTGATTGCTTGCGCGTGCACATGCACACACCAGCACCATGTAAGCCATAGACATCAATTCTGTCGGAAACACTAGGTATCAATTAAGGCTGTAGAATGGCTCTTAATCCGTGACCGATACCGTGATACGATGAGAGTAAGATGACGTAAAACGGGTACTCCCAAAATGTGTCTGTGTGTGTAAGTGCAATGATCATTCACGGAACTGTTCATAACCCCAGTGTCATGTGACCTAGCAGAATTTTTAATTTAAGGTGTCTGTTTAAGAAGTTCAAGTATTATTCTGTCAGTATTTGTTTTGTGTGAACATGTAACATACAGCAATGTACACAAACACACACGATGTGATAACATAAAGGTACACCACTGTTTTGTTACGTTGCAAATTAGTTTATTAAGCTAATGATATACCACCTAGGTGACTTGTCGTAATGCGTCACATCATATGGAGCTGAGGCACTTATTATGTTCATATCATGGCTGTAATGTGGTTTTATTTCCAGCAAAGTCATTCAAACTGGTTATTTGCACTCTGCTTATAAGCACACAATCTGCTTATACTGATCACGTCTGTCTGGGTGAAATTGATTACTATAAGCGGATGATCATTATAACTGATTTTTTTTCCCATTTTCTTTATGTCTCAGGCAGATTACAATCTAACTATATATATATATATATATATATATTTATTATATGAATATAAGGTAATAAAAAGGACAGTGATGCTATTTACAGAATTTTATTTACTCTTTCAAAATACAGTACAGCTGTTTCAAACGCTTTTCAAATTACAGTACTGTACAAATTAAATTACTGAACTATGTATAATTCAAATAGGCTATAATACTGTATCGCCGGTGGCATCTGCATGGCCCAGCATGCCTCGCGAGCACGTGTATATAGCCCCGTGTATGTCTTGTATATAGCCCCTGTTTGTAGTTTTTAACGTAGGTACTTGTTGTACCCCTTTAAGGAGTAACACAAAGAACAACTTTGTGTCAGTCCGCTTCTCGGCATTTTCATTCGCCGCTGCTGAAATTGCTTAGTCTGCTCTGCGCTTCAATACACTATGTTGATGAGTATATTTGTTATTGAGAGAAAATGACTTTCGTTTTTCCTGTCACGTTTTCTGTGCACGCAGCATTAGCCTCAGGTAGCTAGCAGAAGCAGACGGGTTACCGCAAGGCAAAGTAGGCTTATCAAAGTAAAGTAAAAAAAAAAAAAAGAATTCCATATGTTGTCATGCATTAAAAAGTCCCAAAATGGACACTGTAAGCGGACTGCTCGATCACTATAAGCAAATTATTTAAACTGTATTTGTATAGGAATGATTCTATCCCAAGCTTTTTGATCCATATAAGCTGTTGATCAGTTAACCGTGATCACTATAAACACGTTCCACTGTATTCATTATGAAAATACTATATAATCTCTTCTCTGAATCATTTTACAAACAAGAAAATATGCTCTTTAAGCAAAATTAAACAACAGGCAGAAAGTCCTCTTCAATTTACTGGATGCAAGGTTGGTTATTTGTACCAGTGAAAACAGGACATGTGGTGGTAGGGATGGGTGACATGAACAAAATGTTGTATCACAACATTTTTGGCTATAATCACAATCCACGATATGGATCATGATTTATTTTATGCAGTAATATTAATTAACCATTTAACCAACAAGTCTGTCCTTTCAAGAAACACATAACTGCACTTTTAATCTCAGTTTACAAAAACATACAAACAATGGATAAATAAAAGAATTAATAAATGTGTTTGTCTTAATTTTTCCTATGTGTTTGCTTTGTTTGGTCAATTCAGAATGTATGAAAGCTGATGCTGAGTACAATGTACTGGGCGATATATCGAATTTTCATCTTAACTTTGATACATTTATACAGATGAAATGGCTTAATAATGTATCATTATATTGATTTTATTTACTTATTGTAACTGTAGACAGTACGGTTTCCTGTAAAATGGCAGGATGACCAGATCGGGCAGAGCCAGAAAAACTGAGAGGGGTCTAGTCAATGATGTATATCTACTAGACATACTATCAGGTGGCTGCAAGATCAACTTTCTGATGGCCATATTGAAGAAGTCAAAGCAATCCTTCTCACTGTGCAGCTTTTCGTTGTGGAAACAGGAGTGGATCCTTCTCCAGCAGTTGTGTTAACTGATCATTCTTTATGTTTGTAGTGACAGTCATGTGATATTCGCTTGCAAACATACATTTTGCAATCTTCGGAATAATACTGGCTGCTATACCTGTTTGTCTGAAATGAATAATAGAACTACAATACACCAGTTTCCTAATCACTCTAGCCATTGCTGATCTGAGACCAGTTTTTCCCAGACCTGCATTCCCCCTCAAAGATCAGCAAAGATCAGCAGTAGGAAATTGGCAGATTGTAATTCTGTTATTCACTTCCTTTAGCAAAACATTAGCAACATACTAATTTCTCCTACGTGAAATATTTAATATTGTCAAAATACCACCAGTAACAATGAGTTTATCTTATATGATATATGATAAAACTTGAAGATTTTTTAAAACGTGTGATTCACAGACGTCATTTTTATCAGTTTTGCGAAATTCCAATCACTTTCCTCATACCATTTTTGCTGTGGGAACCGAATCTTCAAAATGTTAACAAACCGCCTTCGAAATGATGACCCGACTTGACTTTTCTATTGGCCTATAATTGGAAACTTGCCTGTCATATCTCGTAAATATACGTCGCTGGAATATTTGTTCTTAAATTTGTTCAAAATTGGCTGTCAAAATAAAAGCTACCAGAAGTATCAGGGATCGGGTAGTGAAAGACACCCCCACACAGCCCCACCCACCCACACTGTCAAAAAGAGGCCAATTAGTGTAACACAAAGGAAAATTCAGCACCAGTGATGTGTTTACTGCACCTGCCATCACATGATTCCAAGTGCAACGATTTCACTGCCGTACTGGACAAGTCGAAGCAATCCATCACACTCTGCAGCTATTCCCTGTAGAAACCGGTGTGGATCCTGCTCCAGTGATACAACCTTCCACCAGTTGGTGTGTTTACTGATCATAGTATATTGTTGTATTGACAGTTGTGTGATATTCCCTGTCAAATATACGTTTTGCAATCGTACTCCAGCCTCCCGAGACCAATACTTGGATGTACGGGAGGATCTAGAAAATTATTAATAATTGAAGCAGTTGAAGCAATGACCTTCTGAGCACAGGCAGAGAGCCACAAACCACCTCCACCCACCCATGCTTTAAATCTATGAAAAACCTGGGAATTCATGGCTAACATTTATTACATCTTCAATAAACACATCTGAAATGTACTTTTTTGATGAAAAAATATGCTTTGCTTCATTGGTATGTTGTCGTGTCCCCATTGTGTCTGCACTCAGACCTGTTGTTTTGTACTGTCGTTCACGTTAGCCACTTTAACAAGCATTATTTAAATGCATATGTCAGAAAACTCACAAGAAGTTACAGGGCTTTTTTTTAAAGAACAGTGAGGTGAGTTCGTCATTCTGACCCCAACTCCCATTGCCTGTACACTGAGCTGCAGAGAGAACAAACTCTTCTGTTAACTAACAGGACCCTGAACATAAATAGCTAGGGTTGTTATACCCTGTGAAATGCAAACATTTTTTGTCTTCGGTTTTATATTCCCTGTAATACGCAAATGTCTCATGCGTACAGACTAAAAAAAAGGCAGGATCACGAACCTGGGGAAAACATTTAGTTCAACAATGCATCACAAACCTTGTGCACAAACCTTAACACATGCAGAGATATGTCTTGGTCTGCATTTCAGCTAAGGAAAATATATGTAGGCCTATTTCTTCAGCAGGGGAGGGAATCTTTACAGGGAACAATTACAAGTATTTAGAGATAAAAGGATTTTGAAATAAAAAAAATTATACATATGTGAATCGCTAAAAATTGTATTGTGCCTGCTTTTCACATTATACATTGGGAGCAAAGGAATGCGCTTGTCCCAGCTTATTCCCATTCCTTGTTTCATGTCACCCACACAGACGTGCATCTTGCGCTGCTCCCCTCCTCCTCAGCCAGGCGTTAGTGCTGCAGTGGAAGCTGCATCGCAACATCTGCCGGGCGCATGTGGGGCTTTCCGCATGCTTGGGGGGGGGGGGGGGGGCGGGGGGGGGGGGGGCGGGGGGGCGGCGGGGGGGGCGGGGGCTTTCCGCATGCGTCCCCCCCCACCCCCCCCCGGGTTATAAATAGAAGCTGCTACCCCACCTCCTGCCAGCATCTTCCTGCTCTCCTCCCCCACACTGCTGTTAGAAAGCTGCACGCGGACGCACACGCGGACTCACGCCTCGGATGCCGTGAGAGCACTTTGCATTTTGGCGTGCACGTGTGAGACAGGGTGCATGAGGACAGCTTTGGAAATGGAGAGCCATCAAACGAAATCACTGCCTGTAAAAGTGTGTGCAAGGCGCGATTTCTGCCTTTTCTCCTTTTCCTCTCTCTTTTGTCTGTCCTCTCCTCCTTCATTCTGCTGTCAGCATGTTTTGGCGAAAATGCACGTCCGCAGTACAGCTCCCGTCTGGATGCGTATAGCCTGTGGTGAGTGCGGCAGGGAGTTCCTCACTGTGCCGCAGTGGGATCCCCTGTTTGATGCAGGGAAACCCACACACACGCACACACACACAAACAAATTAAAGGTGAACGAAAATAAGCATGGCACACAGTCAGTCACCGGCAGTGGCCAAACAGATCAGACAGACTCACAGTCCCACATGACTAATGCCAAGGGAAATGTCACTCTCCCAAAGGTACAGACACCCAGTCCTCTGCCCTGACTTTGCACAAACAGCAACACACACAAGTACTGGCTGACCTACAGCTCGTCCCAGTAGTAAAGATGGCTATTTTGTAAAAGGCAGCATTGTGACAAAGAACGATCTGCATTAATGTGTTATTCCTGTGCTTCATAACGCCATAATTCATTCATTCTGTTTTTCTACTGGCTGCACCACAGATATCGCTCTGTATGTGAGATAGCGCTGCATTATGGGAGGCCCCACCCTCGGGCTCAGCCCCCTACAGGGTTTCCTGAGCGTAGACACACTCGGGCGTGCGTATGTACGTGTGTGCGTGTGAGTATATGTGCATGCCACAGTATCTCTGTTCCGCTCACCTGCAGTTGCATTGGCCCGCTTAGTGCTGAGTGCCACCTCATTAGATATTCCAGAACTTCTGCTGGAAGCTACATGAATTCAGACATAGATAGGTGACAGCACGCATGAGCGGTGTGAGTCTTTTTAATTACCCACTACGTCGTTAATGCCCTTGTTGGCCGTCAGCAGGAATAATTCACGGTTTGTTAAATCACAGTGTGATCGCATGCATGTGGAAATGTCTGAGTCCAATAACTGCATATAAATAATACCTTCCTGTACAGCTTCTCAAGGTCATAGCAAACCTGGTTATTCTTTGCAATCATTTTTTCTCCTGACAGTGCAGTTATGATACACATCCATCACTGTGTCTCAAACATGTACTGATCCCGGATTTGCAGCTCTTTGGACTTGATATCTTGCATGCTCGTTTTCAGTTTGGGCCCAGCTCACTCTGGTTAAGAGCTAAAACTTCTGATTAGTTCTACAGGCAGTTTATCTCCGCAGTGACAAACGGATACCTCCACATATAAAAGACGACACTCGGTCATGGAGCGTAATTGCTGAAGAATATTGCAGCAGATTTATTTGTACAGAAAGACAGAATAAGAGGGTGTACAGTTTGTGTTAGACAGTTCTTAGTCTAGCCAATGTGCCTCAACCTTAAATTAATTTATAAAGAAACAAATCCCATTGATCTGAGCATGCTAATTGAAATTGATTAGACATACGGCACGAAATAATTTTGAAAATTTAGGCCCAGAAGAGGTCCTAAGCGAGGATGTGGAGGATAATGTTAACTTAAAGCATCACTTTATGTGTTGTTTTCATGGCTTCTGTACTGTTACTGGCTTGTTTTTGCTGTGTTTCTTCAGAGATGTGCAGCATGGGGAGGTTGGGTGATTGGTGTGTGGGTGCAGTCATGTACTTTCCATGAGATTTGATTGATTTTTGCTATGAATAAGTCTGGGGCAACTGGTGTGTGATAGGTTAAATCTACTGATGGACAAAACGATGCCTCATGAACCATTGGCTGTCTTTTTTGACCCCAATAGATGATGCTCTCAGTTTGCTTTGGGGCATACTTTGTGCCCTTTTTCGAACAGAGAGCACCATCTAGTGGGGTCAAAAAATACAGCAAATGGTTCATGAAGTGTCATTTTGTCCATTACTAGTTAAATACCTGGAAAATGAACAGGAGGGGAGAATCTTAGTCCAATGGACATGTGACTCAATGGACCAATCATATGGTGGATGGCGCTCTACAATGAATGAAAGGTGAGAAAAAAACACTACATGGAGAGCTTTCCCAATTATTGGCACCAACTGTACTAGAACAAAGGGCTTGTGTAGCATATGTATTGTATGTAATCCTTCTTTCTCCGCTTCCATGTGCTCAGCTGACCATCCCAAAAAAGCAGCATTAGTTGGATGCTTTGTAGAGCTGTGCCTTGGTTACATCATTTGTGCCGTTCAAGGTATTGATCTATTTTTCCCATATATAAAAGGTTATATAATCTAATATCTATCAAGCAAAACCAGAGGGGTGGGGAGTGACTGGTATTCTTTTCAGCCAGGGAGGAGCGTAACTTTTATGGCGCTAATGTGCTTTACACTTTCAGTTCGATTGTACTCAAAAATGAATTGTAATTTTCAGCTTTTTCCACATTTTTTTATCTATTCTTCTTCTGTCCAATGTACCCTCGTCTCTTCTAGCATTCCTCTCCGCTATCCTTTCGGGCTCATGCTGCACCTGTCGATGTTTAATCGCATGGCTAACCAGCACTGATCTTTCTCCCTGGCTCACAGGTCTTCTTACCTCCTGTTACGGCTCTTAATTAGTTCCATTGTTTAGAGGGTGCCGAGAGCATTGCCGTGACGAGAGACTGCAGGTTTAGCACGCTGCTTCTGAGGCGACAAAACTGAGAAGGGATGTGGAGATGGAAGAGGGGATGAGGGAAGGGATTCACGGGAGCAGGAAGAGGAGTGTAGGGAAGGTGAGATACTGAGTGCTTCCATGAGGACCGTGCTACGCTGATTGAACTGTTTGCTTGTCTACATTCACCCTGTCGTTTCAGGGTGTCTCCGGTCCTCTTCTCGCCATTATTTGGGTTGGGGGGTACTAAGTGGGCGGGGGTGTGAATGTGGTGTGGGAGAAGGGATGCAGAGATGAAGGTGAAGGTGGGGACTACTGGATACATATCATGCATGATTATTATATATTCTACTTGCGCCTGTCTTCTGCTCTCTCTGTCCTGCTGTATGCTCCTCCCTTTCTGATGGAGTGTCGTAACTTTCTGTAATAATGTCATCCCCCCCCAGCCTTTTTTTTGTGAATTTTCCTTTGTTTCTTTTACTTCTTCTTCTTCTGGAAGCGTCTGAACTGGTTCTGTATGGCCAGAGCTGCCTTCTCGGTCTCAGGAGCATCCAGGTCGATGTCGATTTCTTCCTCCGGCTCCTCACGCGCGGGCTTCCCGGTAGGGCCTGTTGGCTTATCTGAATAAAGTGGGGGGAGGTGGGGGGTGGGGGGAGGAGCAGAAAAATTCACAGGTATTGGCATCAGATGGGGTCACAGAGATCAATGAATCAGAGAAAAACAGACTGGGGGAAAGGTTTGTGAATCACAGAGGGAGAGTCACAGAGAGGGAGCAGTCAGGGAGAGTCATGGAGAGGGAGCAGTCAGGGAGAGTCACGGAGAGGGAGCAGTCAGGGAGAGTCACGGAGATGGAGCAGTCAGGGAGAGTCACGGACATGGAGCAGTCAGAGAGAGTCACAGGCAGGTAGAGGAGGGGTCAGAGAAACAGAGAGGGAGTAGTCAGGGAGAGTCATGGGCAGGTAGAGGAGGAGTCAGAGAGACAGAGCAGCCAGGGAGAGTCACAGTGAGAAGAAGCAGTCAGGGAGAGAGGGAACAGTCAGGGAAAGTCACAAGCAGGGAGAGGAGGGGTCAGAGAGTCAGAGAGAGAGAGCAACCGGGGAAGTCAGAGAGAGACCAACCAGGGAGAGTCACACAGAGGGAGCAGCCAGGGAGAGTCACAGTGAGAAGAAGCAGTCAGGGAGAGAGGGAACAGTCAGGGAAAGTCACAAGCAAGGAGAGGAGGGGTCAGAGAGTCAGAGAGAGAGAGCAACCGGGGAAGTCAGAGAGAGACCAACCAGGGAGGATCACAGAGAGGGAACAGTCAGGGAGAGTCACACAGAGGGAGCAGTTAGGGAGAGTCACAGTGAGAGGGAGCAGTCAGGGAGAGAGGGAACAGTCAGGGAAAGTCACAAGCAGGGAGACAAGGGGTCAGAGAGTCAGAGAGTGAGAGCAGCCAGGGAGGATCACAGAGAGGGAACAGTCAGGGATAGTCACAGGCAGGAAGAGAAGGGGTCAGAGAGTCACAAAGAAAGAGTGGCCAAAGAATCACAGTTGAAGGAATGCAGGGAGAATCACAGCAAGGGACAAGGAGGACTGCAGAGACACAACACAGAAAAATATACTTTTATCCATCTGATTAAATGGCTCTCAGGGGAAATTCAACTCATTACCCTGATTCACTAGGGAATCAAATTAATACATTATATTATATCTGAAAGGACAGTGAAAATGAAGAAGGGAACAGGAGCTGTATCAGATAGACTAGGATGTGCATGGACTAGTGAAGGGGAAATGTGGGGTAGGGTCGAACTTATTCTCTGTGTGGTTTCTTCTTAAAATAGAAGATTTTGAGGATGTTACAGTTCAGTTTCCACTTATTCAGCTTTTGACTCATATCCCCAGTTTAGTATTTTGGGTTTACATTATTTTGCATTTTTCTTACAATTGTTCAAATGAGAAGACTTTGATTGGGTATCAGCTGTGATTGCAGATAAGGGTTATCACTAAGGAGTGAGAGCATGTAATGGGCCGTGGAAGACGAATGAGGGAATGAAGTTGTCTCCTTGCAGAGATTAATGAGAGATTAATGATTTGGTCGCTTGTCAGATGGTTTCCCCCTAAAGCGATACTGAGATAATGTGCTTAAAGGCCTGTTACACTCCTTCTAGGCCGTGGTGTTTCGGCTTGCTTGTGGGCTGAGACTATATGGTACTAAAAGCAACAAGCCAGCAACTATGGAAGGGTGAGGCGTCAGTGTCACAGAACTGTGGGGGGGCATTTGGGCCCACGGCCGGGTAATTTTTGGAGCATCATATAGTCATGAAGAATCCAGAACAATTACCTACAAATAATTTAATGCAAATGGGTAAAACTTTATAACCAAAAGCCGGAGTTTTAGCCACGTTTTTTTAAAAACAAAATCTGAATTTTAGGCAAGGAAAACAATATTGGATACTTTACAGAGTGTTGCAGTTAGATATTGACTAACCATCCATATCTTGAGACTGTATGTTTAATGTTACACCAAATGGTAACAAAAAAAGTATATGGTGGGGCAAGCGGGCTTCTGCAGTTTAGAGAAAATGCAAACAGACATATGAAATGATTTTATGCCCCCCTGCCCACCCCCGTTCAGATGCATTCCGTGGTCCATGGTCTGTGTTATCATTTGTGTTCCTATCTCAGCACTAAAGATGTATAATGCTGAATGAAGCCAACCTGAAGGACCCCAATCGAGCAAGTTTAGGCGCGGTGGGGATTCAGTGTCCATCCCTGCTGGGCCATATTGGACTTGTGGGATTAGGAAGCCGAGGAGATGTTTTGTCGGGTGGACCAGGTGTCTGGCACCACAGCAACGCGTGCCATTGGCCAGACTCCTGTGGGCGGGGTCGAGGGGATAGCTCCAACACTCCTCTAAACGTATAGTGTCGCTTGAAGTGAAGACAGGCAGCAAGTGGAGGACAGACCAGATACCTGCCGGTCTTTGCACCTTTCCAGGATACCATGGTTGCCGTATGTTGGGAGGAGACCGGTTGAGAAATGGAGTCAATGGCTATTCTAGATTGGGAGGAAACTGGGAAAAGGCCAGTCCAACTCAAATTAGCTGAATGAGGGCAACAAAAGAGAAAAATGGAATGAACTGATGGGATACAGGAATAGAGGGACTCGGGAGAAATGGAAAGATGAGACGACGACAATAATAGACTCGGGGGAGTGGCGTAGAGACGGGAGTTTGAAAGGAGGACAGAAACGCGGAGGCTCTGAGGAGACACCCCGCCAGGCTGGCCATGGGGGCGTATAATTAGGACCCTTCCTCAGAGGAATGCTCGTTACTGGGTCCATTCGCAAAGGGAGGCGATGCCGCGGTTTGAAGGAACTGGCTTTAAGAAGGAGACTTTTTGAAAGACAAACCTTAATGAAACACATTGCTTGGTAGCCTCTGTCAGGCGTATGTTAGTCGAAGGTTTCTGGGGAGATGTTTACAACAGATTGGTATTCAGATGTGTCGATCGCGCCACCAAACACAGAACTTGGGACCTGGTCACCTCGTAAACGAGCCTGTTGCTGACAGACCTTCACATAAAGCACACATTGTCTAATTTTGGTAAAAACTACCATCCAGGCCTCCTTGAGATTTCCCCTTTGATGTACACTGACTGCGTCCACATCAGATCAACGGCGTCTGCTGTTTACCATGGTACAGTAGCGCCATTCCCATCCGACCCTTTATCAAAGCTGAGTTCACTCACAGTTCTGCCTTAAAAACAGGGTCCCCGCAGGTAAACAGTGTTTTCTCTCATGCTTTTGCGTGATATGTACAGATTTGAGCTTGACGATTCTGTTTAAAAAATGCATCCGGTTTTCCAGTTTGCCAGTCGTCTTCAGACGCGTCGCTGTGTGGACGGACAGCAAAGCCAGCACCGTTTGGTGTGCATATGCCGGAGTTCTGTGTTCGACACTAAGAATACGCCACGCGATGTGAAATGGCAGATATCTGAGATACTGAGCATTCAGTCCGAGGTCGTCTGCCTCGATCATAAAGAAGAACTGCATGATATTTTACATTTTATTACTCTGACTGTGCCTCTGAGTTTCTCTTGAGGCAGAGTTTCCACTACGGCAGAATTTCGTCTGCACAGAGAAAACTCCCCCCCCCCCCCGTCAATCCAAGTCTTTAAATGCTGGAAAAACGAGCCAGTTTCCATGCTGTCATGCTGATAGCTCGGGCAGGGAGAACAGGCATCAGACCACTGGAAAGGTGGGAGACTCGCCTTCGATCCCTGACAGATGATCTTAATACTCGATGCATTTCATCCTGGGCAGACCTTTGGCATATTTTTGTTTATTTATTCTACAGTTATAACACATAACACCGGTTTTTTTATTAGATTTTTTTTTTTTTTTTACTTTGACTACAGAACACAGTTAAAACACCCGGAATGAGCAATACTAGTCTTCATTTCTTCAGATAGATATAAACCGTTATCAGTGATACTTCCTCTGTCCCCTTAAAGGGAATGATTTCTGCAATTTAGTGATGCAGGTGTGGGAAACGAACAAAGAACAAGACAAGGGGGGAGGGGAGATCGGATGGAAGCGGGAGCAGAGAGTCCGGCCCTCGGACCGCAGACAGACCTTTGCTGTTGGCTTCAGACCCCTGGCTGGTTGGCTCTCCAGATGATCTTACCTTTAACAGAAAGACACAACTGTTGTTACCACTATGCCTACAAATAATTGAGAAATGACTGCAGAGAAAAAATGTGTGTGTTGACGTGTGTGTCTGGGCTGTCTTCCCATGTTTCCTCTTTTAATTTTGGCCTTCACTGATCCCTGTACGTTCTCTCTCACCAAATGGGGCGGTAGTGATGCCGGCAGAGTCCCGGCTTGGCGCGGCCCATTATACGACACAGTGACACATAATCCGCTGCTGTTCCCTCCCCGCCCCCACCCACATCCTTTTATCATTACCACTTCCTTTTTCATCTTCCCAAGTAATCTGGACTAATGGTCCATTTTGACACCAACACCCCCTTTCCTGTGACGGTCTGGGCCCCCAGCAGTGTGAGGAAGAGCAGTACGGCACTGTTTACATCACTGTTTTCAGCTCGGCGGGCTTTTACATGAGCATGACTGCAGACAGCCTTTTTTCTTCCTTTCCTTTCATCCTTCCTCTCATCCTTCTGATTTTTCTCTCTCTCTCGAATTCTGTTCAATGTGTTTCGGCTCCTGCGAATTTCAAAATGGCTTTCGGCATGACGCAAAGGGCAGGGATTTCAAAAACTTCCCCATTAAGGGGCGAGTGTGTCAGGACATGCATCCCCGTTGCTTAATAATGCCACATGGCAGTAATTTCCGCGGCTACAGTGACCGCGAGCCAAGGCCGCCAGCACCTTCCATTGTTTGGTAACATCCACCTAGACTGTCAGTAAGTTCCATCGCCTAGGTAACTGTGGTTTCTGCTGCTACGGTAACAACTATATAGCTTTTCTTTATTTGAACTGAGTAAAAGCACAGTACATTTCACTGATTGAAATTTTGCCCATTTACACAGCTGGGTGTTTCACTGGAGCAATTCTGGTCATGTGGGATCACACACTATAAGAACATAAGAAATTTACAAATGGGAGGAGGCTATTCGGCCCATCAAGCTCGTTTGGGGAGAACTTAACTAATAGCTCAGAGTTGTTAAAATCTTATCTAG
>JAODLD010000088.1:998574-1010434 GCA_026781065.1 Mormyrops boulengeri | reverse complement strand
CCAAATCTACCACAGCTGACCTATAAGTAGGGTAGCTGGACTCGCCCACAAAATGTCTGGCTGCAGCCTTGCGCCAGGGCATCATAGGACACACACCCACACACACAGACACTGGAGGCCTAACTGTGTGTCTCTGGCCTGCAGTTGCAAACCCATGTCAGGCAGGGAGCACATGCAAACTCCACACACACAAAGCACACAGTTGTGGAGATAGGAACTTCATTTCCAGACACACATTGTTTACAAAAAAAAAAAAAAGCTTTACTGCCTCACACATACACACTCAAGTTAAGAGCTTCATTGCCACACACACTTCATGCTAAGAGTGTTATTACTGCACTCTCCTTTCAGAAGCGCGCTGTGCGCTGCACACTGGCATTCCGGTTTGCGGGCACTGTAGCACACTCAGTGTCCTTCAAAGGCACTCAGAATCACTTTTTTTATATTCCACCTGGTAATTCGCCTCCCCCGCCCTGCTGAACCAGTACAGCTAAACATTTCTGTGGTTTTATTGAACTTTTCCCTCTTCCTGTCCTATATCTCAGCCTCCCCCTCTCTTTGCTGGCTTTGAGAAAGCCTTTCAAATGCAAATCGCTGCAGCGCCAAGCTGAGCTAAATCATATTTACAGTGAATTAACATCTTCACCTCTTTTCCTTTATGCCCCCCACCCCCATTTCTACGCACCACCACTTTCCTCTGCTCCTTTTTCTCCTCCGTATACATTATGTCTCTACCACTCTCTCGCTTCCTGTTTCTTCATTTACAGTCAAACAAAAAAAAACACACTAAGAAAATCCTCTCCATATTCATAGCACCTCAGTTTTTCCAAATATCAAAGGACACATTAAGAACGTTTGTGTTTTTAAATAAAAATTAAACTGATGTTTCGTATCGATCTGTTTCATGCCTTATTTTATGTCCATTTTGTCTTTATGTCTGTCTCATTCCTCTACTTTTACCCAAAATGAATTTTGAATTTAAACGAAGAATGCTGATCACATCAGCATCCCCTACTCTAAACTTTTTACTTCCATTTCTTACCTTAAAATAATTTCTCACTTGAAATATGCTCCTTACATTGATGTGGATAACAGGAGTCATCTCCATCCCTACCATGACACCGGTATGACCTGCATAACGACACTGATACCCTCCCTTAACACAGATTAGGAGCAGGTCCGGTAGTGGTTAAGTTAAAGTTGATCATACGCGCCAAAATCGCATGAAATATGCTGGTGAGTCTTGTGTCACCTTCCTCGTGCCTGCGCAAGAATTGTGGTACAAGCTGACCACCTCACATCCACCACCCAGGTATAACATGATGTCACTGCACTTTTAATCGGAACAGCTTTCTTTCACCATCACACGCCCACTCAACGCTCCCCTAATTAGTCCATCCTGATATTACCAGGAAATTCTTCGTAAAGCAAACCGGATTTAAGGGCTAATTATATTATGATATTATCGACGGGTGTGCAAGGTGCATGTTCCTCTGTGTGCAAGCCAGAAATTACAAACAAACAAATAAATGACTGAAAGAATTTCTTCCTTTAAAATAAAGGTTTTTTATGATTAATATATAGGTCAAATCTCAACGCATACGGACTGGGACCTTGTTGCAATGATATCGTACCCTTCATGTTATTTCGTCAAGCCATGTAATTTATTATCATACTAAATCGGTAGCGTCAGACTCGAGGCTGCATGGGACTTGGAGGTTTCCTCTTAGTTTGTATAACTGCATGACAGTGGGGGTCCGCACCTGAGCCGGCATGTTTCCGTGCTCGTTCTTCCTAACGTACATACGTGATTCAGAGTGTTTTCAGCGAACCTCAAGCATCCGGTTTATACACTGCAGTTGCTCCTGTATGATAAGGTTTCCACGGATGCTGTAATACGTACAGTGGCTTTAAATTACGTCAAATCGCGCTTATATAACGCCGGGAACATCAAGCTAGTCTCTTTAAGATATACCTATTCAGAAATACAACTGTTTGAGAAATATCTGCCATTTTTCCTCTTTCTTTCCATATGCTGTCTTTCAGCGCTGCGAACCGCGCCGTTGTCAGATGCTCTGCGCTGTAATTTATGTTCTGTTGCTAAGGAGAATATACGCCGGCTTTAAAAAAAATACATCATTTAAAGCGGAGTTACTGAATTAATAACGTCAGCTAAATTGCGGTCGAACGATCATTGCGGAAGACGCAAACTGGCACGTGAGGTAGCATAATGCAACAAAGTGTCAACTGTAGCATATCTATAGTCAACTTTACTTGTAAATAAGCAAAAAAAAACCACACGAGTAACTGCAATATACTGTGGGCCTGTCAGAATGCAGTCATGGTCATTTGGTCAAAACAAGGAGAATAATAGTGCAATAAAAGGGGATGGACAAATCGGTTCGGCATTGCGGTGTGTTGAATGTTTTTCGATGCAGGTACGTTGCTACACATATAAAGGGCAAGTTATTACAGAGAAGTACCTGACAGAATAAACGATCCTGCCATCTTTTACAGTCTACGGATTTTGCACTGCAGATGCTATAAGAAATGCTCGTAACGTTATTAGCATAACACCTGACTGAACGTTAAAAACATCTGGTAACCTATAGCGATGTTACAACGGACAATTCCCTTACAATATTCTGGAGTACGCTGCGACAGTGATTCCCGGCAGGGATACTATTTTCCATCCATATTTTCTATTATTATTATTATTATTATCATCTAAGCTATATTACATCGAATCGGTTCATATTACGGAAAACAATTCAAGGTATTTTCGCTCTCTGGTAAAATTAAACCTATGTATGTTAAATGTTTCGTATATTGTTTTAGCAGACGGACATGTCGCTTGTGATCCCCTTAAGTTGCGTGTCAGATTGGATTCGATGTGTCACGGCTTGTGGCACTTTTTTTTGCTAGGATCCTGGCCAACTGGTTACGTTACAAGGGTGGAGAAAATCAACTGTTAAGCACCAAAGACTTATAAAATGCCAGAACAGAACACATCAGCGAAAAGTGAAATATACAGAGAGAAAGAACTTCTATAGGCAAGTTACCGTGTACGCCGAAATGTACAGCACTCACAAACATGCACCTGTTTGTAATGTCCCAGCAGTTAGTTATCTATGCGCACAATAACCAACTATATTATTTACTGACAATAACACACGATCATATAAATGGCTTTACAAGTCTCCGCGTAGCAGATAGAAACATCCAATGTCACTTTTATCCCAAGAAAATACATAGTATGCGGATAATTAATCATGGCAGGAAATAAAGTGAAGTTAAATGTTAAGCCTTACCTCACTCATTCTGGAATTCGATTGACTGCGTTCTTGCCTGTATCTCCCTCTGTTTAATATCGGTTGCCTTAAATGACAGGGGTGTTAAATGCGAAAAGAGGAAAAGACAGAAAACCCCCAGGCAGGTAGTAATAGCGCCTCGTCTGTGTAAAAGTAATATTTCGCCTGACGTACGTTGCTCTTGGCTTGAAAGCGATTTAACTGTGCTAAAAATGTAATAGCTTGCTGAATGTTGTGTGGGTATTGGATATGTGATACTGGACGGTCAGATTCATACAGTCAAATACCTTGTAACTCCCTCTCTCTCTCGCTGACACACACACACAGACACACACACTTGCGCACACAACTGCAGAAGCGCAGCACTAGCCTTCATATCGACTCCAAATCCGAAATATAACTTAATGCTTAGTCAAACATTTTGTACTTGTAGCGCTTACGCTGTTATTCTGTTTTCCAAAAGACCCACCTTTGTTTTTGAGTCTAGCATCGCTCTGTTTGTTATCTGTAGGACGCAATGTTTCAATGCTCTGCCTCTATGAATGCATCAGGCTTCATAAAACTGTTGTATATATCACTCTTCTTTGGTTTGTGGAATTAAACAAAATTATCTGTTAGTCCTTGTGTGTTGGCTGTAAGACTTAAGTCACCCCCTGGATCTGAGGCACAGCAGTGATCGGTCCCCTTAATGGGGGAACCGTGGGGGCGGGGGTATCTTAGTGGACTAATTTGCCGATCAGAGTTCTGTGAAAGGGGAATAAAAATTGTCGGTATTATTTGCTAAGAAAAATAAGCCGCCTGTTCTCTGTTGCGGAGGTTTCCTTCAGGTCCTCTCTCGACTCAGACATGCAGTTAGGCTAACAGGCGTCTCTACAGTAACTCGCCCATTGAGTATGAGAGTGTATGCTCTGCAATGCATCATACCCCAGCCTTCTGCCACATGCTGCCTCCTTCAGCTCCATGATCCTGGCCAGGATAAGCTGGTAGAAGGTATATGTGTGTATGGATGGATGGATGGCTGAAGCCTTATATTCCTCTGCTGGCCCCTGGAGAATGGGCTCCCCCTTTGAGTCTAGTTCCTCCCAAAGTTTCTTCCTTCTAGGGGGTTTTTCCTTGCCACTGTCGCCTCTCGCTCACTGGGGGCTTTGGGTGGGGATAATGTAAAGCACTTTGAGACAATGTAATGCTTTGGGAACGCGCTATACAAAATAAATTGAATTGAAAATTGAATTGAATTGTATCAGTAAAGCCTGCTTACGTACATCCTGTCGGGCGCCCAGCATGATGTGCATGCACACAATGCCAGTGTGCTCTCTCTTGAACTTTGATGAAGTTCTGTTTTTAAAATTCTCTCCCATGGCAATATCACATGAGCAGAGTTGGAGGGGGGCAAGGGGGGGTACTGCCCCCCTCCCCCCAGTGGTCTGAGTAGGAATTGCAGTTGATTGGCAAGACCAGCATTGCAGATCTTGCACCTTTGCATACATACACACACACACACACACACACACACATCACCCTTTGGTTTTGTTTGCTTATTCAACTGAGGTCTTTCCACCAAGTATATTTGCAATGACAGGTTGCTCCTTCCTGTGGGCCTTTGCCACGTACATATGCTAACTCTGTCTGCAATGAACAAAAATTTTAAATAGTTCTGATCATTGTATCTGGGCTGGGCTTTATTCAGAATTTATTTTAAAAAATGGATGGATGGATAGATGTACGAATAGAAATTCTCAGAATACCATGGAATTTTTAAAAAGTAAAATGACAGCCGTTTTGTGGAAGTGTCAATATTTCAATGCTAAAGACTTTCGTCAAAGACAACAGACAAGGATTATTGAAACACTTTGGCCTATTTAATACCTTGTTCGCGCTTGAAAATACAAATAAGTCGATTACCATTTTCCTACGCCGGATAAGTATTTTCTTCAAAGTATAATATGAAAGAGAAAGTACCCCTGCCCACGGGTAAAGCAACGTCTGGACTACACATCACCTACATAAACTACAAATCCCAGGTCGGCTATAGAGGACGAAGGCCGGAAGAGGAACTGTAGGGAAAAAAAAAAAACAGCAACGAGAAGATTCCCGTCAAAACATAAAGAGAGCAAGTACAGTTATAAACTTCATCGCCTTCGCTTCCTTCGCTAACTGCTTTGTGCATAAAACTCGATGTCATGTAATCTGAAAGGGACACCGGTGTTTCGACGGTCTTAAGGAAGTTGCCGAGGAGAGAAATCGACAAAGACAGAGGATTAGGACTGAGCCGCAGTGTCGTCGGGCCTACGATAGAGGTGTTTATGTTTATAATACCGAGCGGGACGGGAACTTGGAAAACATCGGGCCATGTAGTGCGATGCCGTTTATACTGATGTAACTGTCCGTCTTAACCAAGCGGGCGCGTTAGCTTTAGTGATCTATGCTCCGCCAGAGTTTTAGATCATTATAACGGGGTCAGAAAGTGAGGAGAAACCGAGACGCTGGATATGTTGGCCAGTATCTTCAGAGTAACATGAACACGGAGCGACGCGCTGACCAGGCGCGGATACCGCCGGGAAGCGGCGTGACGGCGGGCCGCTCACACGCCACCCCGAGCGGCGGTGCGCCCGCAGCCCCGCGCCGCAGCCCCATGCCGGGCTGCTCACCGTAAATCCGAAGCGTACCCTACTTTGTTTTCATTTTCGGACATTCGTGCCAAAAGTGTGCCCCCATGGCACGACGTGTTTACGTTCCCAGGCCTGGGTCTATTTAAGGAAGCGGCGCTCGGTGGCCCGGGACGCCATGCCTTTTAAGACTCGGCGCAGCTGATTCGCTTCACTTGCTCAGGCCGCAGTTTAATCCCGACCGCCTCGACTCTGCTGCTTATACATTTTACATGTACACCTGCTTTTCTATATTTGAAACTCAGGGGTGAGTTTCGTTGCCAATGTCACAGTAGCCGATAAACAGTTATTTGCTTTTCCCCCCCCATCTTCTTTGGCTGGCTGCAGTTTTACTTTAGGGGCTGTTTGTACAAAGATCCGAGTCAGCTAAGAAAAGTACGAGTAGTTGTTCCGGCAGGTTTCGTTATCGAGACGGAGGCAGGGGCCGCTGACTGGCCCCGGGATGCGGGGTCCCTGTATGCAGAGGCAGCCTAACCTCATGAACGCCATTCTCCTTTTTACTACGCCTTTCTTTTCTTCCTCTCTTACCTTGCAGGATACTAGATACGTGTAAACGGTCAGAATCCCTGTGCGGTGGTAATGCTTCAGTATCGTACTCATCCCTCAAATCTCCTAACTGCTTATCCTGTGCTTAATCGTGATTAAGTTCCCGAAAGGGATGTTTTTCAACTGATGAGTTTTTTAGTTTTTCAGTGACTTTCAACAGCATTGCATATTTTGTGGTGCGTAAAATGTCATTCTTCACGAGGGTTTATTGGTTAAATACATGTCCGTTTTTTTGCAGAATCAAATGAGTCACATTTTTGTACTTTTGTACAGACTAGTGTTAATGTTCTGCAGTATCCCATCTGTCACAGTGTTACCGGGTTGACTGTGCTAATGGAGCTCTTTGCTGCTGTATTAATAGACTCCTGTTTTTTCAGGCCCCTTCTTTGGAAGGGAGTAACAATGGCAGATAACGATGGCAAATCTCATCTTCCTAATGGTAAGAAATCGACACATCCGTTATAACATTGCTGGCTGCTTCCTCCTTGCCATGTGTTTGAGGTGTCTGTATGACGGTTTTTGTTCTTTGGTTATTAGATGCAGGTCAATCTGTGTCCATCTCTTCCAACAGGTGATTCAGAGGATCCGTGCACAGGTGATGGAAACGAGTCGGCCGGCGGGCCCTCTGCATCCGATGGGCCGGAACGCTCCGGTACAGGTATGGTGCATTGTCACGCTGCAGCTCAACAGCCTACCCAGCACCTGGACTGACACCACAGAGATCCACAAATTCCACCTTGGCCTCATACTGTCATAGATTTGTACTTTTTAGTGTTATTTAGTAGCCACCTTAAATTAGAATTATTAATGGTAATTTGATAGTAATGGTAATTAAATTGTAATGGTAATTAAATTGTGAGTTTTATATCAGTTGGGTCCGAAACCCCACTGGCTTCCCTAAAAGTGGGTTTGCTCAGAATACTTCTTTTCAACCCCCAGCACCTTCAGCCGCAGGAGAGACTGCACCCCCGTCCGAATCGGGAGAGGGAGATGGGAGTGGAATAGCACTGGAGGCGAGGCGGGAGACGCAGCCCACTGAGGACGGGGAGGATGAGGATACAGACAGCATGGACGGCAGCGGGCTGTACCTCCTGACGGAGGAAGCAGAGAGGGAGAAGGCGAGTGAGGGGGGCCAGGGAGGGGGCGGGCGGATGAGGAGGGTGAAGGAGAGAGACGGGGGCGAGAGGCGGGAGGCTAGGAGGCGACAGAGGGAGCGGGAACGGACGGGGGGCGGGACTACGCGCCACTCCTCCAGCTCAGAGGAAGAGGACGAGGAGGAGGATGAGGAAGACATCGAGGAGGAGGACGAGCAGGCTATGGAGGACTGGTTGAAGGCCGATGTGTCCGAGCTGCCGGCCCTGGCATGGCGCGCCGTTCCGTCTCTGCGGGCACGAGAGCTCGGCCAGGGTGCCCAGTTTGCGCGGCGCGCATGTGGCGCCCGGGGCCTGGTGCAACGGCTGGAGCTGCAGGCCCGTCTTGAGCGGCACGCTGGCTGCGTCAACACACTGCACTTCAATCAGGCAGGCACGCGGCTCGCCTCGGGCAGCGACGACCTGCGCGTGGTCGTGTGGGACTGGGCGCAGTGTCGAGCCGAGCTGGAGTTCGACAGCGGCCACAAGAGCAACGTCTTTCAGGTGAGGCTGCAGGCGTCTGACTGGATGCCTGTCTCTAGGTGGCAGAGTCGAGCTTGCACTGAAATCTTGCTTAACTGCTTCATTGCCGCCCCCCCCCCCCCCACAGGCCAAGTTTTTGCCCCATAGCGGAGACTCCACACTGGCCATGTGTGCCCGGGATGGCCAGATCCGGGTGGCTGAGCTTTCTGCCACGCAGCGATGCAAGAACACCAAGAGGGTGGCACAGCACAAGGGAGCTGCACACAAGGTGTGTGTGTTTTTGTGTATCTGTCGTGTTTTTAATAACTAGTAAACTTAATTTTTAATTTTAGTTGTATGCTCTTTAACTATGCATTCATTCGTAGAAAGATATGAAGCTACAGGACTTCTTTTTAATTGAAATGTTAATTTTATGGAGCGCTGCATGACGATTGTTAGGTTTTTGTTGAATAATTACTCTTACTGGCCGGTTTTGTAGCACTTTGGGTCTCAGAAGCTCCTCCACTGTCCGGGGGGCAGATTTGCGCTGGTCTCTGTAACGTATCATAAATACCATTTTGAGGTTTCGGAGTTTCATCGGAATGGTGGGGTTTTCCTGTCTAGTGTCACTAAGCTCAATCCTTTCCCGTTTTTTCCCCACAGCTGGCCTTGGAGCCGGACTCCCCCTGCTCCTTTCTGTCAGCAGGGGAGGATGCAATAGTTTATAGCATTGACCTGCGCCTCGACCGGCCTGCAACGTAAGTCTTATGCTGATTTCTCCTATACGGCATGATACAGTGCTCAGTTGCACTGCACTGACCCCTAGTGTACTATGTGAGAATAACATCTTTTCTAAATGGTAGGTCTCAGTGAAATATGATGCTTAAATGTGCTACTTTGGCTGTGGTCTTATTTTCATCACCCTTTTTCAGTAAGCTGGTGGTGGTCAAGGAAGGGGATAAGAAAGTTGGCCTGTACACAATCTTTGTGAATCCTGCTAACACACACCATTTCGCTGTCGGAGGAAGAGACCAGTTTGTCAGGTAGAAGCTCCATCGCATCTGTTGCTCCTCATACTTCAGGCTGTCCTGGGCCCCGCAGGGTGATCGGAGCCGCTCCGTTTGTGTCCCCCTACCTCCTCAGGATCTACGACCAGAGAAAGATCAACGAAAACAACAACAATGGCGTACTGAAGAAATTCTGTCCTTCCCACCTGGTGTCCAGCGAGTCCAAGACCAGCATCACCTGCTTGGTCTACAGCCATGATGGAGCAGGTGAGCCGCATGGTCACGCTAACCTCCTGGTCCACAGAAGTCTCTCTTAGCGTCATTCAGGGATGTTGCCTTTTGTAGTGGACAGTACTGATGGACTTGGTACGCTTTAGAGCAGGGGTGCTCAGTCTTATACAGAAAGAGGTGTTGTGTGTGGGGGTTTTCGCTGCAGCTTCCTAATTGGATTACTAGCTGAAGAGTCCTCACACCTGGGTTTGAACAGCTGACCTAAAGGTTATCCCAAAAACTTGCATACACACCAGCCCTTTGCAGATAAGATTGCCCATCCCTACTTTAGAGCATGATTTGTGGCCTTTTTTGAACAAAGACCACCATCTAGTGGTGTCAAAAAATATAGCGAATCAGTCCATGAGGTATGACAGCAGTCATTCTTTTGTAGTCCACGGTTGACAGAGCTGCTCTCTATCTTTCTCCGTAGAGCTGCTCGCTAGTTACAACGATGAGGACATCTATCTGTTTGACGCCAGCCACAGTGATGGGGCAGACTTCCGGAAGAGATACAAGGGCCACCGCAATAACGCCACAGGTACCGGCCAGTGCTGCTGATTTCATTGGCCGTGGGGGAAATTCGAATGAATCATAACCATAGAAGGCGCTCGGTTACCGGGCTGTTGTGACCTCCTCTGTCTGCGTTTCTGTGTCCCACAGTGAAGGGCGTGAATTTCTACGGTCCACGGAGTGAGTTTGTGGTGAGCGGCAGCGACTGTGGCCACATCTACCTATGGGACAAGAGCTCCGCTCGAATCGTCCAGTTCATGGAGGGCGACAAAGGAGGGGTGGTGAGAGTCCAAGGCCTTGTACATAGGGTGTTGTCATTTTCTTTTTCCCTTTCTTCACCCTTTTTTTTTTTTTTTTTTTTTCCTTCCCCAGGTAAATTGTCTGGAACCCCACCCACACCTGCCTTGTTTGGCTACAAGTGGTTTGGATCACGATGTGAAGCTGTGGGCCCCCACAGCGGAGACCCCCACTGGACTGAAGGGTCTCAAAGAGGTCTCTCTCTCTCTCTTGCACACACACACACACACACACACACACACCTACCTTTGGTTTTGTTTGCTTATTCAACTGAGGTCCCTGCTTGTGTGTCGTCCCCCCCCGTCTGGTGCACTGTAACTGCATGTGTTTTGCCTGGCTCCTGCGGTACCAGCGTATTGCGTGTGCCTCTTCATTGCAGGTGATGATGAAGAACAAGCGGGAGCGCGATGAAGACAGCGTGCGGCACGGAGACCAGTATGACACACAACTGCTCTGGTTCCTCATGCGACACATGAGACACAGGCGGCCTCAGAGGGTAAGAGACCAGCACTGGGTGCTGCTTTCCAGTATGGTGTGGGTGCAGTGCCCTCGCTGTCACTGTATGATCCCCGGCGGTAAGAGAACAGGCCAGAGTGCTGCTCCCAGTAGGGTATGGATGTGGCACCATGGCAAAGCATCTTACTGTGTGTGTGTGATATCACTAACACTATCCACCCAAACGCTCATATCCAATACAGAGTTATAGTGCGAGCCTGGAGTCCTAGGCAGCAGGGAGACACCCAGGATGGAGTGCTAATCCATCTCAGGGTCATACTTGCTTTTAGAGACACCAGCAGGGTGTTGGAGCAGCTTGGATAGCCTGGCTGATTCTGGGGGCCCAGCATATTACAGGGGATCCAGGAACATGCTATCGTGAGCCATCCCCCAACCCCCTCAGCGAATTTGGGGTGGTGTCTCGTTCTTTGTCTTGTAAGTGGCAACTCTAGCAGGGGGTCGAGATGACATTTTGTCCGGGGGCCCAGAATTCCTAGCTGCAGCCTTGGACGCGTGTTCACCTAACTGTATGTGGGAGGAGTGGCCAGAGGGAGCCAGTGAGGCAGTGGGAGAGCGTGCAAGCTGCCCACATGGAGTGGGATGGGATTCGAACCCCCAAGCCTGCGGTGTGGGGGCCACAGTGCTACCCACTGGGGGACAGTACATAGCCCCAACTGTACCAGTTCCAGTTCATTAATAATGAGGAGTAATGAACTTGTATAACACTAATGATTATGTAATGGTATAAAAGTGATTCTGTTCTAGCACCGCTTCTGCAACTCAGAGTTGTGGCTAAACTGAAAATGCATGGAAAGCATTACTGAAAAGTATACAAAATAAATATTGGTGAATTATTTGTTTCTTGGATGTAGATTTGTAGTGGTCTGCGAGTGGTTGGCGCCCCATCCTGGGTTGCTCCCTGCCTTGTGTCCGTAGCTTCTAGGATTTCAGAAAATGGATGGATGGATTTGTAGTGGTAATATGCCAAGGATGTGAAAATATTTGTTAAAAGAAAGCAAAAATCAATAGAAATAAATTTTGGTAGTATTTGTCAATTCCTCTGCTTTCCTCAAGGCTTTTACAGCCAGTTGGAGGACAGCGCGGGGGGGGGGGGGGGGGGGGGGGGGGGGGGGGGGGGGGGGGGGGGGGGGGGGGGGGGGGGG
>JAODLD010000088.1:950823-969621 GCA_026781065.1 Mormyrops boulengeri | reverse complement strand
CAGGCCTGCTCAGGTGGGGTCAGAGCTGAGTGGATGGACAGAGGAGGCACTGTACCCACAGACTGGCAGGCCTGCTCAGGTGGGGTCAGAGCTGAGTGGATGGACAGAGGAGGCACTGTACCCACAGACTGGCAGGCCTGCTCGGGTCGGGTTAGAGCTGAGTGGATGGACAGAGGAGGCACTGTACCCACAGACTGGCAGGCCTGCTCGGGTCGGGTTAGAGCTGGGTGGATGGACAGAGGAGGCACTGTACCCACAGACTGGCAGGCCTGCTCGGGTCGGGTTAGAGCTGGGTGGTATGACTGTGCTGCAGCCATCCATATTGTATATGTTTCAAGTGCATGCTCTGGGGTTTGGGCGCCTCCCTGTGTTATTGTGGGGTTTCTTCCATCATGGTTTATTCCAATAAAATTTTCATCAATCCATCTATCGTAAATCCAGACCCAAGGTATTAAGTATGTGTTATGCGCTGGCGGTGCTCCGGGATGTTGCCGCTGGGGGCCCCGGGGTGTTGTCGCTGGGGGCCCCGGGTCCACTCCTTCCCGCTCTCTTTTGCCAGGGGGTGAGTAATCTACCCCCTGGTCCTTTGAAGCCCAGCCCCTCTCCCCCCTCATTCAACAACATGCCACGCACACACGTAGGATCTTGGGGTGGGCGTATGCCATGCATGCTATGGTGGGGAGGGCCATTTACATGGCCTTTTTCACTGTGCTGCACGACCTTCTGCCTCCCCCTGTTTTAATTGCACTTTAGTCATCACATACCAGTATACACACAGGGCCTTGGGGGGTGGGAGCACTACTCAGAGGCTGGTGGTCTCACTCGCCTCTGCGCTTCTGCCACCCCTCAATTTTACTTGCACCATATACATTAAGGGTCTTGATGGGGGGGCTATAGAGGGGAGCTGTTCACAAGCAGCGCTCCTCCACGCTTCCCCTGTCAATTTTAAATCCATTTTAGTTTCTCAAGAGTCATACTCACCCCCTACACCACATACAGTCACATACATCACCACACGCATCCAACACTCTACCTCTCATACAGGTGCATGGGGAGTGGGTCAGTGGGTGGGTCTTCCTACACCCCTGATCCCTGCCGGAGATGGTGAGGGGGGGTGCTTGGGTGGCCGCTCGGCTGGCGGCGCCCTGGGGTCGCGGCTAGCGCCGGGGGTCGCGTCCGTTCTCCCGCACATCGGAGGGCAGTCCGGAGTGGCTGCGTGTGAGTGCCTGTGTATGTTGTGGGGATGTTAATGGCTGAGAGGTGTGTCTGCGGAATGTCTGTGTGGCTGGTGGGGGCCTGGGTCCGGGGCTTGCTGCTTCGTCCTGGGCACGGTCGGCTTCCTGGGCATGGTTGCTGGCCCCTTTCTTTGGGGTGGTGGCCCGGGGGGGGCTCGGGCCTCTCCGGCGTGGGCGGGGCTCTCTACCGGGGGCTGGTCGGCCCCTGGCCGCCTGGGGTCCTAGTGGCCCTGGCCCTGGCTCGCACGGGAGCGGCTGCCCCCTCGCGGGGCCGGGGGCCCGTTGCCTCCGGTTCTCTGGGGCTCATGCCCTTTGGCTGCGGGGGCTGCGTCTGGGACCTCTCTCCTCCCCCAGCTGGGGTGGGGGCGCAGATGTCATTGGGACGTGGGGCCTCGGCCCTTCTGTGCTCTTCGGGGGCTGCGGACGTCCAGGGCCTCCCGGGCCCCGCTCGTCCTGCCCCTTCATCGACCATGCCCCCTCGTTAACCTCGTGTGGGATCCCCGTGTGATCAGCTGTTTTTGGTTGTTGTCATTAGTCCTCTGTATTTAGTCCATGTTTCAGTTTGTTTCCCCAGTCCGATCATTGTATTGTCGTGCTGCGTTTGTGACTTGTTTCACGTTGCTATTCTAATAAATCCCGCATTCCCCCGATCCTACATCTCCCGGCTTCTGCTTCCCTGGTCGACGTTGTGACAGTATGAATTAATATGACTGTGATGTCTGTCTTAACTGTGGTCAGTCTGTTTGCATATAGACACAAAAAGTTGTAATTTGTAAAAGGATGTATCAGTTGGCACTCCCATTTGTCACAAAACTAAAACTTGGATAAAGGTTTTTTAAAAAGGAGACAATAATGGATTAATCGAAAAATAACAATGCCTTTATAATGGTTATAAGATATTAAAATGGTTAAGCTGTTTTCCTTGTCTTTTGTAGCTCCAAAGAGTAACTCAGTTATATATATTTATAATGTTAATTACTATTCTTTCTCCCTGATGCTCAGCTTGAAGTGTCAATTGGCAAAATGCGAGCATCATACTTGCCAGGAAAGAAAATCACTCTGGAGGTAAAAGGAGATCCAGGAACCCAGGTGGGGATGGTCATAGTAGACAAAGCTGCCTTCACACTAAGCAAGAAGGGTCTCCTTACCCAGTCTAAGGTAAGATCCCACCATCCATTAGATTAGAGTGGGGAGATCAGAACCCTTATTGTAATGATGACCTCATGAAGCTTCATGAAAAATTTGTTTTATTTTTTTACTCCACTGGATGGCACTCTTGGATTGCTTTGGGGCATACTCTGAGCCCTTTTTTGAAAAGAAAGGGCCATCTAGTGGGGTCAGAAAATACAGCAAGTGGTTCATGAAGCTTTTTTGGCCATCAATACCTTATTGTACTACACAGTAAAGGAAACCCACGTGCATTCCCCAGAAGTGAGTGTCACAAGCTCAGTTATTATACAGACAGATTCATCACTGATGCATAAGGTCACATTTGAACATCATGTAGTAATACAACAAAAAAAGAGTTTGTACCAGGGGTGAGCACACCCTGGTATATTATGATATGTATTAGGCTGATAGGAGATAAGATTGTGTCTTTCCACTCTTGCGCCAGGTTTGGGAGGCTGTTGAAGACAGAGACATGGGATGCACCAAGGGAGGGGGGCAGAACAACATGGCCGTGTTCACAGATGCTGGGCTTACCTTCACTTCAAACAAGGGACACTCAGCCTTGCCCAGACAAAGTATGAGTGCTGAGGCTTAACAGGCAAAATAAAATGAGCATTAAGCAGTTGGGCTTCATTCAAAATTCTACATTAGGGTGACAGAAATGCTAATGCTAGGTTTAATGATTCATCAGTGACATAAAGAAATAATAAATAATTTCAGAACTAAAACTAAGGCAGTTCAGTGGTTCATTTGGTACTCCTCAGAACCATCTCTGCCTGGGCTCAATTATCACCAAAATCCAATCAGCACCATCTGCATTTGTGGAAATTTCTACCATTTTTTTTTTTCTATTTCTGCCCCATGTTCTAAACAATAAATGAAAACAGATCATGTTCATTCATTTATTTATTTGTTTGTTCATTCATTCATAAATTCATACATTAATTTGTTCACTCATTCACACCTGCTGTCGCTTTAAGGCCATTCCTGCCTTGATCATGTCACTCTTCGGAAGAAGCGCCAGACCACCTTGCCAGAAATCAAACTGGAGTTTGGTGAGTTGGACCTGGACATAATGGTTATTTGGTCAGTTGTGATGAGATGGGGGGGGAAACAGATGTAGTATTATGAAAAATCTTCAGCAGTCTCCTCAGTGCACAGTACAGTTAGTCCCCAGGTTAAGAACACCTGACTTACGGACAACTTGTACTTACGAATGGACTGCCATAAAGCTTATTATATTAAAAATTTGAGTTAAATACGATGGTTCGTAATAATGAACACATGCACCACTTTGTGACGTTCATGAAGACGCAGTACTGTATGTAGCTAATTTTACTATTACTGTATAATAATAATGATAATAATAATAATAGTTATTATTAGGGCCGTCAATAGATTAAAATATTTAATCATGATTAATCACACAACTGTCTATAGTTAATCACAAATTAATTGCAAATTAAATCATGAATTTATTCAACATTTACCATTAAGGGATTTTTTCAGGTGTTAATATTCTTATCAATTTTAGAGTTGGCAAGGCATGATTGCTTTATGCAAATATATGTATTTATTATTGGAAATCAATTACCAACTATAAACAACAACAAAGATTGTCCAAAAGTCATCAGAAACCCTTCAACACTTAAGAAAACATGACTCGACACGCATTAATGGCATCAAAAAAATTAGTCACGTTATAATGAATTCCCATTGATGCGCGATTATCGCATCAACTTTGACAGCCCTATATATTATTATTATTTTCCCGACTCACCTACAAATTCGACTTAAAGACAGACTAAGAGAACAGATCTTGTTTGGGGGGACTGCCTGTATAAGGCCACAGTTACGTAACGTTATAGATAGTGTCTTTTTGTATTATATGTTTTTCCCCAGATTTGTACTTGTAGACTTGTAGACAGGCTAATGTCTCTCCATCCCCACAGAAAACCGTTACCGTAGTGATCTGCAGCGGAAGTGTTGCCGTGATGGCATGACAAAGTTTCCTCTGGACTATTCCTGTGAGGAGCGCTCCCGCTACATCACGGAGGCGCAGCAGTGTGTGGAAGCGTTCCTTGACTGTTGCCAGGGCCTGGAAAAAAATATGCCACTCTCCAGTACGGAGTGGCTACTGGCCCGAAGTGAGTGTGCTTTCCGCAGTGTGCCAACTCCCGCCTTCATTCATTATCATCGGGATAATGAATTACATATTTTATAACAGGTGCCATACTCAACAATGGGTAAAAAATCTAAATAACCCAGGAATATGTCAAATCAAACAAGGTTTAATGGACAAAGAATGAACACCTGCTGACCTCTTACTAGTGATGGATAAAATGACACTTCATGAGCCATTTTCTGTATCTTTTGACCCCATTGCATGGTGATTTCTGTTCAAAAAAGGGCATGCCCCAAAGCAAACCAAGAGCACCATCTAGTGGGGTCAAAAATACAGCAAATGGTTCATGAAGTGTCATTTTATCCATCATTTTGTTACAAATTGCTGCTCTGTTTTTTCTAGTGACTAAATTTCTTCAGTGCAATTGTGTATTCATACATAGAGATTTTGCTCAGGATGATGCCCCCATTAACTTACTGGCATGCCATCCAGCATGTCCATTGCCTTGTGGGACAAGATCTGATCTCTGATCTCTGTTAAGAATTCAGGAGACAAAGTGACACCTGAGACCGCACATCCAGCCATAAGTGGGTTGACTTGACCTTCTAATGGAAATATAGTTTCATGTTCATCCATTTATTTTTCATAAGCATTTATCCAGAGTCACAGAAAACATAGCGCTGATCCAGGCAAACACAGATAGCAGGGGACACCCTGGACGGGATGCCAGAACTTCACTGGGCACAAGGCAAGGGACACCCTGGATGGGATGTTAGTCTATCACAGGGCACAAGGCAGGGGACACCCTGGACGGGATGCCAGTCTATTACAGGGCACCAGGCAGGGGACACCCTGGATGGGATGCCAGTCCATCACAGGACACAAGGCAGCGGACACCCTGGATGAGATGCCAGTCTATCACAGGACATAGGGAAGCAGACACCCTAGACGGGATGTCAGTCCATCACAGGACACACACTCAAATGCAAGCACAAGCTAACAATCCTATAGACGCCCAGATACTGATAGACTTTATAGATATGAAACTAGCATGCACACCCTACAATAACAATATTGTGGAGAGTTTTTCTGTTTAGAAAAACATTCCAGAATTCTTTCTACAGCATACTGTGAAAATGCTTTCTGAAGTTTTCACTAACATACATTAAATTAAAATGTCTTGAGGTATTAAAACAAAAATGACACTGAAATACTTAAATTACTTAAAATACCTAATTGATGTTCAGATATGGGTGGTGCAGTGGTTGGCATTGTTGACTCACATTCCAGGGACCGGGGTTTGACTCCTCATCATAGCTCTGTGTGTGGAGTTTGCATGTTCTCCCCATGTCCTCATGGGGTGTCCTCGGGCTACTCCGGTTTCCCCCCCATGGTCCAAAAACAGGCTAAGATGATTTGAAGTTACTAAGTGGTATTGTTGGCCCATCCTGGGTTATTTCCTGCCTTGCACCTGCAGCCTCCAGGATAGGCTCTGGAGCCTTGTAACCCTGCACAGGACAACATTCCAACTGCTTATGCTAGATCCTGTTCATCGACAGTACAGGTCACAAGCGTGGGAGATAAACGCAGTGAAAAGCCAGTTACATTTATCTATGTTGACCTTTTTTCAGGTGATGACTTTGACATTGACGAGTCTCAGATTCATATCAGATCCCATTTTGAGGTCAGCTTTATGTGGAGAACCTTGACCCTTGGCAACAACACAGACTCTAATGGGTAAAATGGTTTTCTTATATGTTTTAAGCTATACATTTCTTATATATGCTTTGTTGTAGCTTATTAAAGGGTTTGGTGCCAGCTAAGGACCAGCCTTGCTCTCATTCATTTGTCTTGGTCTCATTCATCCATGATAGAGGCTTGTGATGCGCTTCTGGAGAGATGCAGCATCCCTAATATAGTGCTCTCAATTTCCTCAGTCTTGTCACAGATGTATTTCAGGAATATCTGAAGGACTCCATCACTGAGTGGCATGTCTTGGCTGTCAGTACTTCTCCTACTAAAGGTAGGGGGCAGCAGAGAGCACACTCACATCACATTAGCCATGTAATTAATGGTTTCATAATTATTAATGGAATAATTTCTGTATGAAATACATAATATCCAGTACTTATATCAATTAGCCATATTTTAAGTTATGCAATTTTTGTGATTATTTTCCATTTTTATCCCTCTTTTAAAACTTTCAAAATGAGTCATTTAGGGGATCTGTAATAGAACGTACAGTCCTGGTCAGCATTATTGACACCCCTGAATTCTAAATACAGAATGTAGAATTTCTTCTGAAATAAATGTAAATGAACCAATTTTGTATATTCAAAACATTTAATAAAATATCCAAAGTTATTGAACAGCAAGAACAAAAGCTTAAAATATTGACATAAAATGTATGCTGGACATGGTTATTGGCTCCTTCACTGATATTTGGCCGCAGAACCTTTGGCGACCGCTTCTAAACATTTCTTGTATCCAACTATAAGCTTCTTGCATCCATCTGCTGGCAGTTTCTGCTACTCTAACATTGCTATTCATTCAAGCTCTTTTAAGTTTACAGGAGTCCTATTTGCAATGGCAGATTTCTCTGCAGAGCTTTTCAATGGGATTTTGGTTAGGATCCATCACTTGCCAGTTTAAAACAGTCCTTTTCCACCATTCTCTTGTACTGTTGTGTGCTTTGAGTCTTTGTCCTGCTGAAGGACTCAAGACTTTTGCCCAAACCTAGTTTTTGGACACTGAATAACACATTTCGCTCCAGTAATCTGGATCAGGACTGTATGTGTCTTTGAAGCCTCAGTTTGATAGCTATTGCGATGTACCTAAACAATTTTGAATCTAGGTTTGTAACGTTTAGTATTTTGCATGCTGTCCTATAGTAATGTATTATGCAGCAGTATAAGTGCATTGTCACAATATCAGAAGAACAGGATTGTCTGTAACTGCTTGGTGGAAAATCAGGAGAGACATGCAGCTCAGTTATAGCATATCAACACCTTTCATTTTCCAAAGATAAGCCATGAATGTATCTGTAGCTGCACAATTCAGAATTTACAAATCATATAGACATTATATACCTGATATAGTTTTTCTATTCTAAAGCAGAGCTTGGTCTCCCTAAGTCAATAACACTATGTAACACACATTTTGTTCCTGGATAGTATGTGTTATTTCTTAATTGCTTATGTTCTCAAAGCATAGAAAATGGCCATTATTCCCTTCAAACTTTGCCTTTGTGACCTTCACAATGAAATTTAGAAATTAACCTTCTATCTTCTATGTAAAATGGGCAAATTTGGACATTTTCTTTTACATATGGTCTGAATAAACTAACATATGAATTAAGATTTACATGTATTTATACTAAAGTTATATAAAAATGAACAAAAACGTTTAGTTTTTTTTTTTTGCAGTGCTTGCAGGTAAAATGAGGTGCCCAGGGTTTGCCTTGATCCCTGACAGGCATGCTGAAATATGCCTTGTAGGCTTCACACATTCTAGCAGAGGCTGTCGCAGAGTAAGTTCTCACTCTTGTCTTGATAAATCGGCCACATACATACCAGAATGTGTCTGGAGAATGCTTGCAGTCAATTGATGCCGCCTCTGATAAATAACTAAACTGGTGAGTGGTGAGTCCCTGTATATATATGACTATGGAAAGTTCTAGAAAATTCTCATAAGTTCTACAACATTATAGAAAGTTCTTTTAAAATTCTAGACAATTTATCATCAGATACTCAGTAAAGAATGGAGTCCCTAAAGGTCCTTTGAAACTTTCTGCTGCTTACGTAAGACTGTAAAAGATTTTTTTGTTTGCACAGGTCCCTTTGGGGGCTCTATAGCATGGAATCTACCTGGGATGTTTGTAAAAAATGGCTAAATTTCAAAATGGCATTAAACAGGTCACAAAGGCAAAGTTTGAAGAGAAAAATAGCTCTTTTCCATTTATTTTAGTCATAAGTAATTGAGAAATAACACTTTCTGCCCAGGAACATGAAAAAGTAAACATTTTGTTACATAGTGTAATTGGTTCATATTACCAGAAAATGATATTACCTGATATTATCTGGGCGATATTTGCTGCCATCTTTATGCCTCTATTCAGGGGCATCGTTAGGCCTATTTTAGGGGGGCTTTAGTCCCCTATCCATTTATCTCAAACTACACTCCCGCCTGTATTATTACATTCAGGTTTACCTCAGTCCGTCTGTCTGTCTCTTCTAGGTGTATGTGTGGCCAAACCAGTGCCGATCCCAGTTAAGAAACCCTTTTTTGTTGACCTGCGCTTGCCCTACTCTGTCATAGTAAAGGAACAAGTTGAAATCAAAGCAGTCCTGCATAACTACATGGACTCGGAAGGAGAGGTACCACTTCTTTTGCCATAATACCCTCCCTCTGGTCCTGTAACTTGTCTGTACTGTTAAAGGTCTGTCATATTTGCAACATTTACAAGCACATTTTAAATCTAAAATAAGTATTGATATATCATGTTGCCAGACTACTTAACGTATTTTTACGGAGTAGAGACATGACTTTGTTACTCTCTTCCTTTTTGCTAGTTTATTGTACAGCTGGACAAACATGATGCCCTTTGTAGCTTGGCAAGTGCAGATGGAAAGTTCCAACAGAAAGTGACAGTTGCTGAGGAGTCGAGCCGGGTCGTGCATTTCACAATCATCCCCCTGAAAGAGGGCTCACATGCCGTCCGAGTAAAAGCCTTCAGCAGAGAACTCCAAGTCAGCGACGGCATTCAGAAGAACCTTTTGGTTTTGGTAGGTCATGCAGAGACGATGACCAGCTACAATGCAAAGCTTTAGATGAGCTGTCCATGACGGGTCATGTGTCCTCTCATTCCAGGCAGAGGGAGAAGAGAAAATTGAAACTACTATAAGTCTTCTGAACGTTTCTGCTAGAGGTCAGTTGTACCAGATATTGGTGGCACGTCCACGGTTCATTGTAAAAAAAAAAGTTGTTGGCTAATTTTAGGTTCCTGTTTGTAATTTAATTCACACAATGCATTACTGGCTATTGCTAATTTATGTAATGTGATACATTATTACCTCGATGCTCTATAAAACTATAAATTGTAAAAAAAAAAAACAACATTTTTCAGCATTTTATTATGGTAATCCATTCACCTTCTAACTGCTCATTCTGGTTGATGTTTCCCTTCCCTTGAGGTGGAAAGCGAAAGGTAACCTTTGTTATACCTGAACTGACATCACAGGTTCCAGGAACAGATTCCATCAGTATCATCACTGTCCTTGGTAATACGGATTTATGGTTAATAAGCTGTCATAGATGTATGATGCTAGAACCTGGAAGACTGAGTGTGTGATGATAATTAAATTAAGCAGTTTAAGAATAAATCGCCATGAAAGGCGATACGAAATATAGTTATTTTTATGTAACTAATTAAAAGGTTTCAATTTTAAACTTAATATTAAAACAGGAATAAATGCTTTATTAATAAAGTACGTAAGTTTACAGTTCATAGCGATTTTTAAACTTGCCCAAACAGTCTCATGGTCCGTGCTGTGTCTAGGGGACGAGCTTACAGACACGATCCAGAACTCAATAAGCGGGAACGTCCTGAGCCGGCTCATCCGTATGCCCGGCGGGTGTGTAGAGCAGAACTTGGCTTCCATGACATGCCCCATCATCGCCACCAGCTTCCTGGATAGCACCAATGGCTGGGAGAGCGTAGGTGTGCAGAGAAGGATGGAGGCCATCTCCTACATCAAGGCTGGTAAACGGCTCACTATGTTGGTCATGTGACTATGTGACTAAGTGAATGCGTGCCTGCGTTTTCTGAAAACTGAGGCTTATTGCTGCCCCTAAGAATTGCAAAAGAATCTTGCAGACATGGGAAGTTTGGTGCATAGGCAGGAGTGTAGGAGCAGAGTTGGGGGGGCGGGGGGGTACAACATGCACCCCGCAAATATTGAAGTTGACTTCATTCATCCCCCTATAAATAAATCTTTGCCTTTACATTTTTAAGTCGTGTCCCCCCTGCCAAATCAAATTCTCCTACGTCCTTCTGCATATGGTGTCACTTTTGTTTAGTTAGCTGTTAAGGAGATGTATACATTTGGGTCCAGCCACCACGTAGATGAAATCCCTTTTGCAGAAATGCTTTAATGCTTTAACTTTCATTCTCTTCTTTAAGGCTATGGAAACCAACTGCAGTATCGCTACTCAGATGGTTCATATCCTCCCTACGGAAATCAAAAGTCAAGCACATGGTAGTTTGTACTCCTGCATGTCTGTTTGCTTCTGGATGAACTTGGGGATTTTCTGAGAACATTTGACCTTATTCACCAATATCACCCATATCAAGTTTTTCCTTAAATTTTTTCTTGAGAAAGGTCCTAAGAAGTGTCACGTCCTGCCTACCTGACCCTCCTGTTTCCTCCCTGGCGTGGTCCTAACAAGCCATGCCTGTTACTCATTTGTCTTATCTCTCATTCACGCCCTTGTGTGGATCACTCCAGCTGCCTTCCGTTTGCTCACTCATCAGTCTTGTGTAAAACTGCTTCCCTGTCCTGTGTTCCCCAGTCCCATCATTGATGTTAAACCAGTGCTTTCCCTTGCTCCGTCCCTCCCATTTTCGTGATCCCTCACAGTCCCATTTCTTTTCTGCATTTATCCTTTAAGTTCAATAAAACCCCTTTTAATTTGCAACCTTGGTGAATGAGGCCCATCCTTAGGAGCTCATGGTGACTGAGGCGCATTGCCTTTAAGTGTTTGCAGTGAGCCGCTCCCCCACACCTCCTTAGGAGCAGTTGGTGACTGAGGCCCATTGCCTTTAAGTGTTCACAGTGAGCCCCTTGCCCCACACCTCCTTAGGAGCAGTTGGTGAATGAGGCCCATTGTCTTTAAGTGCTCGAAGTGAGTCGCTCCCCCACACCTCCTTAGGAGCAGTTGGTGAATGAGGCCCATTTCCTTTATGTATTCACAATGAGCCCCTCCCCCCACACCTCCTTAGGAGCGGTTGGTGAATGAGGCACATTGCCTTTACGTGTTTGCAGTGAGCCCCTCCCCCCACACCTCCTTCGGAGCGGTCGGTGAATGAGGCCCATTGCCTTTAAGTGTTTGCAGTGAGCCCCTCCCCTTACACCTCTTTAGGAGCAATTGGTGAATGAGGCCCATTGTTTTTAAGTGTTCGCAGTGAGCCCCTCCCCCCACACATCCTTAATAGGGATTTATTTATTTATTTGCTGCTATTTTTTGCTCAGGGTGACAGCGTATACAGGCAAGGTTTTTGCAATGAGTGCACCCTTTGGTGTAGCATCTATAGAGCATGTGTGTGAGACCATAAAGTTCCTAATCCAGCAAAGACAAGCACCTAATGGACGCTTTGAAGAGGATGCTGCAGTTTCATCCGCATCCCTCATGGTATCATGTTCCATTTCATATTCCTGTTAATCATAATAGCATCACATCCTATTATGTTTTTTGCAGTGCTAGATTAAACTATTTTAAAATGTATAGCCTAATTTAATATTCTGTGTCACTAAATCAACAATTATTAGCTTAGCAAATGCATTCAAATGTCCATTTTTAAATTTGGTCATGTCTCTGAAAATGGATATAGTTGATTTCTTTTTATAATTCACTATGAATCATTCATTTAATTTATTTCATATACTGTAATCTGGCCCTTTCCCTTGTATTTGAAACTATAATTAGTAAATATGGCATGTATCTGAGACATTAGGATCAATGAAACTAAAATATAGCCTATACATGACAAAACAATGTAACATATATAATATATCAAAACACAACACAAGGAACATGGATAACATGCAAAAATGATGTAAATCTGATTTGAAGGTGATTAGACTTAAAGCTAAACACAATGCATGTATTTAATACAAGTGAATGAAGATTTCTCCTGTGTCACAGGGTGGGACCAAACATGAAGGAGATCTAGGGCTTACAGCTTTTGTTCTGATAGCCATCGCAGAGGCCCAGAGTATCTGCAGTGGAGAGATACCTGTGAGTTGGATGCATTTTTTGTGTAGTTCCTAAAGCACAGAATGCAACATGATAATACTTTCCATGAGAGCACAAATAATGTAGTATTATGCTGTTACATATGTATTAATTAACCACAAACTAAGTCTTAGTTACATACTGATCTCATGTTTATTTATCATTAATGAATCATGACACTTGTTTTATATCAAGCACTTACTATATTTATAACTATATTTCTTAATTATATAAACCTTTGTGAACTAATTACTGAACCCCTGAAAGAACAAGTAATGAATAACACAAGTGAAATACTGATCTCATGATTGTTTCATTAATGAATCATCTCAAGTAGCTACTATATTTGTTCATGATTTGTACTTAAACAGTAAGTAGTGATGGACAAAATGATGCAGCTTTTATATAATATTTACATAAATGATATTGACACTAATATATACAGTAAATTGGTTAAATTTGCAGACGACACCAAGGTGGGTGGTGTAGCTGATACTGATCTAGCGGCACAGAGGCTACAACAGGATCTTGATTTAATTAGCGACTGGGCTGATACCTGGCAGATGAAATTTAATGTAGACAAATGTAAGGTGATCCATGCAGGGAACAGATACAACATGATCAGGATTGCAGGGACAAGAAATAAAGTATTTTGTATAATATACTGGGGGGCACAGTGTTGTTTTGTTGTAATAATTACTGGGGAATTTATAAAGCAAAAAGGAGTTCAACATGCATTTCTGATTTAAACAGCAAGGAGTGATTTAAACAGCAAGGAGTGATTTAAACAGCAATGATGAAAATTATTATTGTCTCAGAGAACACATATTGAATAAAAATTAAAATTGCAAATCTAGCTAAGTATTTTTCCTTTGACTTTTTCCTATCCTCCTCTCGTTTGTAAATGTACTATGTTCTTATGCCTCATGAACCATTTGCTGTATTTTTTGTCCCCACTAGATAGAATAGAAGAATAGAAGAATTTTTATTGTCATTCAGAAATACTCAAGTTAGTGCACATCCGAACGAAATTCCGTTGCATTTTTTCTCAGCATTGGCAGAGTGTGTAAAAACAAAATATATATATATAAAAATAGAAAAAAGAATATAAGTGGAACTGACAATACAATATATTAACCGGATTATAACAGCAAAAAGACCAGTGTACATCACCGTATAAGTTATAGTGCAAAAGTTCTTGAACTGGTGGTCTTGGTTTGCATAGGAGCATGATTTGCCCTTTTGGATAGAGAGCACCATCTAGTGGGGTCAAAAAATACAGCAAATGGCTCATGAATTGTCATTTTGTCCATCAGTACAGCTAAGATTGTGTGCCCCATCAAGTGTCTGGTGTCTCATCTCCGGTGTGTCCATGTTGTTCCTCAGAACCTTGATAGCAGTATGAGTAAGGCCACACAGTATCTGCTCCACGAGCTGCAAGGACTTTCACGGCCCTATAGTGTGGCCTTAGCTTCCTATGCCCTGGCATTACGTAAAGCACCCAAAGCGGATTTGCTCAACCACTTAAAAAGAGTTGGCTCTTCAGGTAAGAGTTGTCTTGTAGTTGTGTTCTGGGCATACAGCACCATTTACTCATGCCACACCCCAGCAGACACACTTGTGGTTTAGATTATTATATTGTACATGTAGTAATTCAACTTTATCTGACCAGATACGTGACTATTAATAATCTCCACTACGTATCTACGCTGGATATCACTGGAACGCCACGCACCTTGTCGGCGGAGTCTGCATGTCTGTTATAGCCGAACAAAACTACAGCCAAAAGCGGCCCTGGGGACCGAATTGTTTGTCCGTTATAAGCGAAATTCCGTTATATGTGAGTCCGCTATATCCGGTGCTTTTTCTGCATGTTCTTAAAGACGCACGGTCCGGACCAGCGAACCTCGCCCGTTATAGACGATATTCCATTATAAGCAAGTCCACTATAACGGGATTTTACTGTAATTATTTTGGAATTAATTGGAAGGCGTGATTTCATAGGCTTTATTATATTGATTATGTAGCAATCTCAGGTCTGTCCTCAATATTATGGTAGTATCACGCAGAGGATTACTTCAGAAAAGATGGTTTTTATTCTCTGCTTTCTCGTCTTGCTTTTACTCACAGCACTGACTACAGGGTTCCATTTTGTTATATACGTATATACAAGACTCATTCTCCCGCTAACTCAAACAAAATCATGTCATTTTTGTAGCAACTGGATCAATTGGAGCAACTTTGAAATGTTGTCTTTGTATTTTTAACCTTGTATTTTTGCATGTGAATTCGGACCATCAAATTGGAGCAACTTTGAAATGTTGTCTTTGTATTTTTAACCTTGTATTTTTGCATGTGAATTCGTACCATCGAATTTCCGATGCATATTTCCAGTGCATAAATATTCAATGTTAGAATTTCAGTGGTATATAAAATTCAAATTGTGATGAGACAGATTTACTTCCATAGGTACACCTTACAGGTTAACAAAATAATTCAATCAGATAATGTAAAATATTATGTCAGATGAGGACACATAATTCAACAGATTACATGACATGAGTAGTAAGATTGCGGAATCTCATCCAACGGAACGATCTTTTGGGAATCTGTTCCCACACGTCAGACCTTCTTTGAGACAACGCTAAACTAAGCGAGACAGTTAACCTGGTCCGGAGCAGACTTGTTCACTCACCTAAGTTACCATAGTAGCTCAGCTGGGATTCATTTAAGACACGTTGATGGAACAGAATTTCCACTTAAATGAGCTAGACTTGTCGAAATAAGCCAGACTTTCCCTTAATCCTGCTTCGTGGAATACCCCCCAGGACTAGGAAGCGAAGTAAATAACATACCATACCATACCAACCACTCTGAACACACATGCAACTACAATGAACCATCAAAGAACAGAACCAGAACAGGCACTTAAATACACACAGAAACTCAGGGCAAACAAGGGAAAGATGTAAATTATAATCAGATAAACCAGTTACAAAAGGAGCAGGACAACGAGCAACAGGTGAAACAATTAACAAGCACAGAACTAGGGAATGCTACAAACCCTAAAGTAGAAAACACGAACCAACACTAGGATAATTTACAGAACCAAATACAAACAAGACCAGAAGTGAACAGGAAAACAGCAGAACAAACCTATAACTGGGAAAACAGAATATAAAACAAGAAACATTGGGGAACAAAACTAATAAATATAAATAAACAGATGAACCCACAACTAGAGGGCTAATAATAATAATTGATACTTTATTGATCCCAGAGTGGAAAAATCCTTTTTACACCTCCCTCAACTTGCTCTTTGTAGAGTAAGTTGTCTGCAAAGGGCTGCCACCTGTAGCGGTGCCCAGGGAGATACGTAGGACAGAGAAGGACTATATGACAGAGAGGGGGAAAGGTGGAATGACCAGCAATGACTGTTGGCCAAACAAAGGTCGGGCTTAGACGGGTGCTGACCCTGACACTCATGCCCACAGTTTCCCTACACTCGATCTTTTTAATAACCTTTCCCAGTCACTTGGATACTCATATCCTGCACCCCACACAGTCATGAATTGGGATCTTCTTATTTCCTAATTCATCTTGAGTCAAACATACATTTTTCCTACTTTTGCTGCCATAGCCATACTGTTCTGCTGGAGTTTACATATTGCACTCACCTAACTGTTTGCATTGCCTCTAGTCTTCTCTACTTTAGCTAATGTACCTTTCCCATACCCCTCCTGGGATGTGCTGGCCTTGTGACATGCTACTTTCTTATCTCTCATTTTTTTGTATACAATCTCATTATGGTGGAAGTCAACACAAAAAACATTTGAACAATTTTGAAATGTAATACAGACGCTCCCCTAATTACAAACGTTCAACTTACGAACTTTCAGACAAACGAACGAAGAGGATTTTTATGTCCAAATTGTGTTTACTGGGCTCCCGTTTCCTGTCCGCAACATCAACTCTTTTTTTCTGCGCTCCAGTCCCGCCTTGTACGACTTCTGGCCGCTCCTCCCGCAGTGCGGCAGCGTAGCGTATGTACTCCCGGCATCCTAGTTCTTTGTACTTGCGTATGCCCTTAAAATGATGGTGAATAACAACTTATGAACATTACAAGTTACGAATGGCCGTTCGGAACGTATCTCGTTTGTTGGTAGAGGAGCGTCTGTATTTTGTAATGTTTTGTCGTCTAACTATGTTGTTGAGGTGTGTATTTAATGAAGAAAAGCATGTTTGTGGAATTTGCTAACTACTACAATATATGGTGGGTATATTTGGAGGTTTAAATTTCATCATCTGCAGCTACTGCAACTGGCATACACAGGCTCTACACAAGAGTCACTTTCATCTCATCTGTCCCCAAAACCTTTGTACCATCAGTCTTGAGACGTGTCCATGCCCATTCTAAATGTTATACCTTGCATGCCTTATTGAGTGGAGGTCATGTTTCAGCATTTATGACCTTAGGATTGTCAGGCAGCACACTGCACCTAGTACTTCCGGAGATTCTGTTCAGATTGCAGTTTTGAAAAATGATGGCATTTGATGCTCAAGAGTTTCTGGAAGTCTTGTCTTTAATTTGACACAGAAGTTTGGCAGTTTATTTGTGTCATCTTCTCTCTACATACTTCTTCAGTCCTCTTTTGGCTGTTGGCAACAAAACACTTAATGGTACAGTGATGACGTTTCAAAAGTCTTGCAGTTTATTGAACACTTCGCGGTTTTTAAACAGTTGATTCTTAATGAAAGATTCATCCGGACTGAAAGTATTGGTCGGATAAGAAGATACAAGAAAATTACACACTTGCCTAATAATTCTGCACGCACACAGTGTAGGTGTGAATTTGGAAGGGCGGGGCATGGTCCATTTTTGTCCCATGGCCCAGTGTACAGTTATTCCGCCACTGGCAGGAATAATGTAAAGCAGTTTGAGACAGTGTAATGTGAAAATGCGTTGCACAAAATAAAATTGATTGATTGATGAAATATAATTAAAATACACCTATTCATGTTTGTATAACTTTGAATTAGAAAAATGTTTAATTACAGAAATGTCACTCGTTCTCTAATTTTGATTGCCACTGCATATCGTAAAAAGGGTGCATGTCCCTTGACCACCTGCAATTTGTGTCACAGTAATCCTTCTGTTGGTTTGTGGCAGAAAGGACAGCCTATGTTTACATTTTGCATTAAAAAATCTTAGCTGCCCAACACCTGTGAATCATGGTTCAGACCACACTCGGTGTTAGGATCCGTGTGGGAGCGAGCAGACAGGAAGCGGGGAAGCAACACGCAAGCAGGCAAAGTTCCAAAATGCAGGGTTTAATGGGGTAGGCAACACGGGGTACACATGGTGGAAAATGTCAATGACAGATCTGGGGATACAGACTGAGACGTGGACTTAAATACACAGGATGAATCAAACTGACAGGAAACAGCTGGTCACAATCGGGGTAGCATACGTGGTGATGAGGGGGCGTGACCACACACAAGGATCGTACGAGCAGGTCATAACACTCGGCTCATTACGACTGACAGTGACCCAAAAGTCTTGCAGGTTTGGAGATGCTCTGACCCAGTTATCTGGCAATAACAATCTGGCCCTTATCAAAGTCACTCAATCTTGACCCCTGCCTATTTCTTCTGCGTTCAACTCATCAACTACTGTATGGCCACTGAGTGCTTTACATGCCGACCCTTACATGCTCTGTATTTATGAGATAGTCAACATTATTTGCTTCATGGTGGGGTGGTATTAATGTTTTAGCTCATCTCTGTATATCTTTGAAATAAAACTAATACAGCCACAATGAAAACTAACTAAAGCAAAACTTGAATGAAAATTGAAAACAATACAAAAATATATTCTTAAACAAAACCAGAGTAATATTGCACCCTATGACAAAAAACTTTATTTTTGTATGATTTATTTATGAAAATTACATTTCAGCTTGCAATCCATTCAATTTGTGGTCCTTCTTTGTCACGTTGTGCACGGGGAAGCAGGAGCAGAGAGCCGGGGATCAGGGAAAGCAGGGTTTATTTACAAGGCGAACACGAAGACAAGCAGCAAACGAGGATGTAACAATGCAATGACCGGACTGGGGAAACGAACGTAACGTGGACTTAAATACAAGGCACTAATGACAATAACAAGAAACAGCTGGTAAACAGGGGAATCCACACGAGGGTAACGAGTAGGTGGGGTCGACGAGGGGGCGGGACGAGCAGGGCAGGACAGGGAGC